>CM067169.1:1649161-1737420 GCA_034093135.1 Erigeron breviscapus | reverse complement strand
CCTATTGTGGACCATGCAATAAAAGATTTGCATTTCAAGTTTATTTGGTGTATCAAAACCACCAACTTTGGTCTGCAATGATCTCACAATAGTTGAGATCAAATATTTGTAAATACCAGAAAAGTGAGAAATTTTGACCGAACCACCAACCCTCCCTGAATAAGCAATATCATTTAAAACAGATTTAGCAACATCTAGGGTTGGAACTGATTCATAGGCAAGGTCAGACTTGTACTCTAAATCAAAAATACTTTTAAAGCTGTCAAGAGTAAGTACAAGTCGACGAGATGCATTGTCTAAAGTCCCAACAATGCATTGCTTGCCTTTGGTGGTGGTCGTTACCCTGCTTGTGAGCCAAAACTCACAAAGCTAATTATAATTAGTAAAACCAGGAGAAAAGTGCAGAATCTTACCCATTGGATGATAAAAGATATACATTGCCATGTCAGGATAATCGGACTTGTTTGAAGGTGGATGGAGATTGGCATATTGTGGAGGCCGTACCTTGATTTGAGTAGAAACCCATTTGGCACCCTCTATTTCTGGAACCCTATCTCCCTTCAAGTAGGTACCGATCTTATCGACTTGTTTTGGTTCAGGATAGTTAACTTGAGAAGGTGAAGCCATTTAATGAGTAAGCTGATTGAGAAAATAAGACTTAAAACAAAATATATAAGAAACTGAAAAACAGAGTATGAGAGCTTTTGAGAGAAAACTAGATGAGGATGAGATTAGAGAGATGAGAAAGCGGTGGAATAGTGTTTTGATCAAATAGGTTGGCTTTTATATGGCCTTCCCACCAAAAGTGTGCCGTTTTGTGATTGGAGAGAGAAAGTACATTTACCCCAACGGTCACTTTTTACCATGAACGGAGTAACGGTTGTGGTTTGTACAGAGGAAAGAGAGACAAAATGAGTAAAACAATATTTTATTTACAACAACAAGGAACAAAAAATATAAAATAACTTACTAAGTAAAATCCAAGCTGACTCAGCTTGGTCATCCTTAGGTCAAAACTAAGGTCAATCAGCTTGAGTTTTCCTTAATAGATTATTCCATATTTAACATTCCCAGCTTGCTCAGCAAGGTATTAAACCTTGCTTCATCAAGAGGCTTGGTAAACAAGTCTGCAAGCTGATTGTCTGTTGAAATAAAATGGAGTTCAATATCTTCCTTCATAACATGGTCTCTGATAAAATGATATCTGACATCAATATGTTTAGTCCTTGAATGATTAATAGGATTGTTGGTAATTGCAATGGCACTTGTATTGTCACAGAAAATAGGAGTTTTGAACACAATAATATCATAGTCAGCAAGCTAATGCTGCATCCATAGGATTTGTGAGCAACAGCTTCCAGCAGCAACATATTTAGCTTCAGCTGTAGAAGTTGAGACTGAATGTTGCTTCTTGCTAGCCCAGCTGACTAACCTATTGCCAAGCAATTGACAACTTCCTGTTGTGCTTTTCCTGTCAATCTTACAACCTACAAAGTCTGAATCTGAATACCCAATTAGATCAAATCCTGAGTCTTTGGGATACCAAAGACCCAGCTTGGGTGTACCTTTTAGATACCTAAAAATTCGTTTCACAGCTTGAAGATGAGATTCTTTTGGACATGCTTGATATCTAGCACAAAGACATGTGGCAAACATAATATCTGGTCTACTAGCAGTTAAGTACAATAATGAACCTATCATGCCCCTATAAGCTGTGACATCAACTGGTTTCCCACTAATGTCTTCACTCATTTGGTGGCAGCACCCATAGGTGTTTTTATTGGAGAGCAATTGTCAAAACCAAATTTCTTAAGTAAATCTTTAACATATTGTCCTTGATTAATAAAAATTCCAGAATTGGATTGTTTGATTTGAAGACCAAGAAAATAGGTTAATTCACCCATCATACTCATTTCATAATTTTTAGACATCAGCTCAGAAAACTTTTTACATAATCTATCATTTGTAGAACCAAAAATAATGTCATCCACATAAATTTGTACTAATAAGATATCCTTTCCTAACTTTCTCACAAACAAAGTTTTATCAACATTACCTCTTTTAAACTTATTCTTTATAAAGAATTTAGACAGTGTATCATACCATGCTCTTGGGGCTTGCTTCAATCCATAGAGAGCTTTGTCCAGCTTATAGACATGGTTTGGATACTTGGAGCTTTCAAAACCAGGAGGTTGATGTACAAAAACTTCTTCATCAAGTTTGCCATTCAGAAAGGCACTTTCACATCCATTTGGTACACTTTGAATCCTTTGTAGGCTGAGTATGCTAGAAACATTCTTATTGCTTCAAGCCTAGCAACAGGAGCAAAGGTCTCATCATGACTGTAGCCTTGAGCTACCAATCTTGCCTAGTTTCTTGTCACAATACCTCTTCCATCCATCTTATTTCTAAAGACCCATCTTGTGCCAATAATGGTCTTATCAGCTGGCTTAGGAACTAGTTTCCACACCTTGTTCCTTTCAAACTGAGTGACCTCTTCTTGCATTGCACTCACGCAAAATGGATCACTTAGAGCTTCTTCAACTTCAGTTGGTTCAGTCTTGCTAACAAAACTCACAAACATGCAGAAATTTCCAGTTGCATTTCTTCTTGTTTGAACCTTTGAAGTGGGGTCACCAATAATCTGATCAATTGGGTGACTTCTTGTCCATTTGGTAGCATGAACTGGAGTGTTCTGTACTTCTTGATCAGCTTCCTCTTCAGCAAATTGAGAGTCAGCTTGAGGTACAGACTCAGCTTAATCACTGTTGAGATCTTGAACAACTGAGTTGGCTGAATTGATAGAATTATCAGCTTGAACTTGTTCACAGATGGGTAAAACAATTTCATTTGTCTTCTGAGCTTGAGTAGAAACATGAGGCTGATTCAGCTCATCATCAAGATCATAAAAAATAGGAATCTCCCCCTCAACAGGTGCATTATCTTCTTCAATAATAGGATCAGTAGGAGGATCACAGTCAGGAACAACAAGCTCTTCAAAGTCAAAATCACCATCTTCTTGAGCTAAGCTGACTGAGTTTGATTCATCTATTTTTACATGAACTGTATCTTCAGACACTCTTGTTCTTTTGTTATACACTCTGTAGGCTTTCATGAGTGTAGAATAACCAAAAAATATTCCTTCATCAGCTTTGGCATCAAATTTGTCAAGATGGTCTCTTTGATTCAGAATGAAGCAAGGGCTTCCAAACATTCTTAAGAACCCTATTTCAGGTTTTCTGCCCTTCAAAACTTCATATGCTGTCTTCTGATGCCTTTTCACAATCAATGATCTGTTCTGGGTGAAGCAAGCTGTGTGAATTGCTTCAGCCCAGAAATGAACCTTCACACCATTTTGAGCTAGCATGGATCTAGCAGCTTCAATCAGGGTTCTGTTTCTTCTCTCAGCAACTCCATTTTGTTGTGGAGTTCTTGCAGCTGAGTAACATTGAGAGATGCCTTTACTAATGCAGAAAGAGTGCAAAGTTTGATTTCTGAACTCAGTTCCATTATCACTTCTAAGCTGCCTGACTGGCTTCTTGTAAAGGACTTCAGCATTCTTAATAAAATTGATTATTACTTCAGCAGCTTCACTCTTGGCTTTGAGAAAGAAAACCCATGTAAACCTTGAATATTCATCTACAATAACCAGTGAGTATCTCTTTCCACTTAAAGAAGGAGTACTAACTGGACCAAACAGATCCATATGTAATAAATCTTAACAAGATTCAATAGTTGAACATGTTCTAGATTTGAAAGAAACTTTGTGTTGCTTCCCTTTCTCACAAGCACTGCACAATTTGTCTTTTTCATACTTGATAGCAGGAAGACCAGAAACTAACTCATTTTTGCTCAACTTATTTATATCTTTGAAATTCATATGAGATAATCTCTTGTGCCATAACCAATTCAACTCATCTTGAGTTTTAGACAAGAAACACACTTCTTTCAGTACTGTAGGCTTGCTCATATCAAAGGTGTAAAGAGATTCATCTCTTTTAGCAATCAGAACAACATTTCCTTCCAAATCACAAAAAATTCCTCTGTCAGCTCGAAATCTCACTTCATAGCCAACATCACACAATTGGCTAACACTTACCAGATTGTGCTTCAGCCCACTGACATAAGAAACTCTTCTGAATGTGAGAGGACCATTTGTAAGAGAACCATATCCTTCTGTAGTTCCTTGAGAGTCATCACCAAAAGTGACATTAGGACCAAGTCTGTTCCTAAAGTCACATAGCAGTGACTTACATCCGGTCATATGCTTGGAACATCCACTGTCCAAGTACCAGATAAATGCATTGTGAATGCCCTCTTGAACAGTGGATGCAGAGTGAGCTGTCTGAGTAAGCTGATTACTTTCTTCTCTCAGCTTGGTCAAGCCATCAAGAAGTTTTTCAGTAGCATCTTTGGCCATTAAGCATTTTTTCTTGACTTCTTGACACTTGGCTGACTGCTCCTTGACCATAAAGCATTGAGCATCCTCATAGCTTTCATCATCAGATGAGGTTGCACTCTCAGCCCAATCTTTTGCAACAAGACTCTTCTCACTCAGCTTAGCAACATGTGCTTTAAGTTTCTTATATTTCAGCCAACATGGCAACCTCACTAGCCAAACTCTTAGTTTCATCACTTGAATAATAATCAGTCTCAGATTCACAAGGTTTATTAGTTTCAACAATATCACTCACAAACTGACTTGGAACAGGTTCATCACACAGTGGGCTGGGATGCTCAGTTGAAGATGCAACAAGTGCAGAGCTAGAGCTTCCCACAGCATCACCCATGGCAATCAGCTTTTCAGCTTCAGTGCATTCATGGTTGTGAAGCAACCCATAAAGACCTGGTAAGTCAAGTTCTTTGTACACAGGACTCAACTTGACACTAGCAACATAGTTATTCCATTTTAAAGGTAATGAATCTGAAAATTTGCTTTTAAGTACATCATCATCTTTATGTATGTCAATAGCAATCAAGTCATTAACAAGTACATTAAATATGGTATGAGTGTCAGTAAGAGATTCATTCTTATGTGCAAAGAATCTTTCTTACCTTCTAGTTAAGGTAGTCTTAGTAGACTCCATAGAAGTTGCACAACCCTCATACATAACAGTCAATGTATCCCACATGTTTTTAGCACTAGGACAATGTATAATGGCTCTATAGATGTCCTTAGGTACAGCTTGGACAATAAAGTTCCTGGCCTTTACATCCAAGTTGACCATTCTTTTATCTTCATCACCCCAATCTGCTCTGGGTTTGATAACAACTCTGACATCAGGTGCACCAGGATCAGATCCATCAGTTGGAGCTGGCCTAGGTGTGATTACTGTATCCCTTGGAACATAAGGTCCATCAACAAGTATGTTAGGCATGTCATTATCAATAGATTCAAGAAAAAGAGACATTCTTCCTTTCCACCTACTGAAATCAGTCTTGTCAAACATGGGTGGTCTGGTTGAAGAACCATTATCAGTGTACATAGGTTGAGACATATTTTAAACCAAAATAAAAGTTAAATGAGAGGGATCAAGTTAAGTGTATTACAAAACCCCTGCTCTGATACCACCTGATAGGTCCCAAAGGAGATAACATGATGGTTTAAAATGTCTCAAAGAGTTGTAGAGGGGGGTGAATACAACTTTTAAACTTAATCAGCTTAAATATACTTTTTAATGCGGAATATAAATTATCTTAAAGTATTTGTCCATATTCAGCTTGAGATAATTATATTAATGAAACAGTAAGTAAATGAACAGAATATAAAGACAATAAAGTAAAGTGCAGTCCAAGAACAAAGTGCAAGCTGATTTTCAACTAATTCTTTTATTGATGAATAAAAAGAATTAAAAGTAGTTGTGGAACAGATTAGCCTACAAATCTAACTACTTGGCTGAATAGCAAGTTACAACTTTGTTTATTAACTCTACTAGCTCAAGCTGAGTACAACACGGATCCAAGCTGATAGCTTTAATCGTTGTGAGAGTTAATGTTATGGATGCACACATTCTTGAGACACAAAGGCTGGTTTATATAGGCATCAATACTGCCTTAGATGCCATCCATTTCCTTCCACGTCTTGATCTAATGGCTTCTGCTTGATCAGTACTAGGTGACAGTGACATTGTCCTTTTTGTTCCCTACTTGCTCACCAAGGTTGATCGTGCAGCAACAATACAATGGACACCTCATAGAATGTTTACAATTAACAACTGGCACTTCTAGAATGTCCTTTCTGGTGCTTATCCAGTTGATTGATGATATATACAAAGTTATAACAACCCTGGAGCACTTGCAAGACTCCAGGTTGAACATGTACCTTCCAAGCTGACTGTATGAACCAAGTTGATTTCCACCCATCAGCCTGGTCTTCTATCCTTGTTCTTCATCTTTGATTTAGACCAAGTGTTTGTTCTTCTTTTGATGCAGCTTTAGAGATACCATCTTCCAGTTTCATTGGTATCTTACTCCAACAGGAGGTATCTTGCTCATGTGTTGCTGGTTGGTTTGAGCAACAAGAAGTCTGGTTTCGATACGTTGAACCAGGAAGCCCAAGCACAGATGGTGGGCTTAGTTTTTAACAAGCCGTATAGTTTCTCCAAATTTTTCTTCGATGAGATGAGGAAACAGATCAGAGCTGCGGGTACTAGGAGATTTTTGATGTATCCTAGGATTGTGATGATGATCATCAAGCTCGCCTACCAAATTTGCCAGTTGTGGTAGGAGTGGACCAAGTGAGCTCGATTATCAGACGTAGCTATGAAGAGTTTCGCCGCAGGTATCCGAATGATCCAAAAGCTCAAGATGTAGCATTATTCGGTGCTATCACCAATGCCAACTATGTGGCACCTGCTGATGAGGTCATATCAGCATATGAAGGGCCTCATCCAGAAGATGGTGAAGCTGTTGAGGATGTTGTGATTCCAGAGCAGCTTCATGATGTTGGAGTTGAAGGCGAAGCACCGAATGAGCCTGAAGTTGTTGTACAGGTTGCAGATGATGTGATTAACCAACCTGGTGCCAATCCTGAGATTGTTGATGATATTTTGGAGGAAATGGCCGATCCAGAGGTGATATTGCACAAATGCAACGGCACAATGCCAATGCTGAAGACCTAGAAGATGCAGACCTGGACCGAGATATAGATGATTATGTAGCTGAAGCTGTAGTTGGTTCTGAAGCAGCTATAGCTAGTGGGTCAGGTGCTGGAGAAGCTAGTGGGTTAGAAGCTGGGCTGGCTAGTGGGTCAGGTTTGGATGCTGGAGGTAGAGGAAAGGCTATTGCTGATGTTGAAGCAGAAAGAGAGCCTTCTGTACATTCTGATGATGATTCCAGCAATGATGGTGATGAGGATCCTTACAGATCACATGCATTCGTCAGAGTTGGATCCAGAATGGTTCCTAGATCTCTTGTGGTTACTCAAGGAAGAAGAAGAGTGAGGGAAACTGATGAAGATTTGGTTTCAGAACAACCGTTACTTAAGAGAACAAAACTTGTCAGGGAACAAGAGACTTCTGCTGTTGGTGGTGCATCATTAAATGTGTCAGAAACTGTTCCTGAGACTTCACAGCCACAGCTACAGCCACAGACAAGTGAAGAGGCTACTTTGAGCCTTGCTGATCTGCAGAGACAGATGTCTGAGCAGAGGGAACAGCATGAAAATGCTATGACTGAAATGAGAGGCCTGGTTACTCCTTTGGTTGAAGATTTTACGGTTGTAAGTGACAAGAACATGTTTCTTGAAGACAAGTTGGGCAAGGCCGAAGTGGTAGTGTCCAACATGTATAAGAAATTTTTGGAAGTTGATGGCAAGGTTGTCAAGATGGCAGATGCAATGAAGAAGGGAATCAAGATCCCTGGTGAGAAAATGCATGAGCTGTTTGATAACTATATGAAGTTGAGAGCTGAAAGAGATAGCTCAGGTTGCAAGGGTGATGAGCTAGCTAAGGCAAGGCATGATGATGATCATAATGAAGATCCAGATGCTGCCAGAGCTACTCAGGAGCTAGGAGGTAGTTCTGTTTTGAGAACAGAGACTCAAGGGGAGTCTAGCCAGGCTGGTGTTGCTGGCAAGGCAACTTCTGAAGCTCCTCAGACTCAAGAACTGATCGTCACAGAGCTGAACATGGTAGTTGAGTCTGATACACCTCAAACCAAACCCCTTACAGAAGTTGATCGATTAGACAAGGGTAAGGGTTTGGTAGGGCAATCTGTTGCTGTTGCTCTTGATGCTGAAAATGCTAGTGCTCAGGATAGTGAGTCTACCAAAACCGACTCTACCAATAATACTTCTACCGAGTCAGATTTGCATCCTGCAATTGTTCACAGACTGGAGAAGAGATTTGGATATGATCCACAAGCTCATATGAGAGCTAGGGCAAAGATTGCGGATTATTATTATGATCCAGGATCTATGTGGGATCAAGAGAAGAGGCGGTTAGGTATCACTCATACTCCTTCAGAGTCAGAGTCAGATTCTGATTTCGAGACTGAACTGAGACTGAGAAGGAGCAGATCAAGAGCAAGAAGAAAAAACAGAAGAAGTAGAGTGATAAAGACAAGACGAAGACATAGTTATTTTAACGTCTAGAAGCTATTTCCAAGGGGGAGTATGTAAGTGCACGTCTATGTCAATAGCAGTCTAGATTGTTCAGGCTTATATTGTAATATGTCTTAGTAATGTGATTGTCATTAATGAACTTCATATTATGCATAGAATACTAGATTAAGTTTAAGTATTGAATGCATAAATCTGCTAAGTGTGAAATGCGACCTCACATTTCACAGGGACAATTACGACCTCGTAATTGGAGGCTCAAATACGAGGCAGGACAAGAATTGTGACCTCGTAATTGGAGGCTCAAATACGAGGCGGACAAGAATTGCGACCTCGTAATTGGAGGCTCAAATACGAGGCAGGACAGGAATTACGACCTCGTAATTGGAGGCTCAAATACGAGGCAGGACAAGAATTACGATCTCGCAATTGTGTCGAGCTGGGCCAGAAATGCGAGGCTAACTCGCTGTAGCCCAAGTCGTATTGTATCCTATAAATACCGAACCCTAACAGAGATTAGGGTTGAACATTTGTCGAAATATCAAGCATATTTGCAGGTTAAGTCGTCAATAGTTGTTCCGCTAGGCCTAGAGAAGATCTGCGAGGCAACAGATAATCTGAAGGCTTGTTGTGAATCACCAAGTTATAGTGAGGGATTCCGCACCTCAAGATAACTAGAGCAAACTATTAACGATCCGTTTCAAGGGGACTTACACTGATTGGCAATTACATGAAGTTCAGAAGAAGAAGAAGAAGGCTGATAAGATGCAGAAGAAGTAGATTGAGGACAAAGACTATACGAAGACATATTTTATTTTAACGTCTAGAAGCTACTGCCAAGGGGGAGTCTGTAAGTGCACGTCTATGTCAATAGCAGTCTAGATTGTTCAGGCTTATATTGTAATATGTCTTTGTAATGTGATTGTCATTAATGAACTTCGTATTATGCATAGAATACTAGATTAAGTTTAAGTATTGAATGTATAATATATGCTTAAGTGTGAATTGCGACCTCGCAATTCACAGGAACAAATACGACCTCGTAATTGCAGGGTCAATTACAATGCCAATCAAGAATTCAACCTCGCATTTGTGACGAGCTGGGCTGGATTTGCGAGGCCGACTCGCTGAAGCCCATGTCGAGTTGTTTCCTATATATATCGAACCCTAACAGAGATTAGGGTTGAACATTTGTTGAAATTTCAAGCTTAGGTGCAGGTTAAGTCGTCAAGTATTGTTCCGCTAGGCCTAGAGAAGATCTGCGAGGCATCAGATTATCCGGAGGCTTGTTTTTCATTGTTGTGAATCACCAAGTTATAGTGAGGGATTCCGCACCTCAAGATAACTAGAGCAAACTATTAACGATCCGTTTCAAGGGGACTTACACTGATTGGCAATTACATGAAGTTCAGAAGAAGAAGAAGAAGGCTGATAAGATGCAGAAGAAGTAGATTGAGGACAAAGACTATACGAAGACATATTTTATTTTAACGTCTAGAAGCTATGCCAAGGGGGAGTCTGTAAGTGCACGTCTATGTCAATAGCAGTCTAGATTGTTCAGGCTTATATTGTAATATGTCTTTGTAATGTGATTGTCATTAATGAACTTCGTATTATGCATAGAATACTAGATTAAGTTTAAGTATTGAATGTATAATATATGCTTAAGTATGAATTGCGACCTCGCAATTCACAGGAACAAATACGACCTCGTAATTGCAGGGTCAATTACAATGCCAATCAAGAATTCAACCTCGCATTTGTGACGAGCTGGGCTGGATTTGCGAGGCCGACTCGCTGAAGCCCATGTCGAGTTGTTTCCTATATATATCGAACCCTAACAGAGATTAGGGTTGAACATTTGTCGAAATATCAAGCATATTTGCAGGTTAAGTCGTCAAGTATTGTTCCGCTAGGCCTAGAGAAGATCTGCGAGGCATCAGATTATCCGGAGGCTTGTTTTTCATTGTTGTGAATCACCAAGTTATAGTGAGGGATTCCGCACCTCAGGATAACTAGAGCAAACTACTAACGATCCGTTTCAAGGGGACTTACAGTATGTTCCTGGCGACCGCTGCAACCCGCCTAAATTTTTGCTTATTGCGGATAATTTGTCAGAAGTTCCACCCATTACTCAGCTTCCATTGCTCGAAGATAACACTTCGGTTCCCCGCTTTCTCAGCTTAACCCCGACACTTTTTTTGGGTTTTGCTCCAACAACTTCGTTGCGCCTCACTGAGTTCATACATAAGCACCCTGTTAGCATTCTCGTTGACTCCGGTAGCACTCACAACCTCATCCAGCCCCATGTCGCCTCGTTGTTGCAGTTGGTCGTTCAACCCACAACACCTTTTCCGGTTCTTGTTGGCAACGGCGAACCAATTCAGTGTAAAGGTTTCTACCCTGATGTCCCTGTGAAATTGAATAACACCTCTTTCCATGTCCCGTTATTCTTGCTGGCTTTCAAAGGATATGAGATCATTTTGGGTTTTGATTGGTTGCGTTCCTTGGGCCTGATTACTGCCCACTTCTCCATCCCATCGCTCACTTTCCGTTACAAGGATGTTACGGTCACTTTGAAAGGACTCCAACCGACACCTGACATCATTCCATCCGAGATTCAAATCACCAACCTTGAGGACAAGGTCGTTTCTCCAGGAGCGGGCATTGATACGACCCATGTTACAGTTGACCCGGGATCCATCACAACTAATGACCCAGTCAACAAGTCCACCACTTAAGGAGCACATGAACTCTTCAAAGTTGTTGATCCTATTTTAAGTCCCACGTTTTGTTTATGCATGCATGTTGTTAGGAGAGTGGTACTACCACTATCTTTAATTTCAGTTATTTTCAGTTTCTTGAGTAAGTTAGTAACCCACATTTACTTCAGTAATTTTCCTTTAAATTGTAATTCTGCTTGAGTAATAGTAAGAAGAAAATTAGCAAAAGTCTCTATTTCCTCTCTGTGTATTTCTTTGGAGTCTAGCCTACTCCACAGGCTTCTTAACAGTATCAAAGTCAGTACATGTTCAATGAAGCAACAGCGGGCGAGGAAGAGGGAGCTGACATGATGGTTTGACAAGGAAGTAGTAATAGTGGTTTTAATTTAATATAAAGTGTATTGTTTTTCAGAGTCTGATTATGGTCTCAAATTGTAATATTTAAGTGAGTATTAATGCAACAGCTAAGTTTATCTAGTTGTCACATGAATAGTGTTGTTAGATCTCCATCCATGTCCGACTGATACATATACGTTATTATTATTATATAATATATATATATATATATATATATATTATATATATATATATATATATATATATATATATATATAAGCTGTTCACTTGCTGTTTAGGTTTGAGTTAGACTTAGATGGGATTGAGTATAGGGCTATGAATGAATCGTATGAACATGAATGAGGCTTGTTCGTGTTCGTTTGCATAACTTAGTTAATGGTTCCCCAATAGATAGTCAAACATAAAGTTGTGTTCATGTTCGTCCATTTGTGTTGTTGAATGAATACAAACTGACTATCATATACGGAGTAACTAGAAACATTATGAGGTAAATTACATTCAAAATATATAAAAAAATTTAAATAGTTCTGAAAAGAAAGTCTTGATGAGCGTTCATTTTGTGATAAAACCCCTATCAAAAGGCCTCATTTCAATGTCTTAAATGAGTTAATATTCCGGAACTATCGGTACTTAATGGATTCTATGTTTACGCAGGTTCACGGAAGATGCGAGTGAGGGTAAATGACATCAAGTGACTCAAGATGAAGGCCTGTGAAGTTACAAGACACAATGAGGTGATTCGGGAGCCGAACGAAGCGAAACGAGAAGCAGCAGGAGCTGCCAGCACCGCTGGGAAGCCAAGTTCAGCAAACCGACTTAAACACCTATTTAAGCCGAAGCAACCCTCAAAACCCTAAGAGAGAGCCGATTCAGCAGCCCTAGCCACCCACATCAAACCCTAGGTCGACTTTGCAGATTCCAAGGAGGTTTTGGAGCTTCTAACACCTTCCGATCTTCATCCTCAACCTAGATCTACTCTTTTATTATACTTTCAGTTGGTAAACAATGTCTTTCATCTTTTCAGACTTTGTTATTCCTTTAATAATGGTAGGCTAGTAGGCTGAATACTTGTTTGGATCGATGTGATCATGTAGACGTTTATTTATTTTACTTTATTTGTTAGATCTGTTGGAGTGTGTTTTACTGTTTATCGTAGATCCATGTTTTACTAGTTCTTCATATTAATATCGGTTCTATATCTGCATGTATTAGTTTAATTCTGATGATCGGTTTATAATCATACACTAGGATTAATACATAAGGATGGAAAACACTAGTCGGTCTATAACTAGATGTAAAAGGTGATTCACTTATAACTGAGAGATCCAGAACTATAGTAATTAGGATGAATAGAACATGATGTTTAACAATGTCAGACGCGATCCAGTGACATGGAAACGTGCACTATGGTCACCGGAGGGAATTATTATCTGGTCATGGCTTAAGAGCCGGGTAACTTAAAGATGAATTAGTAACACAAACTTTAGGTCATTAATGCTTAAACAATGAATCTAACGAGAATTTGTTTAAAGAAGTAGTGTGAGTCTAGGGACAACACTAGTTAATTAGGCAAAGTGAATCTAAAGAGAATCTGAGCCGTGATTAAGTTTTCAACAGTCTAGCAAGTAGGTAGGATAATATCCGGTCGTGTCATGAGATCTGAGATGCCAAACAAGTATTTTAATTTAATTACTGTTATTTGCTTTTTCAAACTTATTTTCAGACTAAGCCTCTCGCTGAATAAGCGGTTGCGGCTTCTATTTACTTTTCAGTTATTTTAATTAGTTTAATAGGAAATCGTGACAACCCCCAACCGCTAGAATTACACGTATTACTAGATTAGGTAAAGCAACGCGTCCCTACGAACGATCCTGTACTTATCAGTTAACTATACTACATTTGATCGGGTCCCCTGTCCGTTAAGGTGTGTGTGTTTTGAGATAATTACTTGTACAACATTTTTATAAATTTAAACACTAAACAAAAACCACCATGAAGTCTAAATGTCATAATCGAATATAAGCAGGATGTTTCGACTTAGGTTGACAGCTTAGCAAAGATGCTCATGTTAGGAATAAAACTGCACACACACACAATTAAGAACCAGAAAAGAACAGAGAATGAAGGACACGAGAGATTTAACGTGATATCTCACACTAAACTGTGTGAACTAATCCACGGGGGAAAGAGGTTTTCTTATTGATTTTCCACCCAATACATGTACAAGAAAACAAGAGTATATATAGGCTACAATTAGGGTTAACTAAACTTGGTCTCCAAGTTTCCTAAAGCTGGGCTTAATTGATTAAAGGGGCGTGCTGCCAGCAATAAGCAATAAGGCCTGCTGCCTTCTGCTTTCACAATCAATTTAGGCCGACAGCCTTAATTCTGACTTTCAGTGGCCTTTTAATGGGCTGGGCCGTAGACAACAATAACCAACAGCTCAGATACGTAGTATAATGAATAGATAGAAGTTACAAAATTTGGCATTAGTGTGTGAGTTGGTTCCAGAAATATGGGCATTTAGAAAGTACAAAGGATTCAATCGCTTGTGGAGACTAGGAGATAATTAATTTTCCAGGTAATTTACCATTAGAACGGGCCGTTAGCCCGTCAGGTGAACTTGATTTACTTCTCACGTGATGGAATTAGGGATGGTTGGGGTTGCTATTAAATCAACCTTTTGGAAAGTTACAAATTTATAAATCAGATCGAGTCTTATATGAATTAGTGTTTACTATCTCACAATCACATGATGTCAAGCCACTAATCTCTTATGATTTATTCGGTAGAATGATTAGATTGATATAACTTCAAAATCAGATTCTTTTGGTGTTGTTACTTAGTTCTATTAGTATTTCTTTATGTTTAAGTTACCTCACAATGAATTACAGTGACAACAGTTCTTGTTTAAGTAAAGTATTGCGAGGTTCCTTACCAGAATGAATGTTTTTGATACTGAGGGAGATTCCTGATAGACAGTGGGAACTGGGATGAACAGATAAAAACAGATAATATACACGTAGCTCTTAACCTAATTATATGGCATAACACTCCTCAATATGTCAGATAATCTGTATGTTGATACCATGTTATATATGACATCAAGAGTTATAATATAGGTCTTCCAATGTGACAATGCTGTTGTGATCATGTCAATTTAATCTAGGTTGTTCAATACAACTTTGTTCATGATATTCTATATGGGAAGGCCGATGGATAGCTGTTAATTTAAGCAGATTATATTGGGAAGTAAGACTGTAAGAGGGGTGTTGGGGTTTGGAAGGCAAACACTTGCACACTTACATCCCACAACATCAAGGTTGATGGGTCATCCCCACTACCGCTAAACTTAAGGCCCTGGAAAGATGTTATGCAGAACTAGATTATCATCCTTGCTAGTGATAAACTGATAATTGGTACTCAAAGTCATGCTTTAAAATTTTTAATCATACTTGAGTATGTTGTTTGTTAAACTTAAACAGACAGATGGCAGAAGCAGGGGCACTTGCTGTTATGGCAGTCAGAAATACTGAAATACTAAGGCAGCCCATGACTGAAGTGGCAGGATGATTGGTCTAAAAGGCGGCTTCCTCTCGATATTGAGGTATATATAGTAATCAGTAATCACACACGTAGCTTTATGTCACTTATTTGGACTTTGTACAAGTAAACCTTATTTTATCTATGGCAACCAAGGTGATGGAGTTGGATATTATCTCATTGGCTTTTGTTGTAAGATTTGCCGAGGCATGGGTTGCACACTCAGGACCTTTACATGTGCTGATAAACAGTGCTGGAATTTTTTTATAGGAGGTTAGTGACAGTGGTGTGTATTGTCTAAGTTTTAATCACATGTCTCGCACATTATAATTCTTTGATGTGACTTAAAGAACATTTCTAGTGTTCACCTTATTATGTGAATATCTAAAAAAATGACGCTTCAGAATTAAACCATAAGCGGTATAGTTCATATATTCTCCTTTGTTTCACATCCCAACTTTGTCTCAACTTGCTTCATGGCGATACACTGTTTTGCAATATTGACCTGAACATCAATGAAGTAGAATTATCCAGCATGTCCTTTCTTCTCCATCCATGTCCGGCTGATACATAAGCTGTTCACTTGCTGCTGGTGTAAAGAATAGTACCACACGAATAACATAAAATCACATCTTAAGCTTGGTATTTCAAGCCAATAAGCCATACTATGGATGGCTCAATTTGGGTTGTGCATTGTCTTAAACGGGTCAAATCAAGAAAATAAGATGAATGAAGATTGGGTTTCACGGGTCAAATGGGGTTGAAACTTGAAAGTCGCCGAAAGTCCTATTTATACAACTTTCTGAGCTGTTCTTTTAAATATTTACACTCTTGTTGTCATAAAGTCTCCTAGTAATCATAATTAACGCTGTAATATAATCAGATTTTTGAAAAGTAAATTAGTGTCAGGACAACTTTATTCAGATTACAATGGGACGTGATATTTATATGTCAAGGGTTATGAAGTGGAATAGAAGAACAATACGAAAGTAAGTTTACTGAAACTTAGAATCCATATAATATGTTTTGTGCATGCTGCTATAACCTGTAATGTTTCTTTGTGTAGATTTAGTTAGTTTTGTTGCAGTTATTCGAATTTTTCTACTGTTTTTATATCAGCCATCGAGAGTAGCCTATTCCTTTTTCATGGTTGACTTATTAGCTTCCCTTAATTAGCTTTTGATGAGCGCCGCCTACCTAGTATTAGGGATGCAAAGATTGCAGTCATTGTTGTTAGCAATGAATATCGTTTTCCTATTTCTAACATGATGTCTCCTTTTCTTTTCCATTACTTTTTATTTATGAAGTTTAGCACTTTAGCTAATATTGTAGTGCTTAGGTCGAACAATTATAGTAAATTAAATAGTTGTGTCTCAACTTAGTATTGAACATCATTTGAGGAAAAGAGATGCAAACTGAATCATTTTGTTGCTATGCAGTGCTTTTCAAATACAGGGTTCATTTGGAAATTGTTAGCAATGTGATGCCAACTAATTTCATATGATAATGCTCGTCATAAAGTATAATCAAGCTGCCAAAGTTTTTTCACAATGTGTAGAATCACAGACTTTTTGTTTGTAAAACTGATGTCACCAGTTATTTGTGGTCAAAGTTTTCATAGTAGCAGCTAATGCTGGTCAACCCAAAGCATTTTACCAGTTGGCGAAGATGTTCCACACCGGTGTAGGGCTAAAGAGGAATCTTCCATTGGCACGTGTAACATGTTCCTTGTGGTATACTTTAGTTCATATAATCTCTTTTGCTTGGCATCCCAACTTTGTCTCAACTTGCTTCATGGCGATACACTGTCTTATGGAAAGACACATTTTCTACCAAACATGCCCTTATGGAAAGTCGTGATTTGTCTTATAAATTAACGGCCCAATATGCTATTTAGTATTTACATGATACAAGCAAGCAGCCTATCTACTGCTATTTATTTGACGAAACATGTCACTATGCCAGCCTATATATATTAGGGGACGTGTAGGCCGACCACCCCATATGTAATCCCACCACCCCTTTTGGAGCGACAGTCGCTCCTAAAGGGGTAGTAGGATACGACAACGGGCGACAGCATACGACAAATGTTATGTACGATTCGAACCTACCACCCCTTTAGGAGCGACAGTCGCTCCTAAAGGGGTAGTAGGTTCGAATCGTACTATTTGCCCCTATAATGTTTCTGTTTCCCCGTGACGATTCATGTTTTACATTTCATTTGCTCACTTTAGTTTTACACTTCATTTGCTCACTTTACACTTCTGTTTCCCCGTGACGATTCATAGTATTTACATTTCATTTGCTCACTTTAGTTTTACACTTCATAATCTGCATGGTCATCTGCGTTGTAAGTTGGCGCACCTCATTTTCATTTGCTGCAGAAAGTGTGTTTTGGATATAAAGGGTTAAACCATTCCTCATTTGAATTACTCCGTATAAAAGAGGTAAATCAAGTTTTCATTTATTCAAACTCATTCGGTCGTTTTTGGATATAAAGTATAGTAAGTATAGATATTACTGATAAGTGTTTTTATTATTTTAGATGGATTGCTTGGAGGACATTTTCTTAAATCCAAATGCGCCGGAAGGTGTAAATGACGAGTTTGTGTACGAAGAGCCCGATGACGAATTTGAATCCCCATATGTCCGTGCTGAATTTGATTACGATCACGGTGTTTTTTATACCAAGGAGGTATGTATATAATCCAATTATAAAAAAGTGTATTATAAAAAAGTGTATAAAAAGTGTATTATAAAAAAGTGTATTATAAAAAAGTGCATATAAAATCTAATTATAAAAAAGTATATAAAAAATATAAAAAAGTGATATAAAATGTATTATAAAAAAGTGCATATAAAATCTAATTATAAAAAAGTATATAAAAAATAAAAAAAGTGTATAAAATATAAAAAGTGTAAAAAATTAAAAAAGTGTATAAAAATGTATTATAAAAAAGTGCTATAAAAAATTATAAAAAATGTATAAAAAGTGTATAAAAAGTGTATTATAAAAAAGTGTATTATAAAAAAGTGTATTATAAAAAAGTGTATAAAAAAGTATATAAAAAGTGTATTAAAAAAAGTGTATTATAAAAAAGTGCATATAAAATCTAATTATAAAAAAGTGTATAAAAATGTATAAAAAGTGATATAAAAAAGTGTATTATAAAAAAGTGATATAAAATTAATTATAAAAAATGTATAAAAAGTGTATAAAAAGTGTATTATAAAAAAGTGTATAAAAAGTGTATTATAAAAAAGTGTATAAAATAATTATAAAAAAGTATATAAAATAATTATAAAAAAGTGTATTATAAAAAAGTGTATTATAAAAAAGTGCATATAAAATCTAATTATAAAAAAGTATATAAAATCTAATTATAAAAAAGTGTATAAAATCTAATTATAAAAAAGTGATATAAAATAATAAAAAAATGTATTATAAAAAAGTGCATATAAAATCTAATTATAAAAAAGTTATAAAAAGTGTATAAAAAGTGTATTATAAAAAAGTGTATTAAAAAAAGTGTATTATAAAAAAGTGCATATAAAATCTAATTATAAAAAAGTATATAAAAAATTATAAAAAAGTGTATAAAAAGTGTATAAAAAGTGTATAAAAATGTATAAAAAGTGTATAAAAAGTGTATTAAAAAAAGTGTATTATAAAAAAGTGTATTAAAAAAAGTGTATTATAAAAAAGTGCATATAAAATCTAATTATAAAAAAGTATATAAAAAGTATAAAAAGTGTATAAAAAGTGTATTATAAAAAAGTGATATAAAATCTAATTATAAAAAAGTGTATAAAAATGAATAAAAATTATAAAAAGTGTATAAAAATGTATTATAAAAAAGTATATAAAAAAGTGATTATAAAAAAGTTATTATAAAAAAGTGCATATAAAATCTAATTATAAAAAAGTCTATAAAAAAGTATAAAAAAGTGTATTATAAAAAAGTGTATAAAAAGTGTATAAAAAGTGTATATAAAAAAGTATATAAAAAATATAAAAAAGTGATTATAAAAAAGTCATATAAAATCTAATTATAAAAAAGTGTATTATAAAAAAGTGTATAAAAAGTGTATAAAAAGTGTATAAAAAGTGTATTATAAAAAAGTGTATTATAAAAAAGTGTATAAAAAGTGATAAAAAGTGTATAAAAAGTGTATAAAAAGTGTATAAAAAGTGTATAAAAAGTGTATAAAAAGTGTATTATAAAAAAGTAAAATAAAAAGTGTATAAAAAGTGTATTATAAAAAAGTGTATAAAAAGTGTATTATAAAAAAGTGTATAAGAAAGTGGATTATAAAAAAGTATATAAAGTAGTGATTATAAAAAAGTGCATATAAAATCTAATTATAAAAAAGTATATAAAAAAAGTAAAATAAAAAATGTATTATAAAAAAGTGCATATAAAATCTAATTATAAAAAAGTATATAAAAAAGTAAAATAAAAAGTGTATAAAAAGTGTATTAAAAAAAAGTGTATAAAATATTTCAGGTGTTTGACACACACATAGATTTGGTAGACTGGGCTCAAAGAACGGCAAAGGAGCTTGGTTATGTGTTAGTAACACGAAGATCAAATGCCACAAAAGACGGAGAAGTTAAAAAGGTGGTCCTTATTTGCAACCGTGGTGGAAAAAGAGATAAGCGGTTAACCGGGGCACCCAAAGGGACTACCAAAATTGACTGTCCATTCAAATTGGTAGGCCGTCTGACAAAGGACCATAGTTGGTGGGTTGAAGTTATAGATCACCGACATAACCATCCATCAGCTCGTAATTTGGAAGGTATTGCGTACGCAAGACGACTAACCGATGTTCAAAAAGAATTTGTGGACGAAAAGGCGTTGCTAGGTTTTGGGCCAAATAGCATAAGGGACCAATTGAAGGATGCATTTCCCGGCATCTTGACCCGTTCACAAGACATTTCTAACTACTTGCGGCAACACCGGCTAAAGCACGCCCAACAACGAGGGGAAACTCGAATGCAGGTGAAATAAGAAACATACCTGCATGTGGATCGTATAACTATATGTTTATTTTTTAAAAAAATACGACTTCCTTATACTTTGGTTGTTTACCCGTTGCAGATCGTGCTCCAATTACTATCTGACCATCAGTACACGTATCAGTACACGACGGATAGCAAAACCGGATGTTTGACCAATCTCTTTTTCGTACATCCTACATCACTTGACATATGGCGTGCATTTCCTTGGATCATTGAAATAGACGCCACGTATAAAACCAACGTTTACAACATGCCGCTTGTTGAGATTGTGGGTGTCACTCCAACTGGCAAGACATTCAGCATTGCGCACGCACTAATTGAAAATGAGCAACATGCGGCATACACATGGGTGTTACAGTGCTTGAGGTCGACGCTCGAAGAAGGGTTCGTCGTGCGTGTGGCACTCACTGATCGGGATCTGGCCCTCATGAAAGCGGTTAAGGATGTGATGCCGGAAACGAAGCTGATACTGTGTAGAATACACATTTGGAGGAATATTGATTTACATGCCAACCCATCGTTTAGGACAAAAAAAGATTATGGTTCGTTTAAACATCGGTGGGATAAACTCGTAAAGTCAATCACGGTTAAAGAATACGCAGAGAATGAGCAGCGGCTAAAAGTATTCTTGGCAGATAAACCAAGTATATACATCCCGTCCCCATACTGTTTTTATGATAAAGCTTACGATGTAACCATGTAGCTAAATCACTTTTTATTTTCCTGCAGATCTTTATAAGTATCTACAAATACAGTGGCTTGCCTCGTACAAGAAGTTATTTGTGTCATGTTGGGTCGACCAACACCGCAACTATCGTAACTACACTACCAACAGGGTTGAGAGCGAGCATTCTTTGCTGAAGTCAGTTATGCATCAAAAGCGGCTTACGTTCCACAGGATCGTTGAATGTGTTAACTCTGTTGTCAGCTGGCAATACACCGAAATAAAGGGGTCACTGGAACATTGCAGGCAGTACAATCAAAATAAACACAACTATCCTGTTTAAAGGATTTGCTCGGTAAAGCCTCCCATGTAGCCTTGCAAATTATGGTTGACGAAATTGATCGATTGAAAAATACACTAAAAGGGGACGTGTCAAAGTGCGGGTGTACAGTATGGGCTAGCTGTGGCTTGCCATGTAGTTGTCGACTTCTAACATACATGCAGGAACGTAAGTACAGTTCATTCAAATACAAATGGTCCATTTTACTTAAAAATACTTAATGTAATATTTTTATTCCTGCAGGAAGGCGTGTTCAAGAATATGAGATAGATGCATTTTGGTGCAGGCTCGATATAAACCCGTCCACCTGCCTGCCTGGAAATGTGAAGAAAGACTCGGATGATGACGAGCCTGTTGAGGACTTTTGTGGCGAGGTTACTACTGCCTTGGAACGAAAACCCATAAAACAAAGGAAAAGCTTGATGTCAAAAATAAAGGACATCCTCTATCCGGGTCGGTCCAAAATCAAGGATCCGGAGGTCCAAAAGAAAACACGTGGTAGACCTGTTGGGTCAAAGAAAAAGGTATATTATTATAGTCTAGCAAATTATTAATTGTTAAATACTATACGGGTATACATCTAACTTAATTATTCATTCATTCATTGCAGATGCCAGACTTGAACGTATCACCTCCGATGCCACCACCACCAAAGATGAAAAAGTCGAGGTCCGTGCACGTGACAACACCTAAGTATCCGGATACCGCACCAGACTCAGGCTCATGCTACAGAGACTTTCAGTCGGCGAGACACAGTGAGCATGTGCCCACGCAGTCACGTTTCGCGGAGCCTGACACCGAATTACGGGAGGACACCCGTGGATATATTGATGAGTTGATCCGATCGTCACAATTTTCAGCAGCAGGGCCGAGTAATGAGCCTACAACCGAACCCTCATTCTTAGATCAGTTGTTCGGTGCAGCCGAACCCGGGTACTATCCTGTGCCACCAACAGCACCAACAGGCGTAGTGGATCAGTTCTTTAGTGCCGATACTTATTTTCCTGCAGGTCCTAGCACTCCGATGCCAGCAGCACCAGCACCGTACTTTGATTTTTTCACTACGCCCACACAACCTTCGATGCCACCAGCACCATCACCTCCGATGCCACCAGCACCAGCACCATCACCAATATCTCCCATATCAGCTGAGCAGCAATTGGCTGCTCTACCAGTACCACCACCTAACACTCACCCACTGCAGACGACGGGTATAAAGGGTTACCTTGATGACATACCGAAGGTATTTAGACCATACGTCAACGGGATTATTAATGTCAGGGGTGATGGCAACTGTGGATTCCGGGCACTTGCTGTTGCATTGGGGTATGATGAAAACGAAGGTTACGAGTGGATCCGACTACATATGTTGGCCGAGTATGAAAACAACAAACAATTCTACGATGAACTAACAAGAGGGGGACAGGCTGAAGCGAGGTTTTTTGAGGGGTTATCAAGGTCTTATGTAGGGGTGTTTAGACCAACCGCGTACTGGATGCACATGACTATGGGGGCCATGTTGTTGTCCAACAGGATGGGTATAGTAATTAACTGTTTATCTACTGCCGCCAGTTGGACTTCGTTCCCATTTACCTATGGTCCTGATGAGGTGCCTAGGACAGAGCCCATATCAATAGCATTAGTACATGGTCACAGTCACTATATCATGATGCAGTTGGAAGGTGACTACCCGATGGCCCCGGAGATCGCATATTGGGTACAGGATCGTGTAAGGCCTCCCGTGAGCAAATGGAAAGATTTGTACCGACACCGCCAGTTAGCCTACAATAGATATATAGATGCAACAAAACCTCCTCCCACCTATATGGGAACAGTGGACTCATCTGATTAGGATTGTAATAAAGCTTTTTGTTTTTAATAATAATTCCATATATATAACAATATAATAATTAATGCCTAGCTAGCTAATTAAAAGTTTACGACAAATGCATATTATTATTGCAAAACCCGGCCGGCCTGCTATGATCGATTATCATAGAGAAACGAGGAAACATCCATGGGATAAGCAGTAGTCCCGCCCCCAGATGTGAGGAGGAATTGTAATAAAGCATCATTATAAAAATGTCCATATCAAATACAAATAATAAAAATGTACATAACAAACTGTATTTATAAAAATGTCCATACTTCGTACAAATAAAAAAAAGTCTAATCACCGGAACCGTCGTCGTCCTCACCGGCATTATCATCACCCACACCTGGTCCGGATACAGAGCCTGTTCCACTAAAAAATCCACTCATATCCGACAAGCTACCAAATTCCCCTGATGGAGGTCCATAATGCGACGATGTCCCACTCCATAACTGGCGGGGGTCGAAATACTCATCACCAGGCTGGTTCAAGTCAACATAGTAGCCGGAAGGTTGGGATCCAGACGGGACAGAATACGATCCAGATGGGCCTTCCGGAGGTCCATAATGTGGTTGCGGCAACTCAACAGGGAAATCATGGGATCCGAAACCCCTGAGAATCCTCCCTAGTCCGCGCTGATGTCCCGATCGCGATCCAAACGCTTCCGGGAACAACTGGGTTGGAGGTGTCGGTGCAGGATCATGTGAATGTCTCACCTGCGCAGCTTCCAGACGGGACTGCATATAAATAGTAAGGTAAGTTTAATAAATGGAGCAGTAATTAAAAGTAATTTAACTTAAAGTTATGTATATACCGCAACTTCCGGAGGTTGTAGTCTGTGGGTTGCCGCCCAAGTCGACTCCCACGTGGGCGGTGGCCCCTCCATCTTTTCGTTATGGTGCTTGGCCTGCAAACAAGTCAAATAATTAGCATAAAAAAACACAAGAATTGTATACTTTTGTTAAAACCAAACGTACCAACGCCCGATCGTGGGCAAGAGAAATAGATCGCCGACCCTGAGTCCCCACCGCCTGTTTGGACCGGTTTGTCTTGTTTGTCGCGGCCCGCTTGACCCGGTCATCCCTCGTATAGAAACGCAGTAGTTTTCCCCACTCTTCCGGGTCCATACCAGCTGGCGGTGCTGTCTGCAGGGTATCTGCTTCGTCTACACCCCCCCGTGCTGTAAAATGCTGAGATTTGAATTTTGACTTTCTCTGCCTATATATGCTAGCTGCATCAGCACGGAAAGCTTGTTTTGCTGCCTTCCGGGTGGGGTCGTCCTCATCATGCTCTAAGTACTGGTCCATCGCAAACCAGCGCTTCATTGTTTACAAATACAAGTTAGCATTTTCGGGGTTATCATTGTAAAACATATTAAGTAAAAAAATATAAAAAGAAACATATTCTAACCTGTATTTCCTCCAAGATATTGTCCCTCAGAGACTCAGGCACATCGTCCCATGACTCGTAGTACTGGGGGACATCTCCGATCAATGAGCCTAACAAAGATTTGTACATAGCCCCGTATTCCCCGATCGACTGAAAGGTCTTCGATTTGTAATCGAAGTACATGGGTAACGGGCCTCCATTTTTCTTGAAGGCAGCCTCAAGGTTTAGATGTTTGGCTGCCCCTCTTGGTGGTGGTGGTGTTTTCTTCGACCCTACAAAACCAATAAGTAACAATAACATAAATAAGTTACTTTAAACGATAAGAATACAATTATTTCAATGCATAACTAAATTTAATGTAAAGTCAATTTTCTTACCGCTGTTTTTGCAGCCTGTTATTTTCTTCCACCACGATCGGTGCGGATCGTTTCCATCGCCGTCGCCGCCGTGAGCTCCTAGCATTTTTCTTAAATCTACATAAATAATACACGTATTATAATACTTTTTATATCAACTTTTTTAACTACTTTTTTTTTAACTTAATTTTTTATATGACTTTTGTACTACTACTTTTTCAATATATGTTTTAATATCTTTTTATACTTATGTTTTATAATGTAAAACTTTTTACATACCTTTTTTATTTATACATTTTTAAGTACTTTTTTTAACGTAAAATTTCGTAGCCGGAAAATATGGGGGAGAGGGGGGTTGGATCGGTTGGAATGGAGAAGAGAAAGGGAAGAAGAAGGGAATGAATGAATGGATCGGTACAGAGAAAGAATATATTCATTTTTTCGAGTCACCCCTTTAGGAGCGACTGTCGCTCCTAAAGTCTCACCGGAAAATCTTGGCCGGAAAATATGGGGGAGAGGGGGGTTGGATCGGTTGGAATGGAGAAGAGAAAGGGAAGAAGAAGGGAATGAATGAATGGATCGGTACAGAGAAAGAATATATTCATTTTTTCGAGTCACCCCTTTAGGAGCGACTGTCGCTCCTAAAGCCTCACCGGAAAATCTTGGCCGGAAAATATGGGGGAGAGGGGGGTTGGATCGGTTGGAATGGAGAAGAGAAAGGGAAGAAGAAGGGAATGAATGAATGGATCGGTACAGAGAAAGAATATATTCATTTTTTCGAGTCACCCCTTTAGGAGCGACTGTCGCTCCTAAAGCCTCACCGGAAAATCTTGGCCGGAAAATATGGGGGAGAGGGGGGTTGGATCGGTTGGAATGGAGAAGAGAAAGGGAAGAAGAAGGGAATGAATGAATGGATCGGTACAGAGAAAGAATATATTCATTTTTTCGAGTCACCCCTTTAGGAGCGACTGTCGCTCCTAAAGCCTCACCGGAAAATCTTGGCCGGAAAATATGGGGGAGAGGGGGGTTGGATCGGTTGGAATGGAGAAGAGAAAGGGAAGAAGAAGGGAATGAATGAATGGATCGGTACAGAGAAAGAATATATTCATTTTTTCGAGTCACCCCTTTAGGAGCGACTGTCGCTCCTAAAGCCTCACCGGAAAATCTTGGCCGGAAAATATGGGGGAGAGGGGGGTTGGATCGGTTGGAATGGAGAAGAGAAAGGGAAGAAGAAGGGAATGAATGAATGGATCGGTACAGAGAAAGAATATATTCATTTTTTCGAGTCACCCCTTTAGGAGCGACTGTCGCTCCTAAAGTCTCACCGGAAAATCTTGGCCGGAAAATATGGGGGAGAGGGGGGTTGGATCGGTTGGAATGGAGAAGAGAAAGGGAAGAAGAAGGGAATGAATGAATGGATCGGTACAGAGAAAGAATATATTCATTTTTTCGAGTCACCCCTTTAGGAGCGACTGTCGCTCCTAAAGCCTCACCGGAAAATCTTGGCCGGAAAATATGGGGGAGAGGGGGGTTGGATCGGTTGGAATGGAGAAGAGAAAGGGAAGAAGAAGGGAATGAATGAATGGATCGGTACAGAGAAAGAATATATTCATTTTTTCGAGTCACCCCTTTAGGAGCGACTGTCGCTCCTAAAGCCTCACCGGAAAATCTTGGCCGGAAAATATGGGGGAGAGGGGGGTTGGATCGGTTGGAATGGAGAAGAGAAAGGGAAGAAGAAGGGAATGAATGAATGGATCGGTACAGAGAAAGAATATATTCATTTTTTCGAGTCACCCCTTTAGGAGCGACTGTCGCTCCTAAAGCCTCACCGGAAAATCTTGGCCGGAAAATATGGGGGAGAGGGGGGTTGGATCGGTTGGAATGGAGAAGAGAAAGGGAAGAAGAAGGGAATGAATGAATGGATCGGTACAGAGAAAGAATATATTCATTTTTTCGAGTCACCCCTTTAGGAGCGACTGTCGCTCCTAAAGCCTCACCGGAAAATCTTGGCCGGAAAATATGGGGGAGAGGGGGGTTGGATCGGTTGGAATGGAGAAGAGAAAGGGAAGAAGAAGGGAATGAATGAATGGATCGGTACAGAGAAAGAATATATTCATTTTTTCGAGTCACCCCTTTAGGAGCGACTGTCGCTCCTAAAGTCTCACCGGAAAATCTTGGCCGGAAAATATGGGGGAGAGGGGGGTTGGATCGGTTGGAATGGAGAAGAGAAAGGGAAGAAGAAGGGAATGAATGAATGGATCGGTACAGAGAAAGAATATATTCATTTTTTCGAGTCACCCCTTTAGGAGCGACTGTCGCTCCTAAAGCCTCACCGGAAAATCTTGGCCGGAAAATATGGGGGAGAGGGGGGTTGGATCGGTTGGAATGGAGAAGAGAAAGGGAAGAAGAAGGGAATGAATGAATGGATCGGTACAGAGAAAGAATATATTCATTTTTTCGAGTCACCCCTTTAGGAGCGACTGTCGCTCCTAAAGCCTCACCGGAAAATCTTGGCCGGAAAATATGGGGGAGAGGGGGGTTGGATCGGTTGGAATGGAGAAGAGAAAGGGAAGAAGAAGGGAATGAATGAATGGATCGGTACAGAGAAAGAATATATTCATTTTTTCGAGTCACCCCTTTAGGAGCGACTGTCGCTCCTAAAGCCTCACCGGAAAATCTTGGCCGGAAAATATGGGGGAGAGGGGGGTTGGATCGGTTGGAATGGAGAAGAGAAAGGGAAGAAGAAGGGAATGAATGAATGGATCGGTACAGAGAAAGAATATATTCATTTTTTCGAGTCACCCCTTTAGGAGCGACTGTCGCTCCTAAAGCCTCACCGGAAAATCTTGGCCGGAAAATATGGGGGAGAGGGGGGTTGGATCGGTTGGAATGGAGAAGAGAAAGGGAAGAAGAAGGGAATGAATGAATGGATCGGTACAGAGAAAGAATATATTCATTTTTTCGAGTCACCCCTTTAGGAGCGACTGTCGCTCCTAAAGTCTCACCGGAAAATCTTGGCCGGAAAATATGGGGGAGAGGGGGGTTGGATCGGTTGGAATGGAGAAGAGAAAGGGAAGAAGAAGGGAATGAATGAATGGATCGGTACAGAGAAAGAATATATTCATTTTTTCGAGTCACCCCTTTAGGAGCGACTGTCGCTCCTAAAGCCTCACCGGAAAATCTTGGCCGGAAAATATGGGGGAGAGGGGGGTTGGATCGGTTGGAATGGAGAAGAGAAAGGGAAGAAGAAGGGAATGAATGAATGGATCGGTACAGAGAAAGAATATATTTTTTATAAACTTTTCTAATACAAACATTTTTATATTTTCTAATACAAACATTTTTATATCTATACAAATATTTTTTATAAACTTTTCTAATACAAACATTTTTATATTTTCTAATACAAACATTTTTATATCTATACAAACTATTTTATAAACTTTTTTTTAAATATATTTTTTTATACTATGTAATACCTTTTTTACATTTTCTTCATTTTTTTTGACATTTTATTTTACATTTTGTTATAGAAACTTTTTTTAAAATATTTTTTATATACTATGTATACACTTTTTTACATTTTTTATAAACTTTTCTAATACAAACATTTTTATATTTTCTAATACAAACATTTTCTAGTACAAACTTTTATAAACTTTTTATATTTTCTAATACAAATATTTTTTATAAACTTTTCTAATACAAACATTTTTATATTTTCTAATACAAACATTTTTATATTTTTATACAAATATTTTTTATAAACTTTTCTAATACAAACATTTTTATATTTTCTAATACAAACATTTTTATATTTTTTACAAACTTTTATATTTTTTATATACATTTATACACTTTTCTACATTTTTTTATAAACTTTTCTAATACAAATATTTTTTATAAACTTTTCTAATACAAACATTTATAATACAAACATTTTTATATTTTTACAAATTTTATAAACTTTTTATACAATATATTTTTTATAAACTTTTCTAATACAAACATTTTTATATTTTCTAATACAAACATTTTTATATTTTATACAAATATTTTTTATAAACTTTTCTAATACAAACATTTTTATATTTTCTAATACAAATATTTTTTATAAACTTTTCTAATACAAACATTTTTATATTTTCTAATACAAACATTTTTATATTTTTAACATATTTTTTATAAACTTTTTATCAATATTTTTTATAACTTTTCTAATACAAATATTTTTTATAAACTTTTCTAATACAAACATTTTTATATTTTCTAATACAAACATTTTTATATTTTTACAAACTTTTATAAACTTTTTTTTACAATATATTTTTATATTTCTAAACATTTTTTATAAACTTTTCTAATACAAATATTTTTTATAAACTTTTCTAATAAAAACTTTAATACAAACTTTTTATATGACTTTTGTACAAATCTTGGCCGGAAAATATGGGGGAGAGGGGGGTTGGATCGGTTGGAATGGAGAAGAGAAAGGGAAGAAGAAGGGAATGAATGAATGGATCGGTACAGAGAAAGAATATATTCATTTTTTCGAGTCACCCCTTTAGGAGCGACTGTCGCTCCTAAAGAGGGGGTTTGACGGGTCAACGGTTCTAACGGGTATATGCATGGGTATCCGCGAGCAATAAATGGGTCTACCCTTTAGGAGCGACAGTCGCTCCTAAAGGGGTGTGGTCGGGTTACCGAAGATTCCGTGGTCGGGGTATGTGGCCCGATATATTATTTACATGATGTAAAGCAACCTTTGTAACAACACTACACACGACCCTATGTTACCTGAATGAAAGCAAGGCAGCCCAATAATTTCTGTTATTTGATTTAATCCAACGGCCATATTATAATTTATAAGCATGCGGCCCTTATCTAAAATACCTTATAAAGCATTTACCTCCTCTTATTTTCTCAAAAAAGAACTTGATCTACCCAAATTACCCTCTCTTTTATCCATTAGTTTGAATATCATCACCTAATATACCTATAATACCCTTAAATCTCAACCACTCATTTTTTTCTCTCTCCTCCATAAATCATTTTATTCCTCTAATTCATTCAAAATCTTTTATCTCAAAAACCGTACATCGATAAATTATAAAAATTATATGGGTGTTCTTAAAATTTCATGTTTTTTCATTAGAGATGTCATTCAATATATTTTCGACGAATTTTTAAATCTACGGGCCCAGGTAGATCACCCCATCACCGATCACCCCTATGACCTATCACCGCCTATGATCGATCACCTCCTATGACAGTATCACACACTATGACATATCACCCCACCATCTCACCGTCGCACCGCGCGGGCATTTGGCTAGTAATTTATAAACTATTCATATGTTGTAAAAACCGACCCTTAAAATGATTTTTTTTTATATAAATCATCTAATTACTCCAGTAATTAAAATGAAGTTGAGAAGTTAGAAAATGGTTGAAAAGAATTGCGGTGAAGTTTTGTTTAATTTGAGAAAAGTCGTTGTCATTGACACCTTGAAAATGCATTAATAAAAAAAGAGCATGCACGCTTGTCTGATGCGTACAGTGTGGACCATATCTCCGCATCTCAGGCTTACGATATCATTACACCAAAATATATGTATAAATATATATACTAATAAATAGTATTTATATAATTTTGACATAGCCAAAACTTCTTAAATTTTATGGAGTCATGAAATTAAAGGACTGATTATAATTCAATATTATATTGACAACTAAAAGCATAAAATTGTAATTAAGCTTCTTGATTATCCTGAAAATTTGATTAATAATCGGCTAGTTTTAGAATTTCGTGTTCAACTGGGTTGTCTTTAATGATCGTTCCACCTAGATACTGAAGTGGTCCAAATCATTAATGTGATCGATATTATTTTAAAGAGATTTATTACATTTTCTTTTTTTAACAGTCAAACGAATAAAGCCCGGCTATTTGGGGTATTGCAATGGTGAAAACTACGTCCCCATAAACCCGTGTATGCAAACAACATTGGATAGTCCAAACCTACTCATATAGCTCCATTCCATGAAAAACCGATGGGATTTTAGCCAACATACGAACTTATGAGCTAATGAGTTATATCGAAATGCCTCTATACATATATATATCTGTTGGATTAGGTGTCTAAGCCATAACTATAATTGATAGAAGCACAGTCCTTTTGGGTTGCCCTCGAGACTCAAAATGAATAGAAGTGATAAAGGAGAATAAAATTTCCCTTGGGAAGTTTGTCCCACATCGGTGGGATAGGAAAACCATGGAGGCTATCCAAGGCTATATATAGGGCCTTAGGGATTCATTCTTTTTGGACATTCTTGGCTTGAGTATTCGTTTCCTTCTTTCTCCTCTTGGAAGAACTCTTCTATAGTTCATCCATACTTAGTTATTTTTTTGAGTCGCCGGGTGTGATTCCATTAGAGGCACGACATTTGTGGTGCTTGCTTCTAAGAGATCCAGAGGGATAATTTTAGTTGTTTACTATAACAACTAAAAGGTATGTAATTTATTTATTTATTTTCTTTAGTAAGTTTCGATTATTTACTAGAGTATTAGGGTTCTTATTTTATATTCATAGTTATAGGTTCAATTGTGAAAACATAGATCATGTTTTAGGTTGCATGCTCCCTTAAAAGTTTAAGTTAGTTTGTAATGCCTAAAACCCATCAGTGGTATCAGAGCGTTAGACTTGTTTTCAATTGAATTTGCTATAATTGTTGAATTGATTGAGTTAATGATTTAATAATCATCGTATTTTGAAAAGTTTTAAAATACACCTTATACTATATGTAAAATTAAAAGCTTAATGATTACTATATGTATAAGAAAAAAGTCAGTCAAATCAATAGTAGGCCTCATTCACGAAACTAGTCTATAAGGGGGGTATAAGGAAACTGCCTATAAAATGGTAGTTGAATGGGTGTCCACTCTCACCCACCGCTTCCTTGATTAGTGGAGGGTCGTTAGCCGAACGGGTTTGATAGGACTATATTAATTCTCATTAAAAGTATAATGATAATAAAAGTTACTAAACCTTTTATTTAAATATCAATCTTAGTTACTTTAGGAAAAATGTGAAATTGTATGCTAACCCATGAAATTGCACATTACACTTTATAAGTCATTAGTGGAACGTGTGTGGTTAACCAGGACACTAATAGGGACTAATAAAGAGTTGTAATGGGTATCTCATAAATTGTCATTGTTGATGGAGCGTGTGTGGTTTACCAGCACATCAATTGAGATGATAAACATTGAGGTTACCAAGCATATTTGCATGGTTATTCACATCTTGTTTGTGATCCTCGGTATCCCAGTCACAAATGGAAGAGCATAATCTGAGATTAAACATGTCATTGAATAGTTTCAATGAGTCTCAAAAGACCTACATGTATGAAATTTGCAATTAGATTACGGCATCCCTTTTCTAAGTTGTGAATTTCATAGTTGGATCCTAGCCTCGATACTTCAATTTTGAGTTGTTATATTAAGGTTAGTTTTTATCTAACTCAAACTACCTTTCTTTTAGAAATGTCTACCCCTAACGATGCTTCTGGTTCCTCCTCCTCAAACCACAACTTTTCTTTGTTGAACATCTGCTCAAAGGTGACATTAGATGGCACCAACTACAATGACTGGATGCGCAACATCAAAATGGCTCTTCGTTTTGAGGACAAGGAGTATGTCCTTGACAAGGAACTTGGAGAAATTGACGAAGAGAAAGCCACCCCTGAAGAATTAGCCGCATATAAGAAACATTACGCTGATGCAACAAAAGTTGCTTGCATCATGGTTGCTACCATGACTCCTGAACTGCAAAAATTCTATGAGGATTAATGGCCATACGAGATGAACAAGGACCTTATAGAAAAGTATCATAAGCGAGCTCGTCAAGAAAAGTACGAGATAGTAAAGTCTCTCATATCAAGCAAGATGAAGGACGGAGAGTCTGTCAGCGGCCACGTGCAAAGAATGCAAAGATACGTGGATCGACTTGTGAGGCTAAATGTGCATATTGATGAGGAGTTGGCCATTGACATAGTCTTGAACTCCTTACCAAGTTGTTATGATCAGTTCATCTTGACCTATCATTTGAACAACAATGAGACCACATTGTCTCAATTGCACAACCTCCTGAGAACAGCTGAAACAAGGATGAAGGGAAAGAGTGATGTCCCCGCCCCTGCTAATACTACCGTTCTAGCCATTGGTCAAGGGAAGAGGAAGAAGAGGAAAGGTACTCCCAAGCAAAACTGGAAGGGAAAGTCTCATGTAAAAACCAGTTCTGATGTTACCCCTGTCTCTGATCCCAAAGAGGCCACTTGCTTCTATTGCAACGACAAAGGACATTGGAAACGAAGCTGCCCAAAGTATCTGTAAGATTTAAAGGATGGCAAAGTGAAGCCATCTACTGCAGGTATATACACTATTTCATCTATTAACCCATCATCTTCTAATTCTTGGGTCCTTGATACAGGATGTGGTTTCCACATTTACTCTGTTTTGCAGGGACTAAGAAAAAGTGAGGATGTGGAGCATGGTAGAATGAACTTGATCATGGGGAATAGGCGATCTTCATCTGTCACTAAGATTGGAGCTTATAGTCTAGTGCTTAGTAATGGTGTTAATTTAGATTTATTGAATTGTCGCTACTCGTCAGAAATGACACGAAACATTATCTCTTTTCATGCATTGTTCAAACAAGGTTTTAGATTTTCTTTTAATGATGAGAATGGTTCTATTTCTTCTTATAAGAATGGCATTTTCTATTTCAAAGCTTTACCTTGTGATGGTGTGTATGAAACTGTGATGTGTGTAGACAATTTAGGCAATAGTGTATTTCAAATTGACTCGTCTAATGGTATAGACAAAGCGTGCTTGTGGCATTGTCGTCTTGGACACATTAACAAGAAACGCATAGCTCAACTCCAAAAGGACGGGGTCTTGGAATCATTTGACCTAAGGTTAGATGATACATGTGAATCTTGTCTTTTGGGTAAGATGACAAAATCACCTTTCACTGGATTTTGTGAAAGAGGTGAAGGTTTGTTGGATCTCATACACACAGACGTGTGTGGACCCTTTAGATCAGCCACAAGGGATGCTAATCGATTCTATGTGACTTTTACTGATGATTATAGCAGATATGGTTATATCTACTTAATAAAGCATAAGTCGGAAACCTTTGAAAAGTTCAAAGAGTTTAAGAAAGAAGTCGAGAATCAATTAAAAAGGAAGATAAAGATGCTCCTATCAGATAGAGGCGGAGAGTATCTTAGTATCGAGTTCCATGACTATCTCAAGGAATGTGGAATAATTTCACAATTGACACCTCCTAGGACACCACAACTTAATGGTGTGGCTGAGAGACGCAATCGAACCTTGTTAGACATGGTACGTTCCATGATGAGTCGAGCTTCACTTCCAATCTCATTCTGGGGGTATGCCTTAGAAACTGCCGCCCACATTCTTAATCTTGTTCCAACAAAGAAGGTTGCCAAAACACCTCATGAAATGTGAGGAAAGTTCCCTCGTTAGCACATATTAAGGTTTGGGGTTGTGAAGTTTTCGTTAGACGAGAAACTCACGACAAGCTTGAACCTCGTAGTGAGCGATGTGTTTTCATCGGCTATCCACGGAAGTCATTTGGATATCTGTTCTACAAACCTAGTAAGAACGAGGTCTTTGTAGCACGGAGAGTAGTCTTTCGTGAGAGAGAGCTCATATGCAAAGAGGACAGTGGGAGCACCATTGACCTTGAAGAAATTCAAGAGTCAGTCGATGAAGGAACCTCTGAAACCGCTAGGGTTCAACCAGAGGAAGAGATTCCAGTTGAACCCATTGACACTTCATTACCTCTTAGACGTTCTAGTAGAGTTAGCAAGCCAACTGAGTTCTATGATTTCCATATAACTGCAGATGAAGACACGTTTATCAGTGACAATACACTGGTAAATTTGGATGAGCCGACTAACTACAAGGAAGCCATGGCGAGCCCTGAGGAAGCCAAATGGAAAGAGGCAATGGACAGCGAGATCAAGTCCATGTATGACAACCAAGTTTGGAACTTGGTTGATCAACAACCTGGTCGGAAGACAGTTGGTTGTAAATGGATCTTCAAGAAGAGGATCGACATGGATGGTAATGTAAGCACATTCAAAGCACGACTAGTGGCAAAGGGCTTTACTCAAACCCCAGGGATTGACTATGATGAGACCTTCTCACCAGTGGCTAAGATAAAATCTATTAGGATAATGCTAGCCATAGTTGCATTTCATGACTATGAAATTTGGCAGATGGATGTCAAAACTGCTTTTCTTAACGGAAAGTTGGCTGAGGATGTTTACATGAGTCAGCCAGAAGGTTTTGTGGATGCAAAATTTCCTAATGGAGTGTGCAAGCTTGAGAAATCCATCTATGGGTTAAAACAAGCGTCTCGCAGTTGGAATCTTTGCTTCGATGAGAAAGTCAAAGAGTTTGGCTTCTCTAGAAGTGAGGATGAGTCCTGTGTATATGTCAAAGCTAGTAGGAGCATAGTCACCTTTCTAGTATTGTATGTTGATGACATACTTATTATAGGAAATGACATTCCAACTTTGCAAGATGTTAAGTCTTGGCTTGGAAAGTGTTTCGCTATGAAGGATCTAGGAGAGGCTGCCTATATTCTGGGAATAAGAATTTTAAGAGACAGGAGTAAAAGGCTAATTGGACTTAATCAGAGTACCTACTTGGATAAAGTACTGAAACGTTTTGGTATGGAGAATTTCAAGAAAGGAGATCTGCCCATCCAGAGTAATACCAAAATGAGTAAGACTCATAGTCCGAGTACAGATGAAGAGATAGCAGAAATGAGTAGAATTCCGTACACTTCCGCTGTTGGTTCTATCATGTATGCTATGACATGTACTCGTCCTGATGTGTCCTTTGCTTTGAGCATGGTCAGTCGTTATCAGGGAAATCCAGGTAAAGCCCATTGGGTAGCGGTTAAGAATATTCTCAAGTATCTGCGAAGGACTAAGGACTGGATTCTAGTACTTGGTGGCTGTGATACATTGAGAGTAACTGGGTATAGTGACGCCAGCTTTCAAACAGATAGAGACAACTTTCGTTCCCAATCTGGCTGGGTCTTTACCTTAAATGGAGGAACAGTTACTTGGAAAAGTTCCAAGCAAAACACAGTGGCTGATTCTACTTGTGAATCAGAGTACATAGCGGTGAGCGAAGCATCAAAGGAGGCAATTTGGTTGAAGAACTTCATCGGAGATCTTGGAGTTGTGCCTAACCATCAAGGAGCCAATGGAAATTTTCTGTGATAATGAAGGAGCGGTTGCATTGACAAAGGAACCAAGAGATCATGTTAGATCTAGACATATCGACAGAAAATACCATTTTATCAGACACAAGATAGAAGAAGGTCACCTCGTAGTGAAAAGGGTTTCATCTGAAGAGAATCCTGCAGATCCACTCACAAAGGGTCTGAGTAGGGTTAAACACAATCAGCATGCTAGGAGCATTGGGCTGAGAGATGATGTTAGTTTTAGTAGTTAGATAGTTTGAAACTTATAACAAAATAAATGTGATTGACTTTTGGTGATTAAATAATAGAGAATTATTTATGAGTTTGTTTACTACCTTTTGTCAATTGTTTATTATTGTGTTTCATTTTGCATGTTTTACTTCCTGAATAATTTGATTATTCGAATTCCACAGTCGATCATACTTTTGGAAGTAAGTAGTGAATAAAGACTGTCATGAATGGATTTGTAGATTGTCTAAAGAGTTTTAGACATAGCAATGGTATTGCTGCAATGTTCGTGAGTACTTTGAAATGGAGATTTAAGTATTGGATTAACCCACGCTCAGAGAATTACTTCATGGAATTTATCACGGGTAATTCTGAGACGATAATATCTTATAATCTTTAAATGGAGATATATGAGTTGTGGTTTACAAGTCAGTTGTGCATTGATAATATGTAAACGCATCAGTAACTTGATGTTATAAAATGTATTGTTGTGCATGATTTGATGAGTAAATGGTGCAAGCATATAAGTCAAAGTTTATTCGTTCCTTTTGCCCTAACGGGAAAAGCGATATCTTTGGGCCCCTCGATGATTTGATGTTGACATATAGTGTCGGCCCGACCAGGACTAAATTGATGTGTTCAATTAGAAGTTCTATGTCATTACAAATCAGAAATCGGGAAACAACGTACTGGACAATGAGATTGATTATATTCCATGTCTCATGTTCAAATGATATCTTGTAGAACGAAGGATTATATGATCTCTTATCTTAGGACACGTAACTGACTAGGTCAGAGTTCGACAACGGCTTTTGGAGGCTACAATTTGCTGATCAATTAGGAAGTTATATTGGCAATAATAGTTATTAGACTTATCTAAGTGGGAGACTGTTGGATAGGTGTCTAAGCCATAACTATAATTGATAGAAGCACGTCCTTTTGGGTTGCCCTCGAGACTGATGTGTAAAATCGAGTTTAAAAATTTAAAACAAGAAATACCCTAGAACTGACTACTACACACTCTCGGGCAGTGGACCCGTTCGTATATAGTATAGCTAAAAGGTAAGTCCAGGATCGAACACAGGGACTAAAGTTAAGTAATCATCCGACATTAAGTAATTCTAATTAAAAAGGGTTTTGTGACCGAATTGTCACTTTGCAACAAGTAAAAGTAAATAATTTAAATCCGGTATTACCGGGGCAGGGTTCGTCTGAAGACGAAAGTAAAAATGATTTTTAAAACAATTATTTAAAAGGCATCCATCTTGATTTTGCTCAACAATACGCTCAGATTGCACATAAATGAAGTTCAAACCCAATTTAGTTGATTAAATAACCGAGACTCAAACAAAGCACCAACCCCGTACCCGTCAAGTTAATGACATCATTTGACTCTCTTGCTTAAACTAGTTTCGTTACAAAGACCGGTACCCCAAGACATCTTTTATAACTTCCCTAATCAAACAATTGGTTTGGTTATTGAAATAACAATTATACCTATCGATTGTACCCAACCGTTAACACATTTCTTCCTATTATCATGAACGATTATCTACCGTACCCGTCATAGACCCAATCGTTTGTACCCAAACAATCAAAATGAAATATATGTAATCAATAACTACCATTAAAGACACACATAAATCACCAATCAATTCAAGATAAATAATAAGGAAGAAATACGCTAAGATCTCGATATAACGTTAAATGAAATCGACATTGAATTAATAAAATTGTGCAATCTTTACATATTGTCTCACTCCATCAAGATGGATGATAAAGTGATTAGCCACTCATATTAAAAGAAGAATAACAATTAAAATATGAAGAATTCATTGTTACCTAATGATAATAATCGAAAGCTACGAACGAAATAGATCCAATCGTGTTTGAAAACCTAAAATAAGATGAAAATCTGAAAATATCACTGAATAGGGCTCCAAAAACGGTTGGAAGAAGAAAAGAAGAAGGTTTTGGGGTATTTTTGCAAGCTATTTATACGATCCCAAAAATCTACCAGAATCGACCCAGTTGCGGCACAACTGGGCATTGCGGCGCAACTAAGGTTGACTTTTGGCTTTTGACTTTGACTTTCGTTGACCAAAGCTGGCTTAAACTTGAACGCATTGCGGCGCAACTGAGGGAGTTGCGGCGCAACTTATTCTTCTGCTTTTGGGTTGCGGCGCAACTACTAGTTGCGGCGCAATACCCAGTTGACTCGCATTGACCTTTGACTTATGTTGACTCGTGGTTGGCCAGGAACAAAAGGCGTTGCAGCGCAATTGGAAGAGCTGCGGCGCAACTTATTCTTCTGGAATTCCGTTGCGGCGCAACTGTGCTTTTTCAGCTTTGACTTTTGTTGACTTCCTGCACTCTTCATCCAAATGCTTCCGAAATCCTCCGTTAGCACTTAATTCACCTCAACAATGTCGTTTTCTCCAGATTTGCGCTTAACTACCTGTCAGTGACCTGAAACACTAACAAATACCATAAACGCAGCAAATGTATACTAAAACGACTCGTAAACCATGCAAAATCAACTAAATACAATGTGGGAAATGGGTATAAAATACGACACATCAAATCCCCCCACACTTAAGCTTTGCTTGTCCTCAAGCAATTCCAAACTTCAAAACTCAATTTACCATGGTACATATGGGAATGACATTACCGTAATCAAAAAGAAGCTAAACCATCATTGAAAATGAAACGAGATGGTTAGGCAGTTTTAATCTTAAATGAAAACTGGAATGTTTGACAATACTTGACTGAAATACAAGCCTTAATAACACGACTAAGCACAAAAGAATCGAAATAGTGATATCTCGTCTATCCTACTCCAACTAACTTACACTTGGGGTTGAATATTTGAACAATCACTCAATGTCAAGTCGTGATGCATAATCTTTTAACCATAGGCTTGTACTAGGTTCGTTCCTTCACCATCATGATGCAAGCACCACAACGTTAATCAGAAGAGGACTTTAAGGGTTTTAATGAACTTCTGAGGCTAACAAGGTATTTAGAAAGGTATGGAAATATGGGTAAACAAAGGGTGTTAAAAACAAATAACACAACATTTAACAAAGTTTTACATAATAGTCTAATCCATTAAATCCCATGTCACTAGTTGCCAACGGTCCAAAACCCGAGAAGTTGTCCAGACAATACCCCCAATAGACGATTAAAAACCGACACCATTGTGGTGTATGACACTAAACAACTCAATCAACCAATTCTAACCATGTTGGCTTAAACAAACGCGCCAACCCACAATTAACAACTTAAGATTATAGCATTAAGATCCTTTCGTTGGTGTAATTGATGTACCAACTTACAAAAATGATTTGACCAAAAGTGAGAAATACCAACTGACAGCCCAAGCTCTTTTCTTCTTTTTTTTCTTTTTCTGTTTTTCAATTCTTTTATTCTCTTTTTTTTTTGTGAGCTACTTTTACTCTGACTAATTGGTATTCTCTTAAATAACATTTGAAACAGTGACAAATCATATACTCATATGCTCAAATGAACGATTCAGACTTTATCCAAACAAACATGACGAAATCAATCTATTCTCAGTAACCGAGAATATCCCAACCCGACATAAAGGACAACCCCAAACCATCCACTAGCATAGGCAACCAATGACCCACCAGGACTTCGACTATCGGTATGGCTAGAAAAAGGTATATATTAAGGGTGGATTTAATAACAAAGAACAGGCTAGTGACAACAAGTTTTCTATTGTTTCTTGCACTAAAAGTGAGTGCAACATAAGGGTTTTAACAGGTGGTTCACTAACCAGTGTAGTTAGCTACTAAGCACATTAACAAAACATGCACATAACAATTTTTACGAAACAAGGAGTGAATCAACAAAGAACAAAGGTTTTATCCTAAATTTGCCTCTTCTGATAAATAACACGGAACGATCAACCAGGACAAGTTCTAGAATCAACGCAATCACCGGCACACTCATAGCAAATGAAATAATCCGGAAATGGAAAAACCAACCTCAAACTTGCACATCATAGTTCAGAGCTCTAAAAGAGACCCTTACTCTTGAATAAATCTAAAAGCCTACGAGAGGGACAAATTAACAAGGCTAATACATCCAAAACCGTAACACCTATCATAACTAGCAATGAATCAATAATCTCACAATTTGGGTGTTTTGGTGCTTTGAGCGTGCTAGTCATATTATTAATCCAGAAGGGATTGCCTAATTAATCAGTCAAAACACATTCCACATATTAAAATTTTGTACCCAAGGTGTAGTCAAATTGCTTATTAAGTTCTATAATTAAGTGACAAAAGCAATCAACTACAAGGACAAGCATGCAAAAGTTTCAAAATTCCTCAAAATACCCGACTTTTTCCTATTTACCACCCCCCCCCCCACACACACACACTTGAGTTGGACAATGCCCTCAATGTCCAATGAACTAAGGCAAACTATGGGAAATAGGGGAAAGTAAACAAAAACAAAATAAAGAACAAGAAAAACTTGTCGGGTATGATGTATGTTCCATGCCTGAATATGATGCCAACAAAATATGTCGCTGAACTTACTGCCAGCATATGCACATGACATTCAACTTGCTATCAACATGAACACACCATTAACGAGCAACATAATCAAATAAACCATGCAATCATCCTATCCCTAATTATTCAAACGGAAATGGAAAAGTAAAATACGATGTTCTATCACCCTTATGGGTGATTACAAACCAAACAAATGGAAATAAATAAAAGTACAGAACTAAAATTGTTCAAACAAATAAAAGTACAAGCCATCATCACCAACAGAAGGCAGCAGCATCATCATCATCCCATCATAAATCACTGAGGAGGGTAGGGGTAACCAGGCATAGATCATGTACCAAAAATTGATCCAACCACCTGCTCAGCAAACAAAGGTTCTGTCGAACCTGATCCTCCAGCATCTGCACCAGCCTGCGTACCTGCAAAAGATCCAAAGCTAACAGGGTTATCAGGTCCCGTCCCTCCAAGATCATGGGAAGGAGGCATCTCATACTGACGCTCTGGTGGATAGAAGAATCCACCTCCGGCTCTGTGCTCTGGAATGAAGATGCTAGGAGGGCTGTAGTCTGGAATCGGCTGAGGTGGATGAAACTGCTCACCCCTATACTGGGCCTCCCACATGGGCTGATATCTATGCTGATCATGCATCATATGACCCATACCTGAGCCCATCCACCTAAAATCACTGTCCACCCTCGACTGAAACTGCTCATGGGACTGCTGAAAGTTCTGCTGAGACTCCCACATGTTACTAAGCACAGTCCCCAAAGAAGAAAAATCCCATGGACCTGAATGGGCGGCAGCAGAATAAGATGCTCCCTCAGAAGGTGTAGTGGTGGCACGACGCTTAGTACGTCGTGCGGGCTCTAGCGGCTGCTCTGGTGCATCAGCCATCTCAGCATCATCATCATCATCATCTGCCTCCTCCTCATCATCAGAATCAGCACCACCAAAATCAATCAGCTCAGGAATATCATTCTTATGAGCTAGAGGCTTAATCAATTTCCACCTCTTCAAATCATTCCAGGTGAATGGCTTCATAGGTTTGCAGTTCAAAGCGACTGCATTATCAGCACCTTCAAAATACTTCACCATTTTGGAAATGAAGTGACCACAGACTAACCCCCTATCACGAACTCCTTTGGTCCCCATATGTTTTGCCAACACATAGGGGGCACATGCCTTCCTATTCACATCACCTTCATCAAACAACCTCAACAACCACAAATCCTCCATATATAGCTTGTCCGGGTGGTTAGTCCTTTGGACAAAAGAATGGACTAACATCTTGTGGAACAAGCGCAAAATAGGCGATTGGAGTGTATTCCAAGCGCGACCCCTAGAAACCCGGTTATAGTAATCTCTAAAGTCACCTGCTTCCCTCATAAAACCAGAAGTAGCCCTAACAGAAATGGCTAACAGACGCTCAAAAGCAGGATCATCCAAGGTCTCTTGGGTGTACATCCCTGTGCACAACCCAAACTCAGCAATAGTGAGGGTTCTATTAACACCTCCACAACGAAAGAATATAACCGGCTCAGCAAAAACATCCTTCACTTTCTCTATGTTCTCAACCGAAATAGTCGAGTAAACCTCTAAACACCACTCCTTACACACTACCTCCCGATTCCGAAATATATCAAACCATAAACTAAATTCCTTAGCTACGGGATTACCATCCATATCATTTGCACTACCCATCAGATGCATATACCTACTAATGCCCCCACGAGCATTCAACGTATCCAACATACTCGATTCCATATACCGAGGCTCAACTATGTCTTTCTGATAAATAGATGCTAACCTGTTGGTATATTCAACCTTTTTCTCGGGAAGAGCTCTAGGGAATCGTAACCATGGGTGAGTAGGAATTCCCATAGCAGTGGCTTCGGGAGTAAGACCACTCTCAATTGGTGCAGCAGCCGACGAGGCTCTTGCCTTGCCTCGTCCTGTACGGCTAGAAGAAGCGGGTTCCTACACATACAAGAAACAATTAAACACTAAAACCCGACATAAAAGCATATATATATAAGCATAAACGACACAGGTCTGAAAAAGGGCGAGTTGCGTCACAACTTGGACAGTTGCGGCGCAACTTATCTATCTGTTTTGCAGTTGCGGCGCAACTTGGAGTTGCGGCGCAATGCCTGTATTTTTCTGGGCAGATCGAGCAGCAGCAGGGGTTAACACTCAAAACCCCACAAATTCAAAATCATATTTTAAAACTTGGGTTTATCAAATAATCAAGACAACTGAAAGAAACCCCTAATTCAAATCAAGAACATAATGAATACAAACCAACCATTGAATTCCCATCACATATACCCTCATTGTTCTAGCAAATCCCTCACAAATTCGAAATTAATAAGTAATTTAAGCATAAAATCTATATACATTCGAATGTATGCAAGAACACGATGAAATTAATGAATTAAAATCATGAATAGAGGGTAAAGTAACACATACCTTTCCGGATCTTGTCATTATGATGATTGAAGATAAAAGATTAAGATTGAAAGAAAATAGAGAAGGGGAGTGTTTGGGTCGGTTGGTAAGCAGAAGGGAAGGAAGATAGGTGCTCAATTATTGGAGAAAATAAGTGTATGTGAGTTATGAGCACCGATCCCCTTTTTGTTTAAACTTTGTTGACCCGGTTTGACCCGGGTTGCGGCGCAACCCCACCCATTGCGGCGCAATGGATATTTTTGAACTCAATATTTTATTTTATTTTAGATTTTCGATTTTTCTGAAACAAGACATATTGCGGCGCAACATACAACCTGCGGCGCAATTGAAAAACAGAAGGATAGGTTGCGGCGCAATCAACACATTTCATTGCGGCGCAACTGCCCCCCTACACTTACCTTTTGTTTCTTCCAAGAAAACGACTTACCGGAAGGCATGAGAGCGGCTCCTACCTGCAATTCTTATTAAAACACATTATCAATGACAAATAAACAATAATGAAAACAAGAAACACGGGTTGCCTCCCGCGAAGCGCTTAATTTATTAACTTATTTAGCTCGACTCACAGTCCTTTCTTCATTAATTCCTTTCGAAAAATGGAAGCTCGTCAACACGACTCCCACATTTTCCTCTTCTTCATGATAAAGCTTCAACCTGTGACCATTAACAATAAAAGTAGCTCCATCCGATTTAAACAATTCAACATAACCAGACGGATATACATGTTTGATCACAAAAGGGCCGGTCCACCTAGAAGTCAACTTGGGTTGCTTGAACTTATACTTGGAGAGGAATAACAAAACTTTATCACCGGCTTTAAAATCTTTCTCTCTTATCCTACGATCATGCCAAACCTTAGTTCTCTCTTTGTAGAGCATGGAATTCTCATAAGCATTCAACCTCAACTCATCTAACTCATGCAATTGCAATATTCTCAATTCACTACTTTCAACTAAGTCCATATTGCAATTCCTAAGAGCCCAATAAGCTTTATGCTCTATTTCTAAAGGCAAATGACATGTCTTCCCATAAAGCAACCTATAAGGTGTAGTCCCAATTGGAGTCTTAAATGTGGTTCTAAAAGCCCATAATGCATCATCCAATTTCTTAGACCAACTTTTAGGATTATCACCTATGGTTTTCTCTAAGATTCGTTTTAAAGCCCTATTAGTATTTTCTACTTGGCCACTCGTTTGCGGGTGATAAGAAGTAGAGAAACGATGATGAACACCATACCTCTTCAACACCTTAGCAAGTTGGTGATTCGCGAAATGAGTTCCACGATCACTGATTAAGGCCTTAGGACAACCAAAACGGCAAAATAATTGCTTTAAGAAATCAATGACAACCCTTGCATCATTAGTTGGCAAGGCCTTAGCCTCGGCCCATTTCGACACATAATCAACCGCCACTAAAATGTAAAGACACTTATTTGAAGGCGGAAAGGGTCCCATAAAATCAATTCCCCAAACATCAAATACCTCACAAACCTGAATGAAGTTTTGTGGCATCTCATCCTTCTTTGAAATGTTACCTTGACGTTGACAAACTTCACACGTCTCCACTAATGTTTGAGCTTCCTTGAAGATTGAAGGCCAATAAAATCCTGCATCAAAAACCTTCTTACCGGTTACAGATGGTCCGTAATGACCACCGGTTGGTCCATAGTGGCATGCATCCAAAATCTTCCGGGTTTCTGCACCGGCCACACATCTCCTGATCAAGCCATCTGCACACATTCGAAACAAATATGGTTCTTCCCAGAAATAATGCTTAATCTCAGAAAAGAACTTCTTTTTCTGTTGATAAGTCATTTCCTTAGGAAGAACACCTGCACATAAATAGTTAGCAATGTCTGCAAACCATGGATCCTCCTCCACATCCACCTACATTAGAAACTCGTCAGGAAAAGCATCATTAATATCATGCTCCTTTAACTCCTCAAGGTGAGGGTTTTCGAGCCTACTTAAGTGGTCGGCTGCCACATTTTCAGCCCCACTTTTATCTTTAATCTCAATATCAAATTCTTGTAAAAGTAAGACCCAACGAATTAAACGAGGCTTAGCATCCTGTTTCGAGAACAAGTACTTCAAAGCCGAGTGGTCGGTGAACACAATAGTCTTATTCAAAACCAAATAGGGTCTAAACTTATCAAAGGCATAAACCACGGCTAATAACTCTTTCTCGGTCACGGTATAGTTCTGTTGAGCCGGGTTTAAGGTCTTGCTAGCATAGGGAATAGGGCGGAAATGCTTATCCTCCCTTTGGCCTAGAACGGCCCCTAAAGCATAATCACTAGCATCACACATTAACTCAAACGGTAATGACCAATTAGGTGGAGACATAATGGGTGCATTGGTCAATTTAACTTTAAGTGAGTTAAATGCATCAAGACATTCTTTATCAAAATTGAATGAGACATCCTTTTCCAACAACTTTGTCATTGGCCGGGTGATTTTTGAAAAATCTTTTATAAATCGACGGTAGAACCCGGCATGACCCAAAAAGCTTCGAATTGATTTGACATTAGTGGGTGGAGGTAATTTAGCTATAACATCAATTTTTGCTTTATCTACCTCTAATCCCGCTCTCGAAACCTTGTGTCCTAAAACAATACCTTCTTTCACCATAAAATGGCACTTTTCCCAATTCAAGACCAAGTGTGCCCTTTCACACCTTTCAAGCATTTTATCAAGACTTTCAAGACAATTTTCAAAAGAACTACCGAAAACAGAAAAGTCATCCATAAACACCTCCATGGATGTTTCGATCATGTCCTGAAATATGGCAATCATACATCTTTGAAAAGTACCTGGGGCATTGCAAAGACCAAATGGCATCCTTCTATAGGCATAAGTGCCAAAGGGCAAGTAAAAGTGGTCTTCTCTTGGTCCTTGGGGTCAATGGGTATTTGGAAGTACCCGGAGAACCCATCCAAAAAGCAAAAATACTCGTTACCGGCGAGCCGTTCGAGCATTTGATCAATAAAGGGCAAGGAAAAATGGTCTTTGCGGGAATATGATTCCCGCATCAAGCAACTTTAATTATCTCTTTTTAACCACATCTTTCATATTTGGATTCAACCTTCATTGCCTTTGCACAACCGGTTTCACATTATCAACAAAGTTTATGGTATGTTTGCAAAATTCTGGACTTATACCCGGAATATCTGAAATTTTCCATGCAAAGGCCTTTTTATGGGCCTTTAGGACGGTCATAAGTCTAGATTTTCCATCCTCCATTAATGAGGATGAGATGACAACGGGTAAAAGAGATGTACCTTCCAAATATGCATACTCAAGATGGTCCGGAAGTGGCTTGAGCTTCAAGTCGGTAGGAGGGTTCTCTACCAAGGTTAGCACCCGTGTGCTATCACTACCGTGATCTCTTCATAGGTCTCGTCTTCCGGTGGAGTTTCATCAACACTTAATGCCATAATCTCTTGCATCATATCTCCAACCAACTCTTGCTCTTCTTCACTGCAAGCTAGCAATGCTTCACCTTCTTCCATGTCCAAGAAATCCATGAGCTCTTTCTCCAAAGCATCTTCTTCTTCAATCACATCTAACCGGAAACAAGTTTCATCACAAGAGTAAGGATGCTTTAGTGCTCTATCAACATTAAAAACAACTCGGTCATTACCGACCCCTAGGGAAATTTCCTTAGCCTTAACCCGGATGATAGCATCCGCGGTCATCAGAAATGGTCGGCCAAGAATGAGGGGGACTTTGGCGTCCGCCTCCATCTCAAGAATAACAAAATCAACCGGAAATATCATATGCCCTACTTTAATTTGCAAATTTTCCGCTATCCCCATGGGATATTGGAAAGAACGATCCGCGAGCCTAATGCTCATGCGGGTAGGGGTCAACTCTCCTAAGGACAACTTCCTATACACAGAATAAGGCATCAAATTGATACTAGCCCCAAGATCGGCCAATGCCTCACACAAATAAGCACCAAAAGAACAAGCAATTAGAAAACTCCCTGGATCTTCCAATTTGGAAGGAATCTGATTCTGAATGATTGCTGAACATTCGGCACTCATAACCGCAGTCTTAGCCTCTTCAAGCTTCTTCTTATCACTGATAAGTTCCTTGAGGAACTTTGCATAATTTGGAATTCCTGCAAGCAAATCAACTAAAGGAACAGTTATATTAACAGACTGAATAAGATCAACAAATTTCTTAAAATGTTCCTTGACTTTTTCTTTCCTCAACCGTTGAGGAAATGGAATCTTTGGTTGATAAGGCTTCACCGTCGGTTTGCCTTTCCTTGTTTGTTGGGTTGGTTCACGCGCGCGCCAAACGAGCACCGGCTGCAACAGCTGGAAACTATGACCAATAGAGTCAGACACTTAGCTACATCCGCACGCAAAAGGAATGTTGTTCTGGTTGAGGAGCGAGCAGAAAGAGAGAGCGTAAAGAGGGTCTTATCATGAATATTGGCCAGCTTTCCTTTCTCCCGTTGCAGTAGACTACAGTCTTACCACTATAAAATAGGTCCAAAAGCTGGAAGCACAGTCAGGAAGGTAAGTTATAACTCTTTTCTTCATTCCTATGGGAATTCTAAATAATGAAACCGACCGCGATGAGTACTAGGTCGTGGCACACCCCTCCCACAAGCACCCCCCGGCTCAGGGGGGACCAGAAAAGGTCTTTCGTTTTCCCCCCTTCGTCGGCCCTTGCCGCCTTCCTTAACAAGCCCTCGAGCCTCCTTTGCGCCGCCTTCCTAATAGAACAGCTGACCTTTGAAAAAGAAAAAGGAGTAAATTCGGCTCATCTGCAGAAGGTCGCCAGGGCCTCTTTCCTCCTCCCTTTTCTGCTCACTCGTAGGTTGGTCCGCTCCGCAAAGCTTAGCTTTTCGGTTCCCTCCCCCTATGCGGTCGGCCTTATTACCAGTCTCTCAGCGGGTTTGGATGGAACGGCCGGTATCGGCACGGCTTGGTTCGGTTCCATCTCAATTTCATCATCAACAGTCTCATCAGCTTCATTTACCTGCACAAGTGGAGAAGAATCATTAGGTAAAGGGTTTGCAGAGTCATAAGTCTTACCTGTCCTCGTAGTGATGGCATTCACTTGCTCATTTCGAGCATTAGGAGGGGTATACTTCTGTCCCGATCCTTGATTATTTTGCCCTTGGTTATTGAATTGAGGCTTTGGGTTCTGCTGAGTGTTGCTCGGTAAGGTACCGGGCTGCCTATTTGAGTTTCCTAGCCTCTCAATCCTTCCTTCTAAATCCTTAATGGTGGCTTGTTGATTCTTTGCTCCTTGATCCAACTTGTGCCCCAATCCATCTAAGCGAGTAGTCAAAGCGTCCAAAACATAATCACCTTCTTTGACTCTTCTGCAACTTGTTCATTAGTTGCCTTTTGGGCACCAATGAATTCCTTCACTATGTCTCTTAGTTCTGGATCTGAGCCTCGTTGATTGTTGAACCTACTAAACCTGTTACCACCATAACCAGAACTGTTAGCATTAAAAGAAGAAGTAGGGTAAGAACTGCCTGATGGCCGGTTTTGATAACCGGTATTTTGGTTGAAATTCCCTTGATTCTGAACATAACTAACATTTTGCACTGGTTTATCCGGGCAATCCTCCGTATAGTGCAGTCTCCACAATGCTCACAATCGGCCATAACCTTAACATCTCTCTCAAGGCTCTTGAATCTATTATCTTGACTATCAAATCTCTCATTCATTTGCTTCGAGAGAGCCTTGACTTCGGTAATAAGCTTAGAGTCCTCACTACTTTCCACCTTAGCTACGGTGGTTCTACTAGACCTCTTGTCTCTGTCCTCATCTCTTGTAGAATACTTTCTAGCCATATCCTCAAGAATCTTATATCCTTCATTTGGGGAAATGTTGTTTAGACTACCCCCAAATGCATAACCGAGCTCCCTTTTGGTTTTTCTATTCAAACCATCATAGAAAATCTCAAAACTTTCTTCGGTACCCATACTATGTCCAGGGCAATTTCTGAGCATTTTCTTAAACCGTTTCCATGAATCAACAACATCTTCACCGGATTCTTGAGAAAAACCTCTGATTTTATTTTCTAATTGCCTTTGAGTTCTCACAGAATAAAACTCATCAATAAATCCTTCTCGAAGTTCGGCCCAAGTGGTAAATGAGTTATCGGGTAACTCTTTAAACCATGCAGTTGCATCTCCAGTGAGAGTTAAAGGAAATAGTTCCAACTTAACAGCCTCAGCTTGCCCTGTTCCATACTGATATAGCCTACAGATCTTCTCAAACCTCTCAAGATGTGCATATGGGTCATTTCTTCGAATCCCATCAAACTTATCCTCTTCAACACTCTTGAAGTGATTCCCTTTCAAAGAAAAATCTACTGAAATAGCCGGAGGGCGAATAGTTGTGCCCCGGTCCGCCGGTATATTTCTTCTTCTCTCCCCGTAAGGACGGACGTTCGGATCTACAGGTTGTTCATCACCCATTCTTCTACCCCTTTGTTGTTGGTTAATATTCAGATTGGTTCGAGGTATGACAATACTACTCGGTTTAGGTGTTTGAATTTTCTCTTCTATATCTGAATCTGAATCTTCTCCACCCCCAAATACTCTACCTGCTTCTTTCAACCTATTAACCAACTGATCTTCTGAATACTGGCCGGGTGGAACTTGATTTGCGGTTTCTAAATCTATTTTGACTGGTGTGGATGGTTCCTGGTTATCTCTTGACACTAAGCGACGTCTGACTTTCCCTGGATTAGACAAAGGGCTAAGCAAAGGTCGGCCAGAAGCTCTTGTGTTCATCAACTAACAAGAACCTGCACACTCACCACAAACAAACCGTCAACCGCACCTGTGGTATAATTGAAATGAAATAAAATACAAACTATCTAGTAAAGCAATAACTTTCTCACAAATGAATGTGAAAAAGGATCGAATCACAAAATAAACAACTACTTAAAATTAAGTCCCCGGCAGCGGCGCCAAAAACTTGATGTGTAAAAATCGAGTTTAAAAATTAAAAACAAGAAATACCCTAGAACTGACTACTACACACTCTCGGGCAGTGGACCCGTTCGTATATAGTATAGCTAAAAGGTAAGTCCAGGATCGAACACAGGGACTAAAGTTAAGTAATCATCGACATTAAGTAATTCTAATTAAAAGGGTTTTGTGACCGAATTGTCACTTTGCAACAAGTAAAAGTAAATAATTTAAATCCGGTATTACCGGGGCAGGGTTCGTCTGAAGACGAAAGTAAAAATGATTTTTAAAACAATAATTTAAAAGGCATCCATCTTGATTTCACTCAACAATACGCTCAGATTGCACATAAATGAAGTTCAAACCCAAATTAGTTGATTAAATAACTGAGACTCAAACAAAGCACCAACCCCGTACCCGTCAAGTTAATGACATCATTTGACTCTCTTGCTTAAACTAGTTTCGTTACAAAGACCGGTACCCCAAGACATCTTTTATAACTTCCCTAATCAAACAATTGGTTTGGTTATTGAAATAACAATTATACCTATCGATTGTACCCAACCGTTAACACATTTCTTCCTATTATCATGAACGATTATCTACCGTACCCGTCATAGACCCAATCGTTTGTACCCAAACAATCAAAATGAAATATATGTAATCAATAACTACCATTAAAAACACACATAAATCACCAATCAATTCAAGATAAATAATAAGGAAGAAATACGCTAAGATCTCGATATAACGTTAAATGAAATCGACATTGAATTAATAAAATTGTGCAATCTTTACATATTGTCTCACTCCATCAAGATGGATGATAAAGTGATTAGCCACTCATATTAAAAGAAGAATAACAATTAAAATAAAAGAATTCATTGTTACCTAATGATAATAATCGAAAGCTACGAACGAAATAGATCCAATCGTGTTTGAAAACCTAAAATAAGATGAAAATCTGAAAATATCACTGAATAGGGCTCCAAAAACGGCTGGAAGAAGAGAAGAAGAAGGTTTTGGGGTATTTTTGCAAGCTATTTATACGATCCCCAAAAATCTGCCAGAATCGACCCAGTTGCGGCGCAACTGGGCATTGCGGCGCAACTAAGGTTGACTTTTGGCTTTTGACTTTGACTTTCGTTGACCAAAGCTGGCTTGAACTTGAACGCATTGCGGCGCAACTGAGGGAGTTGCAGCGCAACTTATTCTTCTGCTTTTGGGTTGCGGCGCAACTACTAGTTGCGGCGCAATGCCCAGTTGACTCGCATTGACCTTTGACTTATGTTGACTCGTGGCTGGCCAGGAACAAAAGGCGTTGCGGCGCAATTGGAAGAGCTGCGGCGCAACTTGTTCTTCTGGAATTCCGTTGCGGCGCAACTGTGCTTTTTCAGCTTTGACTTTTTTTGACTTCCTGCACTCTTCATCCAAATGCTTCCGAACTCCTCCGTTAGCACTTAATTCACCTCAACAATGTCGTTTTCTCCATATTTGCGCTTAAATACCTGTCAGTACCTGAAACACTAACAAATACCATAAACGCACCAAATGTATACTAAAACGACTCATAAACCATGCAAAATCAACTAAATACAATGTGGGAAATGGGTATAAAATACGACACATCAAGACTCAAAATGAATAGAAGTGATAAAGGAGAATAAAATTTCCCTTGGGAAGTTTGTCCCACATCGGTGGGATAGGAAAACCATGGAGGCTATCCAAGGCTATATATAGGGCCTTAGGGATTCATTCTTTTTGGACATTCTTGGCTTGAGTATTCGTCTCCTTCTTTCTCCTCTTGGAATTCTATAGTTCATCCACACTTAGTTATTTTTTTGAGTCGCCGGGTGTGATTCCATTAGAGGCACGACATTTGTGGTGCTTGCTTCCAAGAGATCCAGAGGGATAATTTTAGTTGTTTACTATAACAACTAAAAGGTATGTAATTTATTTATTTATTTATTTTCTTTAGTAAGTTTTGATTATTTACTAGAGTATTAGGGTTCTTATTTTATATTCATAGTTATAGGTTCAATTGTGAAAACATAGATCATGTTTTAGGTTGCATGCTCCCTTAAAAGTTTAAGTTAGTTTGTAATGCCTAAAACCCATCATATCATATTGTACCGAGCCACTTATGACTTGTGTGCATGAAGCCAAGCCACAATGGTACACAAGGTAATTATGTCCCTATCATTCGTGGCATCTAATTTATTATAATTTTCAAAGAAACCTTAGGCTATACGGAGTGGGGCGGAAATCCCCTCCTTGTCGCCCAAATCTCGCCCCCTACACCATTCCTTCCATCCAATTGTGCCCAAATACCCTTCCAGGCGGAAATATTTTTTCGCCCAAAAAACCATTATGACCGTGCCTTGTTTTCCGTCCCCCACCCTCCAACGGATAGTTTTCAATTTTTTTTTTTTTTTCTATATATACATAAACCCACATCCTTTTTTTACATACAACCAACACAAAACCAAAACAAAACCAACATACATCCCAAAATTATATAAAACATACACTACATTATTTAACAATTATGGAAGATATCGATGAGTTTTCATCTTCTAGTTCCTCATCAAGTGGTGGTTCGACCGATCTAGACGAGGCTATTGAGAATACGATCGTTTTGACGATAAACACGATGTTAGAAGCCGCAAGAGAAGAAGAAGAAGAGGAGGGGGCGCACCAATACCGCGTGTTCCCGGTTTTAGGCGAAGGGCGGTCCTAGATCGTAGACGGCATGAGGCAAACGAACGGTTGATGCGTTTTTACTTTGTTGACAACCCGGTATATCCACCGAGGGAGTTTAGGAAGCGCTATCGTATGAGTAAACGTTTATTTTTGCAAATAACAAGAGATTTGGAAGAGAAGTATACGTATTTCCAACAAAGATATGATTGTCGTGGGAAGTTAGGTTTCACCGGGATACAAAAGTGTACTGCGGCGCTTCGCCAACTAGCATACGGCAGTACCGTCGACTCATTTGACGAAAATTTGGAGATGTCGGAAAGGGTTTTACGAGAGTCACTAGCCAACTTTTGTGAAGGTATCAATCTAAAACTTTAGTTACGTAGTTTTACATTTTATTATAATTTAGATATTATAATTTAGTTACGTAGTTTTACATTTTATTATAATTTAGATATTATAATTTAGTTACGTAGTTTTACATTTTATTATAATTTAGATATTATAATTTAGTTACGTAGTTTTACATTTTATTATAATTTAGATATTATAATTTAGTTACGTAGTTTTACATTTTATTATAATTTAGATATTATAATTTAGTTACGTAGTTTTACATTTTATTATAATTTAGATATTATAATTTAGTTACGTAGTTTTACATTTTATTTACATTTTTATAGGTATTTGAACTTTAATAATTATGTATTTGAACTTTAATAATTATGTATTTGAACTTTAATAATTATGTATTTGAACTTTAATAATTATGTATTTGAACTTTAATAATTATGTATTTGAACTTTAATAATTATGTATTTGAACTTTAATAATTATGTATTTGAACTTTAATAATTATGTATTTGAACTTTAATAATTATGTATTTGAACTTTAATAATTATGTATTTGAACTTTAATAATTATGTATTTGAACTTTAATAATTATGTATTTGAACTTTAATAATTATGTATTTGAACTTTAATAATTATGTATTTGAACTTTAATAATTATGTATTTGAACTTTAATAATTATGTATTTGAACTTTAATAATTATGTATTTGAACTTTAATAATTATGTATTTGAACTTTAATAATTATGTATTTGAACTTTAATAATTATGTATTTGAACTTTAATAATTATGTATTTGAACTTTAATAATTATGTATTTGAACTTTAATAATTATGTATTTGAACTTTAATAATTATGTATTTGAACTTTAATAATTATGTATTTGAACTTTAATAATTATGTATTTGAACTTTAATAATTATGTATTTGAACTTTAATAATTATGTATTTGAACTTTAATAATTATGTATTTGAACTTTAATAATTATGTATTTGAACTTTAATAATTATGTATTTGAACTTTAATAATTATGTATTTGAACTTTAATAATTATGTATTTGAACTTTAATAATTATGTATTTGAACTTTAATAATTATGTATTTGAACTTTAATAATTATGTATTTGAACTTTAATAATTATGTATTTGAACTTTAATAATTATGTATTTGAACTTTAATAATTATGTATTTGAACTTTAATAATTATGTATTTGAACTTTAATAATTATGTATTTGAACTTTAATAATTATGTATTTGAACTTTAATAATTATGTATTTGAACTTTAATAATTATGTATTTGAACTTTAATAATTATGTATTTGAACTTTAATAATTATGTATTTGAACTTTAATAATTATGTATTTGAACTTTAATAATTATGTATTTGAACTTTAATAATTATGTATTTGAACTTTAATAATTATGTATTTGAACTTTAATAATTATGTATTTGAACTTTAATAATTATGTATTTGAACTTTAATAATTATGTATTTGAACTTTAATAATTATGTATTTGAACTTTAATAATTATGTATTTGAACTTTAATAATTATGTATTTGAACTTTAATAATTATGTATTTGAACTTTAATAATTATGTATTTGAACTTTAATAATTATGTATTTGAACTTTAATAATTATGTATTTGAACTTTAATAATTATGTATTTGAACTTTAATAATTATGTATTTGAACTTTAATAATTATGTATTTGAACTTTAATAATTATGTATTTGAACTTTAATAATTATGTATTTGAACTTTAATAATTATGTATTTGAACTTTAATAATTATGTATTTGAACTTTAATAATTATGTATTTGAACTTTAATAATTATGTATTTGAACTTTAATAATTATGTATTTGAACTTTAATAATTATGTATTTGAACTTTAATAATTATGTATTTGAACTTTAATAATTATGTATTTGAACTTTAATAATTATGTATTTGAACTTTAATAATTATGTATTTGAACTTTAATAATTATGTATTTGAACTTTAATAATTATGTATTTGAACTTTAATAATTATGTATTTGAACTTTAATAATTATGTATTTGAACTTTAATAATTATGTATTTGAACTTTAATAATTATGTATTTGAACTTTAATAATTATGTATTTGAACTTTAATAATTATGTATTTGAACTTTAATAATTATGTATTTGAACTTTAATAATTATGTATTTGAACTTTAATAATTATGTATTTGAACTTTAATAATTATGTATTTGAACTTTAATAATTATGTATTTGAACTTTAATAATTATGTATTTGAACTTTAATAATTATGTATTTGAACTTTAATAATTATGTATTTGAACTTTAATAATTATGTATTTGAACTTTAAAAATTATGTAATAGTTAGTTACTTTGTATTTTATTTATAGTAAGATGGATATTTTTTTATAAAAAAAATGGAGGTGAAAAGAAAAAATAAAATAAAAATAATGATTGGAATGTGACAAGTGTCACAAGTCCCCCCAACCTCAAAAGTTGTCTCACTCCCCCATTTTTCTAACAAAATCGTCTTGCTTACATGGCGCCACATGACGGATATCCCCCACCCTTAATCTTGCCTCACTCCTTTTAGCCTTATATTTTACGAGTTTCAAAAACCAAACTCATTTATCTCTATTCCAGGTAGAATATTATATTAAGAGAAATTATCACAAATCGTCCCTGTGGTTTGCTCGATTCGCATTTTCGTCCCTGAACTTTTTTTTTTATCACTAAGTGTCCCTGGGCTTTTCCATTTCATTGCCAGACGTCCCTTCTACAAACGGCCGTCCCTTTTTAGCCGTTAAGCCCCTCACGTGCTTGCCACGTGAGGGTAAAATCGTCCAAACCTTATAGTTTATATGAGAAAATGTCAGAAATGATCCATGTGGTTCTGTCCAACACTTATTTCTTCTTCTTCCTCTTCTTTTTAAGATCCAACCAAAAAAATCATACACATTCCCAAAACACTTTTTATTTTTTCTCTTCTTGCTTCTCTACAACTGATCTTATTCTTTACTCTCTCCTGCATATCTTCTTCTTCATGCTTTCATCTTCTCAACCCATCATTCATTAATAAAACATTTAACTAAAAATTATTAAAAACCGTATATATATTTATTACATTCATAACTTTTATTCACCCACAATAAATTATAAAACATCAATAAATTTCATGAAATTCACAGTAAACCCGATACCACTTGTAGCTCCTATATACAGTATAAATGATTCAGATTTTTTTTTTTTTTTTTTTTTTTTTTTTTTTTTTTTTTTTTTTTTTTTTTTTTTTTTTTTTTTTTTTCTTTTTTTTTTTTTTTTTTTTTTTTTTTTTTTTTTTTTTTTTTTTTTTTTTTTTTTTTTTTTTTTGTAGCTCCTATATACAGTATAAATGATTCAGATGCTTCAAATATATAAATGATGGTGTAATATAACTAAAAATTAACAGGTCACTCCATTTACATATTCTTATCCCCTAGCTATTCGCATTCTAAGTAGATTGACAAATGGATTGTAGAGACTTACCCGTAACAATGGCAGTGAGTCCAGTTCCATCGATTCCAATGTGAATTTAAGAACTTGATGATGATGTTTTATGATGATATTATTTGATGTATATATTAAAGGGTGTGTATCAATTTGTTTTAGTGAAATTGATTATTGATGTAGATATTTGATTTGAATTTTTATAGATAAGGAAAGATGGAAAAAAACATGTTTGGTAGATTTGGTGAATGGTGAATGGTGATGGTGGTGGCTGAATAAAAGGAAAAAGAAAGAGGAGGAAGAAGAGAGTGTTTTGTATATATATGCTTTTTTATCATTATCATAAATAGTCCTGTGGTATGAACTTGATGATTATACCCTCATGTGCATTGCACATGAGGGGTTTAACGGAGGCAAAACTATACGTCTGTTAGTGGCAGGGACGTCTGACAATAAAATGGAAAAACCCAGGGACACTTAGTGATAAAAAAAAGAGTTAATTACACTTTTGGTCCCTGTCGAGGGTTAAAAATTACCGTTTTCATCCCTACCTTTCATATATTACCGTTTTGGTCCAAAAAACTTTGCTCCGTCAACGGTTTTGGTCCAAATCTCAAACGGCCGTTAAATTGCCCATCACGTGACATGTGCATGATGGGTGTTTTAGTCTTTTTCCACCACAAGGACCAAAATCGTAAATAACTCAAATTTGATATAATTATTAATAAATATATATTTATTTACATCTATATCTAATCATCACCAAACACATCTCATCCTCCAACTTTTTTACCCCAAATCCAAACCTTATCATATTCCTTAAATCCTAATACTTATGTAAACACACACACAAATTAAACCCATCAAATCTGATCGATATGTGTAAAACAAATTAAACCCACGAAATCAACAAATTAATCTCTCTCTATCTGTGTAACTTTTCTCTATAACTATGGAAATCTATACATAAAGACTATATCTATAACTATATCAATCTCTGTATTTATATCTCTTATCAATCTCTATGTCTATATCTATAAAACCGAATCTTTTTGTGAAAGCTACGGTGGAGTGATGGGTGGCGGTGAAACCGGAGAAGAAAGGAAGGCGACGGTGATGGGTTGTTGATGGAGATTCGCGTGGTGGTGGTGGCGAACAGATCTGTGCTGTCGTTTTGTTCTTCATCATCATCGTTGTCTCAGAAAAGATCTGCTTATGCGTGAAAACCCGGCTAGATGGCCGGATTTTGACCGGAAATTACCCACTAAATACTCGATTTTTTTCCAAATAAATCCTTCTTCTTCTTCTGTTGATATTTATTGTTTTTTGTGATGGTTGATAAATTTATCATCAGAAGTGATTTTTGCAAACTAAAATTCTGATGCAAAGTGATATATATATATAAAGAATCTAAACGTAATGTCCAATATGTACAAGTTTGGTAGTATACATTTGAAGATAATGAGATTTTTGTTGTGGTTTTTAATTCGATCAAAATATAGATGAAATATTCTTGTTAGGCATAACATTTGTGAGTCGCAAGTAGTTGTAATCAGTGGCTTACTCTTGGTTTTTGGAGATTTAATTAGTTAAAGATCTGGAAAAAAGAAAGAGTTGTTGGAATATATTATATTTGATAATAATGTTGTCTGGTAATTTTTGGCCTTTTGTTTTTTGTTTTTTTGTTAACTAAAATTTTTAGAGTTAATTACGCTTTTGGTCCTTTTGGTAAAAAGACATAAATACCCATCACGTGCAGATCATGTGATTGGTAAGTTAACGTCCGTTAGTGATTTGGACCAAAACCGTAGAAAGAACAAGCTTATTTGGACTAAAACAGTAATTTATGAAACATAGGGATGAAAACGGTAATTTTTGACCCACGACGGGGACGAAAATTGTAATTTACTCAAAAAAAAAAGTTCAAGGACGAAAATGCGAATAGGGCAAACCACATAAACGATTTGTGACAATTTCTCTTATTTTAAATTGTTAGCACAAATTTGATTAAGACATAAAATATCATTTTTGGAATTAAATAAGTAATCATGGCCTCCATTAAAGGAACTTCAACCATACAAAACCTCCCTGACTACTAATTAGTAGTAAACACAATCATTCCAATATATATCCAATTACTAATTTCTAAAGTCATCTCTACTCTTCCCTTTCCACATGGCCCCAAACCATTTCAACATCTTTTACCTTCTTCTTCTTTGTATTCAAATTCAAATCAAACTTTACTAAACATTTACTCATTATCAATTTCTCATGCGCACTCCACTCCCTTTCCCCCTTATCAAAATTCACCTCATTTCCTTAGCTTCATCCCAAATTCACTCTTTCCATTCAATCCTTCAATTCTTTCCATTTCCAACCTCCTCAAAACTCACAAAAACCTTCAAAATAAAAACATTTCAATTCCATCATGAAATTCTTTCCAAGATTCACATTACTATTGCATTTACCCATAATAATATCATTCTTATTACATCCATCATCACAAGATCCCAATGATCAATCCTGTTTATCCAACTTATTCGAATCAATAACCGACCCGGATCATAATCTCATGAATTGGACTAAAACCACATTCTCAAGCCCTTGTTCCGGTTTCCAATCCAACTTAGCTGGAGCCACATGCAACAATGGACGTATATACAAACTCTCATTACCAAACCTTAATTTGCATGGATCAATCTCACCATTTATTTCAAATTGCACTAACCTTCAATCTTTAGACCTCTCAAATAACTCCCTAACAGGAAACATCCCAACCGAGCTACAATACCTCGTAAACCTTGCCGTACTAAACCTTTCTTCTAATCGTCTTTCGGGTACTATTTCACCTTCAATTGCCATGTGTATTTATCTAAACGTTATTGACTTGCATGACAATGTACTTAATGGTGTGATCCCAACTCAACTAGGATCATTAGCTCGATTATCGGTTTTTGATGTGTCAAATAATAAATTGTCTGGAATGATACCTACGAGTTTAGGAAACCGGACAGGGAATTTAGTAAGGTTTAATGTGAGTTCTTATTTGGGTAATAAGGATCTTTATGGGTATCCATTGGGTCTGATGAAGAATAAAGAAGGGTTATCAATTGTTGTAATTGTTGGAATTGGGCTTGGGAGTGGGTTGTTGAGTTTGGTTTTGAGTTTTACTGTTGTTTGTGTTTGGTTAAGAATTAGTGACCAAAAAATGGCTGCTCAACAAGAAGGGAAGATTAGTCAATCTATGCCTGAATATTAAAGTTAGTTACTTATTTATTGTATTCTTGATTTTTGGTCAAAAATATAAATTATGTAGATGTAGTTTTTTTTTTCTTTTTCTGCACGACAAATATAGTTTTTAATAGGTAGTTTTTTTTTCCTAATGTTAGTAACTAAATGTCAATATATGATCAGATTAAAACCCGAGATCTACATAAAGACAAAACTTTTACTTCCGACCCCTACTCCAGAAGTTAATTGGTATATAGATGTAGATTGTGAAGTATGGTTTTTGTGTGTGTAAATTAAGCTTTAATTTACTTTTTTGATGATTCATGATTATGGTTTTATCTTGTTAATTTTTTATTTTCATGATAAACCACAAAAATCCAAAGAAGAGAAAATGGAGTATATATTGTTGTATGAATGTAAGAATTGCAAAGAGGCCAAAGAAAGTGAAAGGTGAGTAAGTGTGTAGGGTAGGCAGAAGCACTTGGCATGCAATTGTCAGGATGAAATTATGGGTTATCTATGTATATTTTTCAGGTAATTATTGTATCTAATGTAAAGAATTTGCTACTCCGTATATATCTTCAATCGTTGCTAAAATAATTATTAAATCTTGTTTTTTCCTTTTAGAAAATGAATACGGTTTAAAAAGAAAAAAAAATAGTGACAAGTGATAGAGGACGGTTGTGAATATAGCATTTTAAATTTAATGAAAATACTATCCTTTTCTAATTAATAGTGCCCTTTTCTTTCATTCTATATGACTTCGAATCAGCAATGAAAACGTGCCCCCATTTCAGTCTCCAATACTTTTATATCTATCGTTGGATAAAGAAAAGTATAGATCATTTAACAGAGATTATGAAAACTATTACTCCGTATATTTCAACGATAGGTTTGAGGATTTAATAGGGGCGGTTTGGGAGTGCGGCAGCGATCGGGCCTCAGGCCCGGATGGTTTCAATTTTAAGTTTATCAAGTGTGCCTGGGCACGTCTTAAGGCTGATTTTATTGCCTTGTTTGAGGACTTTCACAACCGGGCGCATGTGAATAAGGGGTGCATGATACGTCCCTAACGACTGAAGACCCGGTCAACAAAGCAGTTGTAGTTCTATAGCTTTACTTATTAGATTATGTTAATTTACATATTAAATTATGTTAATTTGGTCATCCACGTAGTTCAGTTACTTTTAGTTATGCACTTTATGTTTACAAGTTTTTAGGAGTTTGCACATGTAGTTTTCTTATATAAGTTGTATTTTGTTTTTCAAAGAATTAGTGAAGAAAAATATTTGGCAGAAATTGTCTCTCTCGTTCTCTTATATTTCTTTGGGAGTTTTGTAGGTTTTTCTCCGTAAAACCTATCAATTGGTGCTTTCATTGAGCCTAAGCCTTCATGGCTTTGGAAGAACTCAAGCCCTCCGTATCTCTACCTCGCTTCATCGGTTCCAATCCTACCCAATGGCTTTGTGAGGCTGAACAATACTTCTCCTTTTATGCAATCTACGAGGAAGAACGGTTTCCATATGTTGTTGAGTTCTTTGATGATGAACCTTTTTATTGGTTCAATTCATGGTATCGAGGGCCGGAACGCCTCACATGGAAGTCTTTCATTACCGCAATGCTAACAGATTTCACCAACATTGACACCAAAGTCACTACCCAAAATCCTCCCACGTTGCCTTCTAAAATTGCCAACATGACTCAGAAATCACAAAACATCCAATATGACATAGGCATTTCCATGCCCTTCCCTTGTTCACCCCAAAAGTCCCATACAATACTACAACCACAAACCCACTTCCCTTGCTTGCTAGTCCACCAAACCAACCCACTACAATGGCATTACAATGTCTTTCAAACACAAAACTCCAACACATTTCCAGCCAAATACAGCCTTCTGTCATCAAACCAAATGGAAAATTTTCATTGGACCCGATTGCCACCAAACGACGAGAATGGAGACCACCGTGGCGAAATCGACCCGTCCTTGAGGACAAGGACGTTTTTCAGGGTGGGAGTATTGATACGTCCCTAACGACTGAAGACCCGGTCAACAAAGCAGTTGTAGTTCTATAGCTTTACTTATTAGATTATGTTAATTTACATATTAAATTATGTTAATTTGGTCATCCACGTAGTTCAGTTACTTTTAGTTATGCACTTTATGTTTACAAGTTTTTAGGAGTTTGCACATGTAGTTTTTTATATAAGTTGTATTTTGTTTTTCAAAGAATTAGTGAAGAAAAATATTTGGCAGAAATTGTCTCTCTCGTTCTCTTATATTTCTTTGGGAGTTTTGTAGGTTTTTCTCCGTAAAACCTATCAGTGCACGTCATCTTTCATATCTCTAATCCCTAAAGTTAGTGACCCTATGACATTTGAGGATTTCAGACCAATAAGTCTTATTGGTTGTGTTAATAAAGTTCTCTCTAAAGTTTTGGCTAATAGGTTGAAAGGTGTGATAGGTCGTCTTGTGTCTCCAGAACAGTCTGCTTTCCTTGTAACATCCGTGAATTTTGACCCGTCGACTGTATGTGTAATTTGATTAACAATCTTGTTTAATGAACTAAGTGGGTCGTTTGGTGAATTAAATGACAATGTGTGTTAGTCGAGTCGTTATTTAGTTTGTTGGCATTTAGTTGTGCAACCGACTATTTTATGGCTTGTGGGAGAAACGGGTCGGCCCGTGGGTAGTCCAAGACCCACCAGCCACCCATGACCCATTCCCCCCCCATATCTCTTTCTCCCCTCTCATTTCTATCAATCTATCTATCTATCTTCTTTCTTTTTCTCTCAAGTAAAAGACCCCTTCCAATCTTCTTCACCATTCCTTACATCAAACTAGTAGTGGATCGATTATAACACTAGGATCATCACCATCTATACCACATTAACGCCATATCGAAGAATCAAAGGTGGAAATCTTGCATCTTAACCACTTTGACCTAATTTCGGGTTTAAGCTCAAGAAGGTGTTTGTGTAAGTCTAATTCAACCCATTTGCTTCTATTTATGCTTGTACTTATGTTCTAGTCGTTTTTATGGGATTCCAAGATTTAAAAATGGTAAAAATGGAAAAATTAGGTTTAAATTAGGGTTTGAAGATTTGAGTATGATTTTGATGTTTTGGGTCAAGTTTGTGGATTGGGTTATGTTTAGTTATGGTTAGTGGTGTTTATTTATGCTTCAAATCAAGTTATAAGGCTTTACAAATCGATTTGGGTTGGTTTGGGTCGTGTTTTAGGGTTTTTGGTATTGTTCTTGCTGCTGCTGGTGCTGCTGATGTTTCTGGCCAGAACTGGGCCACTGCGGCGCAGTGGCTTAGGCTAGCCCACTGCGGCGCAGTGGCTAGGGACTGGTCAGTTTGGGGTTAGCTCACTGCGGCGCAGTGAGCTTGGCAAAGGCTCACTGCGGCGCAGTGCCTTAGTACTGGTCCTGGTTCAGTTTAGCCACTGCGGCGCAGTGAGCTTAGTCCTGGCTCACTGCGACGCAGTGGATAGTTACTGTGATTAAATGCGTGTCAATTTTCAAATGTTAATAACTTCTAATCCGTAACCCCAAACAAGTCGTATGACCTATCGTGGGAATCATAAGAGAGTCTATTTTCTTGTAGTAACACTCTTTTTGTATGAACCTTCTCCCATTTCTAAAGAGGTCAAGTCAAATGCGTCTGGTTCATACTCGTTTAAGTTGTGAATGTGTTTAGGGGCTTATGGCTTGACTTAATCGAGCTAAATCAACTTGTTTGAGAATGTATAGTTGACATTACGGTATTATGATGTATAATTATAGGTTGTGGACGTGTGGACCCCATTACTCGTTTGTAATCATACTAGCTTCTTTGCCGGACAAGGTGAGTTTCGTATCTCCCTACTCGCTTGAGATTCGGGCTGAAAAGTGTAAACCTGGCGTGTTTACTTGCATTTATTGATTTATTGATTGGTTGACTTGATCGTTGGATTTGATGGGATAGTTCGTTCGTTTAATTGACTTGGGCTATGTTTTAGTTAAGTATTACTTTTATATTAGGATAGACGTACATACATGGAAGTCGGTTATGCCTTCATTGGGTTCTAGATGTGGTGGGAAGGCTGCGGGTGACCCTATATATAAGCATCTGGGACTTGAAGAAAGTAGAATCCTCTGAAGTATATGTACGTATAGTCGGTTAAATTGTGATTAGTGGCTTATGTTGTTGATTATTGATTGTTGGCGTATGATGGTAGTATATTGGTTGTTGGGTTATGTTTGTTGAATATTGATTGTTGGCGCAGGTTTATCGTATATTGATTGTTGGTTCACGATTTATGCATTTACATTCGATTGTAAGCATTGCATACATTGTTGATGACCCTCGGCAGGGGATTGCCGACATCCTGGTGCATAGATGTATGCACCCATTTTGGATGTAGACCTGACTCCGAGTATATAGACATATATATCTCGATGATTTTGAGATACAGCCTTGTTCATTGCGATGACAGAAGGGTATCGTTGCATTGGTGACTTGAGCTCACGCACAGGATAGGCATATTGGCTTATTCATGCATTCCGGCATTTGCATTGATATTCATATCATTTATGCATTTCTCATTTCACGCGTTACGCTTGTGTAATCTTGTTATTGGACATTATTGTGTTTTGTAGAGGCTCACTGTATGTCAGGATTAGCCTCCTCTCGTGCTTATGACTTTGTCTATGGTTCCTTGTGGGCCATTACTACGAACTCACCAACCTTGTGTTGACTATGCTTAGTACACTTTTCAGGTAATCAGGTTCTCCCAGGGCGGGGAGTTTAGTTGCTTTGCTTGCTGGAAACCCGGACTATGGACTTCATGGATCAAGGATTCATTGGCCTGCCTTTTTGCATTACTTAGGATCGTTTGCCATCTTTGGATGTTATTATGTAAACTTTGATGGCTATTTGCTCCTGTTGTATTTTGATACTTGCTTCATTATGTTTTGGATTCACCGAATCTATATTTGCATTTAGATTGTTCTATTGTAATTCCACCTGGTGCTATGTGTTTTCCGTGATATCCCGAGCCTCGGCTTGGGGTGTTACAGAATGGTGGCCCATGCGTGGTCGTAGAGAATTAGGCGGTTTGACCTAGACTATGGCTTAAGTTAAAACTCTTCATATAGCATGCATGGTTAGGAAATTCGTGCGCAATGTGAATTATGTGAATCCCCGTGTGAGTTCGTAGTTAAGACCTATTGTATGATAACTTGAATTCAATGTGATGAATGTGGTTATTATGGGTTGTTATTGTTAATTGTTGGGACTAATTGGATGATTTAGGGCAAAATGAAAGGATGCCATTAACTTAGTATAATATTGTGGCAACCCTAAAAGAACCCGATCAACTCTTGTATGGTTACCCAATATTATAGCAAGTCCATGACATCGTGGATTGCGCACGTGTGGTTTAGAGTATAATAAGGAACCGATATGCTTAATGGAAGTTGATTAGGTGGAAGGTTAGCCGTTGGTACACCTTGTATACATACCCGGTCAATAACTAAAGAGCATATCGAATTCGGACTATACTTTGAATCATTCGTGTTAGTTGTTTAACTGCAGGATGTATGAGCATGATTACTTGATGATATGTTGCGACATGTGAAAATCCCTTATGATGCTAACACTTTCGCCTTAGCATAATGTCATGAAATGAGTATGTGATATCGGTATGAGAGCATTGACTACTTGTGTGGCTAACATGTGAGCATTTGAGACTAACTCTCGGGTCAACGTGTCACTTGTTTTATAGAAATGGTGAGACCAAGGAGAGTCGGAACTAACTATAGGGCTGAAGAGGAAGAACCTCAACCGGAAGCTCAACCGGAAGTACAAGGAGGTAGGGGCCGTGGTAGGGGCCGTGGTAGAGGTCGTGGTAGGGGCCGTGGTAGGGGTCGTGGTGAAATCCCGGAGCCAAATATGGCTGAGGTGATCGCTCAAACGATCGCCAATATCATGCCAACCATTATTGCTCAGGTCACGGCAAATCTTGGGCAAAACAATGGGCCTCAAAACAATGAAGTCCCAGAAAATATGGATAACGAAAATGCCCAACCTCATGCCGTTGAGGATGAAGAAGAGGGACCCGTGGGAGTTAATATTGGGATGCCCATGAATAATCAATACGGTGGATACCGTCAAGGATGCATATTTAAAGATTTTAAAAGTTGTGGGGCACCGGAGTTTGACGGGAAAGGTGGGCCCACGGAATGTATAAGGTGGTTTGAGGCGATAGAGGCAGTGATAGAAAGGAGTCATTGCACCTACGATGACCGGATTTCCTATGCATCCGGCATGTTTAGGCATGACGCCTTGAGTTGGTGGAACCAAGAAATAACGTTGGGGCGGACTCAAAATTTGGAGTGGATTGACTTCAAAAACAAAGTAAAGGCAAAGTTTTGTCCTCCGTATGAATTACAAAACTTAACCATTGAATTCGCAAATCTAAACATGGAGGGAGCCGATTACAAGGGCTATGTGAGACGATTTCAAGAGTTGTCCACCCTCATTCCTCACTTGGTGGGTACCGAGTCACAGGCCATCCAGAAGTTTGTATTGGGCTTGAATCCTCAAGTCCGATCTTATGTAAACTCCAACATGCCTACTTCTTTGGCTAATGCGGTCAACCAAGCCGGGAGTGTGACTGAAGATTTATTGAGATATGGTGTTTTGAGTAAGTCCTCATCAAACAAGAGGAAAGAAGTGGGGGAGTCTAGTGGGGTAAAGAAAGCGGGAAGGTTTGACCCCAAGACTGCGTATAGGGGTAGGGTAATGGCGGCGGTAGAACCGGCTAGGAGGCCTTATACCGGGCCTCATCCTTTCTGTGGGAGGTGCAATAGGCACCATCCCACCACTACTCCATGTGGGGCATGTTATAATTGCAACCAAGTTGGGCACGCATCCAAGAATTGTAGAGCTCCAAGAGCCGGCCCAATGAATGCGGCTCCTATTCGGGCCGTTCCTCCTCAAGGTAATCAAAGAAGAGGCGAATGTTTCGAGTGTGGTAGCCGTGACCACTACCGTAATAATTGCCCTCGATGGGTGGGGCAACAAGTGCAAGTAGCCGTCCACCCCAACCAACTACAAATGGTCGGGCCTAATCAAAACCGGGGACAACAAGGCCACCAAGTGCAACCACGCGGCCGAGCCTTTGCGGCCAATGCAAATGAAGCCCGCAATGATCCTAACGTTGTAGCAGGTACTTTTCTCCTTAATGGTCTCTATGCCACCGTTCTATTTGATTCCGGGGCCGATTTTAGCCTCGTGTCTTCTAACTTTGTTCCTTTGATTGATGTGCATCCGTGTGCTCTAAACTATGTGCTTGACATTGAAATGGTAAACGGGTCACTAACTAGAATTAGTCAAATACTTCGAGAATGTGTCTTGACTTTGGAAGATGTCGACTTCTTCATTGACCTTATGCCCCTTGACATTGGTAGTTTTGATATTATAGTGGGTATGGATTGGTTGACGGCGGTAAACGCAACCATTGATTGTGGCGAGAGAGTTGTTAAAATACCTTTGGCTAACGGTAAAATTCTTAGGGTTCAAGGTGAAACCTCCGATTCTTCAACTTCTAAAGTCTTTAGTGCTACCATCTCAAAGGTAGAATTGAAGACCGTCCCTATCGTTTGTGATTTTCCTGATGTTTTTCCGGACGACTTACCGGGGTTACCTCCGCCCCGTGAACTTGATTTTCGTATCAATCTTATTCCCGAAGTCGCGCCCATAGCAAAAGCTCCATATAGACTAGCCTTAACCGAAATGCAGGAGCTACAAACTCAACTCAAGGAACTCCAAGAGAAGGGTTTCATTCGCCCTAGTCAATCTCCTTGGGGTGCTCCTGTTCTCTTCGTCAAAAAGAAAGACGGATCCTTCAGAATGTGTATTGATTATCGGGAATTGAACAAGCTCACCGTGAAGAACCCCCCCCCCCCCCCCCCCCCCCCCCCCCCCCCCCCCCCCCCCCCCCCCCCCCCCCCCCCCCCCCCCCCCCCCCCCCCCCCCCCCCCCCCCCCCCCCCCCCCCCCCCCCCCCCCCCCCCCCCCCCCCCCCCCCCCCCCCCCCCCCCCCCCCCCCCCCCCCCCCCCCCCCCCCCCCCCCCCCCCCCCCCCCCCCCCCCCCCCCCCCCCCCCCCCCCCCCCCCCCCCCCCCCCCCCCCCCCCCCCCCCCCCCCCCCCCCCCCCCCCCCCCCCCCCCCCCCCCCCCCCCCCCCCCCCCCCCCCCCCCCCCCCCCCCCCCCCCCCCCCCCCCCCCCCCCCCCCCCCCCCCCCCCCCCCCCCCCCCCCCCCCCCCCCCCCCCCCCCCCCCCCCCCCCCCCCCCCCCCCCCCCCCCCCCCCCCCCCCCCCCCCCCCCCCCCCCCCCCCCCCCCCCCCCCCCCCCCCCCCCCCCCCCCCCCCCCCCCCCCCCCCCCCCCCCCCCCCCCCCCCCCCCCCCCCCCCCCCCCCCCCCCCCCCCCCCCCCCCCCCCCCCCCCCCCCCCCCCCCCCCCCCCCCCCCCCCCCCCCCCCCCCCCCCCCCCCCCCCCCCCCCCCCCCCCCCCCCCCCCCCCCCCCCCCCCCCCCCCCCCCCCCCCCCCCCCCCCCCCCCCCCCCCCCCCCCCCCCCCCCCCCCCCCCCCCCCCCCCCCCCCCCCCCCCCCCCCCCCCCCCCCCCCCCCCCCCCCCCCCCCCCCCCCCCCCCCCCCCCCCCCCCCCCCCCCCCCCCCCCCCCCCCCCCCCCCCCCCCCCCCCCCCCCCCCCCCCCCCCCCCCCCCCCCCCCCCCCCCCCCCCCCCCCCCCCCCCCCCCCCCCCCCCCCCCCCCCCCCCCCCCCCCCCCCCCCCCCCCCCCCCCCCCCCCCCCCCCCCCCCCCCCCCCCCCCCCCCCCCCCCCCCCCCCCCCCCCCCCCCCCCCCCCCCCCCCCCCCCCCCCCCCCCCCCCCCCCCCCCCCCCCCCCCCCCCCCCCCCCCCCCCCCCCCCCCCCCCCCCCCCCCCCCCCCCCCCCCCCCCCCCCCCCCCCCCCCCCCCCCCCCCCCCCCCCCCCCCCCCCCCCCCCCCCCCCCCCCCCCCCCCCCCCCCCCCCCCCCCCCCCCCCCCCCCCCCCCCCCCCCCCCCCCCCCCCCCCCCCCCCCCCCCCCCCCCCCCCCCCCCCCCCCCCCCCCCCCCCCCCCCCCCCCCCCCCCCCCCCCCCCCCCCCCCCCCCCCCCCCCCCCCCCCCCCCCCCCCCCCCCCCCCCCCCCCCCCCCCCCCCCCCCCCCCCCCCCCCCCCCCCCCCCCCCCCCCCCCCCCCCCCCCCCCCCCCCCCCCCCCCCCCCCCCCCCCCCCCCCCCCCCCCCCCCCCCCCCCCCCCCCCCCCCCCCCCCCCCCCCCCCCCCCCCCCCCCCCCCCCCCCCCCCCCCCCCCCCCCCCCCCCCCCCCCCCCCCCCCCCCCCCCCCCCCCCCCCCCCCCCCCCCCCCCCCCCCCCCCCCCCCCCCCCCCCCCCCCCCCCCCCCCCCCCCCCCCCCCCCCCCCCCCCCCCCCCCCCACAACCACTTACCCTCTTGACTCAGAAGGAGAGAAACTTTGAATGGGGCGAAAGACAAGAGAACGCCTTCCAAACACTTAAAGATATGCTATGTGATGCTCCTATTTTGACACTTCCGGATGGGATCGAAGATTTTGTGGTTTATTGTGATGCTTCGGGGCAAGGGTTGGGTTGTGTCCTTATGCAAAGGGGTAAAGTCATCGCTTATGCCTCTCGGCAATTGAAGGTACATGAGAAGAACTACCCGACACATGATTTGGAATTGGGGGCGGTTGTGTTTGCTTTGAAGTGTTGGAGGCATTACCTCTATGGCACCAAATGTGTGATTTATACCGATCACAAAAGTCTCCAGCACATCTTCAACCAAAATGAATTGAACATGAGGCAAAGGCGTTGGTTAGAACTATTTAGCGATTATGATTGTGACATCCGTTATCACCCGGGCAAGGCAAATGTAGTAGCCGATGCCTTGAGCCGAAAGGAGAGAGTGAAACCAAGACGGGCTAGAGCTATGAGCCTCACGGTAGGGCCAAATATTCGTGATCGGATTATTGAAGCCCAAATTCAAGCCACCCTACCGGAAAACTTTGGAAACGAAAACCTAGATGGCATGGAACAACTATTTGACCGAAAGAATGATAATGGGCTATACATGGTTGAAAGACTTTGGGTTCCTATTTTCGGCGACTTAAGAACGCTTATTATGAATGAAGCTCACCTATCGCCTTATTCGGTCCATCCCGGGTCGGATAAGATGTACTTTGACTTGAAGGAATTATATTGGTGGCCGGGCATGAAGCGTGATGTGGCAAGGTATGTGAGTGAGTGTCTTACTTGCTTACAAGTCAAAGCCGATCACAAGAAGCCACCCGGATTGTTGGTGCAACCGGTGATGCCCGAATGGAAGTGGGAGCATATCTCAATGGACTTCATCACTAAACTACCGAAGACGAGAAGCGGCCGTGACACGATTTGGGTGATAGTAGATCGGTTAACGAAATCGGCTCACTTTTTAGCCATTCGTGAAACCGATAAATTTGACACTTTGGTTCGATTGTACATCAAGGAAGTAATATCTAAGCATGGAGTGCCGATTTCTATCATTTCGGATAGGGATGCCCGTTTTAAATCTAAATTTTGGGAAGCCTTTCAAAAAGCCATGGGTACTCGACTCGACATGAGCACGGCGTTTCACCCTCAAACGGATGGGCAAACCGAGAGAACCATTCAAACACTCGAAGACATGTTAAGGGCGTGTGCAATCGATTTTGGTGGGAGTTGGGAAGACCATTTGCCGCTAGTAGAATTTTCATACAACAATAGCTACCATGCTACCATTCAAATGGCGCCCTTTAAAGCATTGTATGGTAGGATATGTCGTTCTCCCCTAGCTTGGGCGGAAATTGGAGAGAGTCAACTCATCGGGCCGGAAATTGTGATTGAAACAACTAAGGTAATATCTCGAATTAAGGAGAAGTTGCAATTGGCCCGTGAACGTCAAAAGAAGTATGCCGATGTGAGGCGGAGACCGTTAGAGTTTGAAGTTGGTGATTTTGTACTTTTGAAAGTGTCACCTTGGAAAGGAGTCGTACGTTTTGTGAAGCGGGGAAAACTTGCACCAAGGTATATTGGTCCATTCAAGATTCTTGAACGGGTTGGGAAGGTTGCTTATCGGCTAGAATTGCCTCAAGAGCTTAGCGGTGTGCATGATGTGTTTCATATTTGTAACTTGCGCAAGTGTTTGGCGGATCCTACACATCATGTGCCTATGGACGAAATTAGGGTTGATTCGAATTTGAACTTTGTTGAAGAGCCGGTAGAGATTTTGGACCGTCAAGAAAGGAAACTCAAGAAGAAGCGCTACGCCATTGTGAAGGTAAAATGGAACGCTAGACGTGGAGCCGAGTTCACTTGGGAGCGAGAGGATCATATGAAGTCTAAGTATCCGCATTTATTTGATAATTAGGGTTTTGTTGAATTTCGGGACGAAATTCTTTCATCGGGGGAATAATGTAACATCCGTGAATTTTGACCCGTCGACTGTATGTGTAATTTGATTAACAATCTTGTTTAATGAACTAAGTGGGTCGTTTGGTGAATTAAATGACAATGTGTGTTAGTCGAGTCGTTATTTAGTTTGTTGGCATTTAGTTGTGCAACCGATTATTTTATGGCTTGTGGGAGAAACGGGTCGGCCCGTGGGTAGTCCAAGACCCACCAGCCACCCATGACCCATTCCCCCCCCCATATCTCTTTCTCCCCTCTCATTTCTATCAATCTATCTATCTATCTTCTTTCTTTTTCTCTCAAGTAAAAGACCCCTTCCAATCTTCTTCACCATTCCTTACATCAAACTAGTAGTGGATCGATTATAACACTAGGATCATCACCATCTATACCACATTAACGCCATATCGAAGAATCAAAGGTGGAAATCTTGCATCTTAACCACTTTGACCTAATTTCGGGTTTAAGCTCAAGAAGGTGTTTGTGTAAGTCTAATTCAACCCATTTGCTTCTATTTATGCTTGTACTTATGTTCTAGTCGTTTTTATGGGATTCCAAGATTTAAAAATGGTAAAAATGGAAAAATTATGTTTAAATTAGGGTTTGAAGATTTGAGTATGATTTTGATGTTTTGGGTCAAGTTTGTGGATTGGGTTATGTTTAGTTATGGTTAGTGGTGTTTATTTATGCTTCAAATCAAGTTATAAGGCTTTACAAATCGATTTGGGTTGGTTTGGGTCGTGTTTTAGGGTTTTTGGTATTGTTCTTGCTGCTGCTGGTGCTGCTGATGTTTCTGGCCAGAACTGGGCCACTGCGGCGCAGTGGCTTAGGCTAGCCCACTGCGGCGCAGTGGCTAGGGACTGGTCAGTTTGGGGTTAGCTCACTGCGGCGCAGTGAGCTTGGCAAAGGCTCACTGCGGCGCAGTGCCTTAGTACTGGTCCTGGTTCAGTTTAGCCACTGCGGCGCAGTGAGCTTAGTCCTGGCTCACTGCGACGCAGTGGATAGTTACTGTGATTAAATGCGTGTCAATTTTCAAATGTTAATAACTTCTAATCCGTAACCCCAAACAAGTCGTATGACCTATCGTGGGAATCATAAGAGAGTCTATTTTCTTGTAGTAACACTCTTTTTGTATGAACCTTCTCCCATTTCTAAAGAGGTCAAGTCAAATGCGTCTGGTTCATACTCGTTTAAGTTGTGAATGTGTTTAGGGGCTTATGGCTTGACTTAATCGAGCTAAATCAACTTGTTTGAGAATGTATAGTTGACATTACGGTATTATGATGTATAATTATAGGTTGTGGACGTGTGGACCCCATTACTCGTTTGTAATCATACTAGCTTCTTTGCCGGACAAGGTGAGTTTCGTATCTCCCTACTCGCTTGAGATTCGGGCTGAAAAGTGTAAACCTGGCGTGTTTACTTGCATTTATTGATTTATTGATTGGTTGACTTGATCGTTGGATTTGATGGGATAGTTCGTTCGTTTAATTGACTTGGGCTATGTTTTAGTTAAGTATTACTTTTATATTAGGATAGACGTACATACATGGAAGTCGGTTATGCCTTCATTGGGTTCTAGATGTGGTGGGAAGGCTGCGGGTGACCCTATATATAAGCATCTGGGACTTGAAGAAAGTAGAATCCTCTGAAGTATATGTACGTATAGTCGGTTAAATTGTGATTAGTGGCTTATGTTGTTGATTATTGATTGTTGGCGTATGATGGTAGTATATTGGTTGTTGGGTTATGTTTGTTGAATATTGATTGTTGGCGCAGGTTTATCGTATATTGATTGTTGGTTCACGATTTATGCATTTACATTCGATTGTAAGCATTGCATACATTGTTGATGACCCTCGGCAGGGGATTGCCGACATCCTGGTGCATAGATGTATGCACCCATTTTGGATGTAGACCTGACTCCGAGTATATAGACATATATATCTCGATGATTTTGAGATACAGCCTTGTTCATTGCGATGACAGAAGGGTATCGTTGCATTGGTGACTTGAGCTCACGCACAGGATAGGCATATTGGCTTATTCATGCATTCCGGCATTTGCATTGATATTCATATCATTTATGCATTTCTCATTTCACGCGTTACGCTTGTGTAATCTTGTTATTGGACATTATTGTGTTTTGTAGAGGCTCACTGTATGTCAGGATTAGCCTCCTCTCGTGCTTATGACTTTGTCTATGGTTCCTTGTGGGCCATTACTACGAACTCACCAACCTTGTGTTGACTATGCTTAGTACACTTTTCAGGTAATCAGGTTCTCCCAGGGCGGGGAGTTTAGTTGCTTTGCTTGCTGGAAACCCGGACTATGGACTTCATGGATCAAGGATTCATTGGCCTGCCTTTTTGCATTACTTAGGATCGTTTGCCATCTTTGGATGTTATTATGTAAACTTTGATGGCTATTTGCTCCTGTTGTATTTTGATACTTGCTTCGTTATGTTTTGGATTCACCGAATCTATATTTGCATTTAGATTGTTCTATTGTAATTCCACCTGGTGCTTTGTGTTTTCCGTGATATCCCGAGCCTCGGCTTGGGGTGTTACAGTCCTTGCAGGTCGGAATATTTTGGACGGGCCCTTAATGATGAATGAGTTATTGGGGTGGATGAAAAAGACGAAGGTACCGGGCTTATTTTTTAAAGTTGATTTGGAGAAAGCATATGATTCACTGAATTGGTCTTTTTTGGAGTCAATGATGGTTCAAATGAATTTTCCACAAAAGTGGAGAAGTTGGATCATGGCTTTGGTCACCTCGGTGAATGCTTCAGTTCTCATTAATGGGTCCCCGACGGCTGAATTTTCTTTCTATAGGGGGCTTAGGCAAGGAGACCCATTGTCTCCGTTTTTATTCGTCTTAGCTATGGAAGGCCTGTCATGTTTTGTGAAACAAGCTTGTGCGGTTGGTCTCTTCTCAGGCTTGTCGGTTACTTCGTGCGGTCCTATATTATCACATTTTATGTATGCCGATGATGTGATTTTTGTTGGTGAGTGATCCATGTTTAATGTGACAAGTCTAAGGCGCTTACTGAGGTGTTTTTATTTAGTTTCTGGTTTGCGCGTGAACATGGCTAAATGCAACATTTTTGGCGTTGGGGTAGAGGATAGTGAGGTTCTGTATGTGGCCTCATATCTTAATTGTAAGGTTGGAGTATTTCCATTCAAGTTTCTTGGTCTGCAGGTTGGTGCCAACATGAATCTATGCAAGAATTGGAAGCCGGTGGTTGATGCTTTCCAAAAAAGATTATCAAGTTGGAAAGCAAAGGCGCTTTCCTATGGGGGGCGTATTACCTTGCTGAAATCAGTGCTCAATGCATTGCCAACTTATTACTTTTCTTTATACCGTGCTCCCGAGGCAGTCATTGATTCCTTGGATCGAGTTAGACGGCTGTTTTTTTGGGGAGGATCAGATGATAAGGTCAAGATGAATTGGGTCGCATGGAATCATGTTATTGCACCAGTTGAACTGGGGGGACTTGGGATTAGTTCTTTAAGAGATGTCAATATTGCAATGCTTGCAAAGTGGTGGTGGCGGTTTAAAATTGATAGTTTGGGTCTCTGGAGGAGTGTCGTGTGGGCAATACATAGTAGTTCTAGGACATGGAATTTTATTCCTTTTAAGATTTCCATTTCTGGAGCTTGGAAGCAGGTTTCTAAGGCTACGGTGAGCCTGGTCGATCACGGGCTGGATTTTTCAAATTTGGTTAAAGCAAAGGTGGGTAATGGGACGTCTATTAGATTTTGGTTAGACTGTTGGAATGGTGATAAACCATTGGCAGTGGTGTTCCCAGCGTTATACAACCTGGAGGTAAATAAGGGTTGTCTTCTTAAGAATCGGGTTGTGCAAGGAGCGTTAGGATGGGGTTGGAGTTGGTTGTGGAAGCGGATACCAGTGGCCGTTGATGAAGTAAACGAGTTGAATCAGCTCCATTCGTCCATCTATCCACCGTGCTTAACTAATGAAACAGATAGGTGGGAATGGACTCTTGATTCTTCTAAGGTGTTTTCGGTTTCTAGTATTAAACATTACCTGGCTGAGAAAAAAGGTTCTATGCATGGCGGTGTATTTAACTGGAACAAGTGGGTCCCTCAGAAGGTTGAAATATTGGCCTGGCGTGCTGCTCTTAATCGTATCCCAGTCCGTATGGCACTAGCTAGGAGAAACATTGTGTTACCTTCGATTTTGTGCCCAATATGCGGATATCTACCGGAGTCGGTGGATCACATTTTCTTTGATTGTGGTTTTGCTCAAACAATTTGGGAAATTATATCCAAGTAGTGTAAGATCCCACCTATATTCGCCTTTAGCTTTAAAGACCTTCTAGATCTTCATGTTTATTCGAGAGGATCAGCATCGCTCAAGAAGGCATTGAATGGTATTGTTTTGGTTGCCATATGGTGTATATGGCGAGCTCAGAATGATTTGGTGTTCCAAGGAGTGGAAGTATCTGTGCTAAAGATAGTTGGTGAAATTAAGGCGAAAAGTTTTTTATGGATTAAGAGTCGGGCAAAGGTACAGAGATTACTTTGGAATTCTTGGGCTGCTTTTGATTTAGGGGATATTGGATGGTAGACTTTGGGTTGGTTTTGTAGGTGTAAGTGTTCCAAAATACTGGTGTATATTGTATTGTTTGATGGGTGTTGGATGTCAGCACTCTGCTGATTTTGAATTATAATGATATTATTGATTGATCTTTCAAAAAAAAAAATAGAACATAATTAAAGTTTTTTTTTTAACGGCAAATTTGGGCTCAGCGGCATGCCTCTTCATATACCCAACTCCAATTCCAAAGGAAACCCATGCTGGAAAAACCCCTGTCTCAATACTTGGGAGCATTTTGCTCACACCAGGATTTGAACCCAAGACCTCTCAGTCTCAGCTCCACCATATACCAATCAATCTATTGATGATCGGTAGAACATAATTAAAGTAACATAGAATTTTTAAAAAGTGTGAACGGAACTAACACTACAGTTAACATCTATGGAGAGTTGGAGACCCGAGTTACAAATGCTCCTTTACCTTATTCGATTAATGAACACTAGTTTATCTAAATCGTTATACTCTATCAGATTTGCAACGTGCAACTGTGCAAGTGTCTTATGCTTGAAATATGTATAATGTTTGAACCTAAAATTAAAGGCTCAGTGACGTGAGAGATTAAAATGCCACAACCACCGCAACTCCTGATAATTCAGTGCAAACCTATCAAGTTCTTAGCAAACCAAAGGTGGCAATGGTTGTGGGATAAGTGTGATTGATTGAATGTATCTGAATGTGAATATAATTGGATTGAATGTGCAGTGTTTCTGGCAAAAGTATTTATATAGGAATATTTAGGAGGGTGACAAAGCTCTTTCTAAGATTCACCTACAGTGAATATTCCTTTTGTAGTAATGATGTAACGTATAAGTATTTACAAACACTTATATGTGAATATATATATATATGCAATATATCCAAATTCTTTTTTAGAAGCAAGTTGGGCTAGGCACGGTCATGATGGGTCAAACCAGGTTCTCCCCTTACTTATATCTCATATTAATATTTAATGAGATATGTCACCCGGGCGTTGCCCCGGGATACATTATATTTATTGTGTTCCATACGATGTAAAATTTATAACATGCTTCTAGAAACATTATATAGTTCGAAAAACTGAGTTGATATTGATATTTTAATGAATAAGATATTATAAATTAAAGAAATTTGATACTATAATTTCAAAGATTTTAAGAAATTATATAAGTTCTAAAAGATAATAAGTATAAAGGTATTTTTAAAATAAATACACAAAATAATAATACAGCGTATCCAATACTATTACGTGTATATATATTATGTAATAGTTCACTTGTAATAAGATGAAATAATCTTAAAAGTATAACAAACTTAAAAAATGATAGTATCTAATTAAAATAAGCCATCTTTGTAAACAAAATTAAATAATTTAAAAGATCAAAACATAAGGTCAAAACAAATTAAATATGGCAAGCCCAAAATTTAAAAACTATAAACAGGCCCAAAATATGAAGTTGACCCGTTAGTCAAGCCAAAAATTAAGTAACTAAGAATGTGCGTCGAAGAAAATGAAGTTGTCCCGTTAAGAACATGAAAATAGGTCAAAAGAAAATAAAAATTGTCCGTTATTATTCTTTGCACGCAAATCGGGTCGTTGTCCTGAAAAATATAATGATATGTAAAAATCTGCTAAATAAGGTATACATACATTAGAAAAGCATATTATAAAGCAAAAAAGTAAATCAAGTAGAGTAAAAAATCATGCAAAAGTTTATTTTAAAGTTGACCCTCATGTTATATCTAAAACACATATTATTTCCGTCCCATGGTTTGTGACTCATTCACTACTCAAATTTGTTAGCCGAGTATTAATAACTGTCGCTCATATCAGTGTAGCTAGTAGCTCTTAAATTGTCATATACTACATTACTACGCATGTACAGTATAATTTATTTATGATAGTCAAAAACTAAAAATTATACTGGGGTATAACCTCAGTGGTATGGAAGTCCTTCAATGAAGGCCTCAATTTGAGGAGACCCAGGTTCGAGGCATGGAGAAGGCAAATGTTTACTCTAATTTAAATGTAGTGCCTTTGGGCTGTTTGGTTAGAGGTTTTCCTCCTAAATGGTGAATGAGGGCTACTACCACTGGTGGCACAATGATACTCCAATGGGTCAGTTAGCTATTCCAAAAAAAACTAATGTTAATAAAAGAAATCGTTAAAAATACAATATGTTTCATGAAAACTGAGAAACAAAAAAGAAACTATAATACCATGCTTCACTTTTGAAAACCTTCATACCTGCCCATTGTTTTGACTCACATGACACATGTTTTCCAATCTAACCACCTCACTTCTAGCTACTTTATTGTACATCGACACTGTTTACCAACAACACCCATTCCATTTTTCAGATATAATAATGATGGGAGGGGATCCCCTTAAGTTACCCTAAGGTAATCTTGACCTTTAGATGAAAATCAAGGGTCAAGATTCAATAATCATCTTTGAATCTTGACCCTTGATTTTCATTCATTTCTTCAACTTGACTAGTCAAGTTGAAGAAATGACTAGTCAAGTTGGAGAAATAACTTGAGAAAATCTCATCCCAATAATGATATACATTTGCAGATCCTTAATAAACATAATATATGTCAAAAAAGAAAGAAAAAAAAAAGAAGCCTATTTCCATTAACCAAATATACGATAACACTATAGATCGTCATCTCTTCTACACCACTCTATCTCTCTCCACCTTCACCAAAAACACACTATGGTATAATCTCCGGTCCCCTCCCTTCTCTCTATCTCTATGTGAAAAAACCAAAAAGGCTATATATTTGTGTTGATGATTTGTGCAAGTGAAATACTCATTATCAAGTTATTTTCCATTCATATTAGATATGGTTTAAAATTTTCTTTTTCCATCAGAAATTTTCTGGTTGATTAAGCAAGAAGTTCTCCGGCGCGTGACATATGGGCGCATAGATATGTAGAGCGAAAAGTTGTTGTCCTGTTGGTGGGTTTTCTTCAACATTGAATTGTGAGTTTCGCGAGTTGCAGGTTTCCGATGAGACGATTGTTTCCATGAAAACCACTTGAACATGACGGTGGTGGTATAGCGGTGATGGTGGTGGTGGTGGAAACGATGATGTTGGTGTCGGCTGATAACTGTTGTTACTTTTCATTTATACATATGTGTATGTATATATGTTCAAAAAAAGAAATGTATGTATATATTTTGTATGTATATACAATGCTTTGGAAGTAGTACTTTATGCATAAGTTTTTGGAATGTTAGTTACAACGATATCTGTGAGTGGCACCGAAGACAAAGGTGAAGAAATGAAGAAGATAAACCAAGGTAAAAAGTAACTTCAGTACCGGTCCCATTATCAGGACCAAAAAACACTGGATTCGGGTGTTAAATGTAAAACAAAAAAGTTATGTGGTGAAAGTATAAAGACCCAAAAATGTACTGTAGTTTGCACGAATTTCGATAGCTTTCTTTTTAATATATATATTATAATATAAGTATATAGAGTTAATTACACTTTTGGTCCCTGTCGAGGGTAAAAAATTACCGTTTTCATCCCTACCTTTCATATATTAACGTTTTGGTCCAAAAAACTTTGTTGCGTCAATGCTTTTGGTCCAAATCGCAAACGGAAGTTAACTTGCTCATCACGTGACATACACATGATGAGTATTTTAGTCCTTCCCTTAAAACAAGGACCAAAAGCGTAATTATCTAGGTAACAATAGACTTCTCTATTATATTAATAAAAGTTTATCACAATCACCATTATCATCATCTGATCTTCAAAGGATTTCCAGAACTCACAAACAATCAAAAAGCTAGAACTCATAAACATACATACATACAAAAAGCTTCCATATTTACAATATATATATATATATAAAAACAATCAAAAACTCTCAGATCAAAATCTTCAATACATACACATACAACAAAAAAACATGAACATATATATATGCAAACAACTTCAATATCTAATAAAAATAGCCACTGGATCCGGCCGAATTCTGGCCAAATTCCGGCCAATCGAGCCACTGGATCATTCGTAAATCTATAGGGGTTGCAAGGGTTTTGCTTCCTTTCAAATCTATGACACCAACATGTCCTATATATCGAGGATAATCTGAAGGAAAAGGATTCAAAAGTTCCGGCCAGATTCCGGATAATCTATGACCTGTATATAGATCTTTGGTTATAAAAATGTTGATAGATGGGATTTTGAAGTTTGGGTTTTGTTCCTGTGAGAGCATGAGAGATATGTATATATATGTGATTATAAAAACAGATATAGATATATATGTAATGACTGGTTCGATCTTATAAACCACTGCATCTCCATCACTACCTGTAGCTTCATCATCTCTAGATCTGATGTGAAATAACTCAGGGTTAGGCTGAGTCAACTCACAAAACACAAGCACAACGGAATATAAAACTATTTTTGTAGAGGTTTTCTGGATTTTATGAAGAAACACACCCAAGCTGACTATAAGAAATAATAGTACAACAACAATACAACAATGAAACTGGACTGAAACACGATCAGAAAGGTAAAAATAAACAAGGATAGATATGAATCTAATACTTGACTCGTAAAGGACTGAACCACCAGAATCAAATACAAGAAACACTCCAAAACCACCACTATATTTGATAAAGGCTGAGCCACCACAAATACAGATAAAAGTAATGAAGATTTTAAGATCTCACCACAATAATCTATAAAGGCAAAGCCACCAAGATTACTGATAAAGGGACCACTTCAAACCACCAAGATCAAAGATCCATAAAGGTAAAGAAGATTTTCAAATGAATAGAATTCAGCTCTATCAAACTTTTCATAAACACACTCTGATTTTTACAATAGAAGGCAGCCCCTATTTATAGAGGAATTATAAGAGACAAGGAAATATTCTACCCTAGACAGCTAGTACAAGGTTGTTATAAACCAACCAATAAGAATAGAGAACATAATCTGCAGCTGCAGGGTAGTGGTGGTTCTCTCTCTGGTCCCCACTTGTCTTCTTCTTCTCCCACGATCAGGTGTCACCAAAACAAGACAAAAACATACAACTGAATTCTTATCCTTATTCAGAACCATCTAGAACAGCCACACTCACGTGTTAATCACATGACTTGACCTGGTTATTGAAAGCATCAAAACAGATAAGTGTTTGAAAATCCCAAGCTGATTCAGTTCCAAGCTGACTCTGCCCAAGCTAACCCAGACTGGACGTCCCAAGCTGACTCTTCTTCCTAGCTGACCCAGATTGGACGAACTTGCGAGCTGATCTTCAAACTTCCCCCACATTTCAGTTTTCCCATTTAAGTAAGGTGAATCCTATGGGGCAGATAGGATCACCAATCATCTTCCCAAAGTGTGCCATCGAGGAAAACATCATCATGGCCTGAGCTGAGTCCAAGCTGACTCGGTCTGAACGGAGTTCAGGGCAACTCAGGGGCAATTTCGCATCATCCTCCCCCTCTAAATTTGGACTTGTCCTCAAGTCCTCAAGATAATCATCCTCCAGGTATGGCATCAGATCACCAACATTAAATGTACTTGAGACTGAGGTATCTCCAGGCAGTTCAACTTTGTAGGCATTCTCTCCACATCTTTCTAATACCTTGAAAGGACCTTCAGCTCTAGGCATCAGCTTACTCTTTCTTTTTGAATGGAATCTTTCCTTTCTGAGGTGGATCCAAACCAGATCTCCTGGTGCAAAAGTAGGTTGTCTTCTATTCTTGTTTGCCTTGGCCTTGTAATCAGCATTTACCTTTTCAATTCTGGCCTTGACTTGTTCATGCAGCTTCTTGATCTCCTTTGCCCTGCTTTCAGCTTCAACACAAACTTTTGGCTTAATAGAAAATGGAATCATGTCTATGGGTGTTAGTGGATTCACACCATAACAGATTTCAAAAGGAGATTTTCCAGTAGAATAATTAGGAGCCCGATTGAAAGCAAACTCAGCTTGAGAAAGCTTTAGATCCCAATCTTTCAAAGTCTTCTTCACTAGTGTTCTCAACAGCATCCCAATGGTTCTGTTTGTTACTTCAGTCTGACCATCAGTTTGGGGATGGTGAGAAGTGCTAAACAGCAGCTTAGTACCCATCAGCTTCCACAATGTCTTCCAAAAATAACTCAAAAACTTTGTATCTCTATCTGAGACAATAGTCTTTGGAATTCCATGAAGTCGAACTATCTCCTGAAAGAACAAGGCTGCTACCTTGGTGGCATCATTAGTAGTGTGGCAAGGAATGAAATGAGCCATTTTGGAGAATCTATCAACCACCACCATAATTGAATCTTTGCCACGCTGAGTCCTAGGTAGAGCAACAATAAAATCCATACTCAGATCTTCCCAAGGCTGATTGGGAACTGGAAGAGGTGTATCCAAACCAGATCTCCTGGTGCAAAAGTAGGTTGTCTTCTATTCTTGTTTGCCTTGGCCTTGTAATCAGCATTTACCTTTTCAATTCTGGCCTTGACTTGTTCATGCAGCTTCTTGATCTCCTTTGCCCTGCTTTCAGCTTCAACACAAACTTTTGGCTTAATAGAAAATGGAATCATGTCTATGGGTGTTAGTGGATTCACACCATAACAGATTTCAAAAGGAGATTTTCCAGTAGAATAATTAGGAGCCCGATTGAAAGCAAACTCAGCTTGAGAAAGCTTCAGATCCCAATCTTTCAAAGTCTTCTTCACTAGTGTTCTCAACAGCATCCCAATGGTTCTGTTTGTTACTTCAGTCTGACCATCAGTTTGGGGATGGTGAGAAGTGCTAAACAGCAGCTTAGTACCCATCAGCTTCCACAATGTCTTCCAAAAATAACTCAAAAACTTTGTATCTCTATCTGAGACAATAGTCTTTGGAATTCCATGAAGTCGAACTATCTCCTGAAAGAACAAGGCTGCTACCTTGGTGGCATCATTAGTAGTGTGGCAAGGAATGAAATGAGCCATTTTGGAGAATCTATCAACCACCACCATAATTGAATCTTTGCCACGCTGAGTCCTAGGTAGAGCAACAATAAAATCCATACTCAGATCTTCCCAAGGCTGATTGGGAACTGGAAGAGGTGTATACAAACCCTTGTGAAAAGTAGACTTAGCTTGCTGACAAGTAGAACATCTCTTGACTATATCTTGTACGTCTTTCACCATAGAAGGCCAATGAAAATGTTCACCCAGAATCTCCATAGTTTTAGTAATTCCAAAATGACCAGCCAAGCCTCCCCCATGTGTTTCTCTAATCAACAGATCTCTAATAGATCCCTTTGGGATACACAGCTTACCCTTCTTGAACAGAAACCCATCTTGAATAACATAAGGCCCTTTAGCTTCATTTGGAGATGAACAAATAATAGAGCCAAAATCTGGATCAGCTTCGTACAAATCCTTAATAAATGAGAATCCAAGAACCCTAGACTCCAAAATAGATAGCATAGAATGTCTTCTTGAGAGAGCATCAATAACAACATTAGAGGAGCCAGTCTTATGCTTGGAGGCAAAAGAATACATCTGTAGAAACTCAACCCATTTAGCATGCCTTTGATTCAGCTTGTGCTGCCCATTAATGTACTTGAGAGCTTCATGGTCAGAATACAAAACAAACTGCTTTGGCTTCAAGTAATGAGACCAATGATCAACAGCTCGAATAATGGCATAGAATTCTTTATCATAAGTGCTATAATTCAGCTTGGATCCATTCAGCTTCTCACTAAAGTAAGCAACTGGTCTTCTATCTTGTATCAACACAGCTCCAATGCCAACACTACTGGCATCACATTCAAGCTCAAAGAGTGAATCAAAGTTAGGTAAAGAAAGGATAGGAGCTGAACTCAGCTTCTCCTTTAAAGATTCAAAAGCAGTCTGGGCTGACTTAGGCCAACTGAAGACCCCTTTCTTTAGGCAATCAGTTATAGGAGCAACAAATGTAGAGAAATCTCTAATAAATCTTCTATAAAAGGATGCTAAGCCATGAAAACTTCTGACTTCAGTGATAGAAGAAGGAACAGGCCAGGATCTGATTGCTTCTACCTTGGATTGATCCATAGAAATGCCTTCCTTAGAGACCACATAACCCAAAAAGACAACACTACCAGTCATGAAATCACATTTCTCCAACTTGCCATAGAGTTGGTGTCTTCTTAACAGCTCAAACACAGCTTTCAAATGATCTAAGTGTTCCTTCTCAGACTGAGAATAAACCAGGATATCATCAAAGTACACAACCACAAACTTGCCAATAAGAGGCCTCAACACTTCATTCATTAACCTCATGAAAGTGCTGGGTGCATTAGATAACCCAAATGGCATGACAAGCCACTCATACAGTCCAACTTTAATCTTAAAGGCCGTCTTCCACTCATCTCCTTCGTTCATTCTGATCTGATGGTAGCCACTTCTCAAATCTATCTTTGAGAACACACTAGACCCATGCAACTCATCAAGCATATCATCTAATCTAGGAATAGGATATCTATACTTGATAGTGATGTTATTGATGGCTCTGCTATCAACATACATACGCATAGAACCATCTTTCTTTGGCACCAATAAAGCTGGAACAGAACAAGGACTCATGCTAGCTCGAACATAGCCTTTAGCAATCTCATCTACTTGCTTTTGTAACTCATTAGCTTCATTAGGGGAGCATCTATAAGCAGCTTTATTAGGAAGAATTGACCCTGGGATCAGGTCAATTTGATGCTCAATCCCTCTAATAGGTGGCAAACCAGCAGGTAATTCCTCTGGGAATACATCAGCAAATTCAGCAAGTAAAGGTCTAACTACACTAGGGACTTCTTCACACTTCTTATCTTCACCATTTTCAAGCATAAGCAACAACAAAACAGAAGTACCACTGTCTAATTCCTTTTCAACATCAGCTTGACTCATGAATAAAGATCTATCAGCCCTAGTGCTTGATTCAGCTTTGATAATCTCATTGGGTTTTAGAGAAGTCAGTGTGACTTTCTTCCCATTAATAAACAAAGAGTAAGTATTTAAGTAACCATTGTGGTATACATACTTATCATACAACCAAGGTCTACCAAACAATAAATGACAAGCATCCATAGGCACAACATCACAAGTAACTTCATCTTGATAAACAGCTCCAATAGAAAAAGGAATAACTACTTGGCGATTAACTTTTACCTCATTGCCTGGGCTGAGCCATTGTAGTTTGTATGGATGAGGGTGCTTGGTAGTCGAGAGACCCAGCTTATCCACCATATAGGTAGATGCAGCATTAGCACAGCTTCCTCCATCAATAATCAAACTGCACACCTTTCCCATGATAGTGCACCTTGAATGGAAAATGTTTTCCCTTTGAGCTTTATCATCAGAAGCTTCATCAGCGTGCATTACTCTTCTAATTACTAACATTTCACCAACATCAGCTTCAACAAGCTCTTCTTCACTAGGATCTTCATCATAGGTACACTTGTCTTCATATTCAGCTTCAGCCTGCAGTTCTTCAACTTCTTTCAGTGTGAGAGCCCTCAGATTGGGACACTCAGCTTGGAAATGTCCATACCCATGACACTTGAAACATCTCTTCTTAGGCTCCTTGGAACCTTCCCCAACCTTCTCCTTTCCAGTATTAACTTCTTTAAAGATGGGAATTTTAGCAGGTACAGTCGGTTTAGGAATTGACTTGTAGGCTGACTTCTCCTTCATTTGCTTCCCAAGCTGAATGGCCAGCTTGCAAGCACCTTCGAATGTCCACACAGGCTGCAACTCCATCTTCTCAACAACCAAGGAATTCAGACCTCCCATGAATCTGGAAATAGTATGCTCCTCAGCTTCCTTCACTCCAGTTCTGATCTTAAGCTGTTCAAACTCCCTTATATACTCCACAACCTCCTTACTACCTTATTTCAAGCTGTTCATATGAATATACAGCTCTTGCTTATAAGCTTGGGGAACAAACCTCTTCTGCATAATCTCCTTCAGCTTTGACCAGGTCTTGACTTTACTTTTACCCTTATATTCTCTTTCTTCTTTCATGTTTTCATACCAAGCTGATGCATACTTACTCAGCTTCATGACAGCAACCTTGAAACCCTTTCTATCATCATACCACTTAATCTCCATAATCCTATCCATAATCTGAACCCATTCAAAGTAATCTTCAGGGTTAGAAGAACCAACAAAATCTGGTCGGTCTACCTTAATATCTTTAACATCAATCTTATGCCTTCTATGCATTCTCCTAGGCTGATTGGAAGCATCAGACTCACTAGAAGATCCAGGATTACTATCAGATCCAAGACTAAGGTTTTGAGAACCAGAACCCCCTTCACTAACAGCAACTTCTTCTCTATTTAACCTCACACCACCATCTTCTAACAGATTAACAACCCTCCCAAGCTATTCTTGGAGAGCTTCGATCTGTCTATCCCTTCTAAGATTATTAGCTTCTTCCAGAGTCATATTTCTTCTATATGCCATACTTTTACAAAGAGAAACTCAGAACAACAACAAACTCCAAGGATAAAAAGATTAAGAAACCTTTTTAAACCTGGCTCTGATACCAACTGATGTGAAATAACTCAGGTTAGGCTGAGTCAACTCACAAAACACAAGCACAACGGAATATAAAACTATTTTTGTAGAGGTTTTCTGGATTTTATGAAGAAACACACCCAAGCTGACTATAAGAAATAATAGTACAGCAACAATACAACAATGAAACTGGACTGAAATACGATCAGAAAGGTAAAAATAAACAAGGATAGATAAGAATCTAATACTTGACTCGTAAAGGACTGAACCACCAGAATCAAATACAAGAAACACTCCAAAACCACCACTATATTTGATAAAGGCTGAGCCACCACAAATACAGATAAAAGTAATGAAGATTTTAAGATCTCATCACAATAATCTATAAAGGCAAAGCCACCAAGATTACTGATAAAGGGACCACTTCAAACCACCAAGATCAAAGATCCATAAAGGTAAAGAAGATTTTCAAATGAATAGAATTCAGCTCTATCAAACTTTTCATAAACACACTCTGATTTTTACAATAGAAGGCAGCCCCTATTTATAGAGGAATTATAAGAGACAAGGAAATATTCTACCCTAGACAGCTAGTACAAGGTTGTTATAAACCAACCAATAGGAATAGAGAACATAATCTGCAGCTGCAGGGTAGTGGTGGTTCTCTCTCTGGTCCCCACTTGTCTTCTTCTTCTCCCACGATCAGGTGTCACCAAAACAAGACAAAAACATACAACTGAATTCTTATCCTTATTTAGAACCATCTAGAACAGCCACACACACGTGCTAATCACATGACTTGACCTGGTTATTGAAAGCATCAAAACAGATAAGTGTTTGAAAATCCCAAGCTGATTCAGTTCCAAGCTGACTCTGCCCAAGCTGACCCAGACTGGACGTCCCAAGCTGACTCTTCTTCCAAGCTGACCCAGATTGGACGAACTTGCGAGCTGATCTTCAAACTTCCCCCACATTTCAGTTTTCCCATTTAAGTAAGGTGAATCCTAGGGGGCAGATAGGATCACCAATCATCTTCCCAAAGTGCCATCGAGGGAAACATTATCATGGCCTGAGCTGAGTCCAAGCTGACTCGGTCTGAGCTGAGTCCAGGGCAACTCAGGGGCAATTTCGCATCAAGATCTATATCTATTTCTGTTCTTTTTGTTTTACATCATACTGAATATCTATATCCAAATCTATTATATAAAAAATCAGATTTGTATCTATATCAAGTCTATATCTATATCTATGTTTATGTCTATACTTTTTTGTGATGGGTGGCGGTAGTGGTTTAGCGGTGGTGAACAAATAAAACAAATCCACAACCTATTCGGAGCTCCAATTATTAAAACAAATAAAAATGTCGAATTCAGTGATCTCCACAACCAACAAGATAATGTTAATCACTACAAAAACCCACCATTTCGCTCTAATAAACAACCCAACCCTCATTCCATCTTTCCGACGCCGGTTAACCTGCTCCGCCGCCGCCGGAGAGC
>CM067169.1:1501510-1648161 GCA_034093135.1 Erigeron breviscapus | reverse complement strand
ATCAGAGGGAACCCATGCTTCTTCAGTAGTTGCTATCATGCATTTGTTATTTATTACCTTTTCTTGAGACATGAGAGCAATCTGAGCCTTAAACTTTTTGTATTTAAATTTGTAGCTATCATTAGGCTTTTGATTAGAAACAAATGGACCAGGCTGAGATACAAACTGACTGGACTTGCACTCCTTCATGAAATGACCTTTTCTGCCACACTTAAAGCATGTCAGATTTGTCTTATCAATTGAAGAACTGGATGCATGTTGTCCACTTGGCCTATTTGCTCTTGCTTTGAAACGGTTAAACGTTTTAGCAATCATTGCAACAAGGTCGTCATTGTCAGATTCATCACAGTCTGGAGAGATATTGCTAGATTCATCAGATTCCATTAGTTCAGACATCATCTTCTTCATCGAAAATACATTCTCAGAAGATATTAATGCAGCACCAGGTGGATCAGTTACCCCTATGACCTATCACCGCCTATGATCGATCACCTCCTATGACAGACATATCACACACTATGACATATCACCCCACCATCTCACCGTCGCACCGCGCGGGCATTTGGCTAGTAATTTATAAACTATTCATATGTTGTAAAAACCGACCCTTAAAATGATTTTTTTTTATATAAATCATCTAATTACTCCAGTAATTAAAATGAAGTTGAGAAGTTAGAAAATGGTTGAAAAGAATTGCGGTGAAGTTTTGTTTAATTTGAGAAAAGTCGTTGTCATTGACACCTTGAAAATGCATTAATAAAAAAAGAGCATGCACGCTTGTCTGATGCGTACAGTGTGGACCATATCTCCGCATCTCAGGCTTACGATATCATTACACCAAAATATATGTATAAATATATATACTAATAAATAGTATTTATATAATTTTGACATAGCCAAAACTTCTTAAATTTTATGGAGTCATGAAATTAAAGGACTGATTATAATTCAATATTATATTGACAACTAAAAGCATAAAATTGTAATTAAGCTTCTTGATTATCCTGAAAATTTGATTAATAATCGGCTAGTTTTAGAATTTCGTGTTCAACTGGGTTGTCTTTAATGATCGTTCCACCTAGATACTGAAGTGGTCCAAATCATTAATGTGATCGATATTATTTTAAAGAGATTTATTACATTTTCTTTTTTTAACAGTCAAACGAATAAAGCCCGGCTATTTGGGGTATTGCAATGGTGAAAACTACGTCCCCATAAACCCGTGTATGCAAACAACATTGGATAGTCCAAACCTACTCATATAGCTCCATTCCATGAAAAACCGATGGGATTTTAGCCAACATACGAACTTATGAGCTAATGAGTTATATCGAAATGCCTCTATACATATATATATCTGTTGGATTAGGTGTCTAAGCCATAACTATAATTGATAGAAGCACAGTCCTTTTGGGTTGCCCTCGAGACTCAAAATGAATAGAAGTGATAAAGGAGAATAAAATTTCCCTTGGGAAGTTTGTCCCACATCGGTGGGATAGGAAAACCATGGAGGCTATCCAAGGCTATATATAGGGCCTTAGGGATTCATTCTTTTTGGACATTCTTGGCTTGAGTATTCGTTTCCTTCTTTCTCCTCTTGGAAGAACTCTTCTATAGTTCATCCATACTTAGTTATTTTTTTGAGTCGCCGGGTGTGATTCCATTAGAGGCACGACATTTGTGGTGCTTGCTTCTAAGAGATCCAGAGGGATAATTTTAGTTGTTTACTATAACAACTAAAAGGTATGTAATTTATTTATTTATTTATTTATTTATTTATTTTCTTTAGTAAGTTTTGATTATTTACTAGAGTATTATTTATTTATTTATTTATTTATTTATTTATTTATTTTCTTAGTAAGATCTTCGATTTTTAGGTTGCATGCTCCCTTAAAAGTTTAAGTTAGTTTGTAATGCCTAAAACCCATCAGTGGTATCAGAGCGTTAGACTTGTTTTCAATTGAATTTGCTATAATTGTTGAATTGATTGAGTTAATGATTTAATAATCATCGTATTTTGAAAAGTTTTAAAATACACCTTATACTATATGTAAAATTAAAAGCTTAATTATTACTATATGTATAAGAATAAAAGTCAGTCAAATCAATAGTAGGCCTCATTCACGAAGCTAGTCTATAAGGGGGTATAAGGAAACTGCCTATAAAATGGTAGTTGAATGGGTGTCCACTCTCACCCACCGCTTCCTTGATTAGTGGAGGGTCGTTAGCCGAACGGGTTTGATAGGACTATATTAATTCTCATTAAAAGTATAATGATAATAAAAGTTACTAAACCTTTTATTTAAATATCAATCTTAGTTACTTTAGGAAAAATGTGAAATTGTATGCTAACCCATGAAATTGCACATTACACTTTATAAGTCATTAGTGGAGCGTGTGTGGTTAACCAGGACACTAATAGGGACTAATAAAGAGTTGTAATGGGTATCTCATAAATTGTCATTGTTGATGGAGCGTGTGTGGTTTACCAGCACATCAATTGAGATGATAAACATTGAGGTTACCAAGCATATTTGCATGGTTATTCACATCTTGTTTGTGATCCTCGGTATCCCAGTCACAAATGGAAGAGCATAATCTGAGATTAAACATGCCATTGAATAGTTTCAATGAGTCTCAAAAGACCTACATGTATGAAATTTGCAATTAGATTACGGCATCCCTTTTCTAAGTTGTGAATTTCATAGTTGGATCCTAGCCTCGATACTTCAATTTTGAGTTGTTATATTAAGGTTAGTTTTTATCTAACTCAAACTACCTTTCTTTTAGAAATGTCTACCCCTAACGATGCTTCTGGTTCCTCCTCCTCAAACCACAACTTTTCTTTGTTGAACATCTGCTCAAAGGTGACATTAGATGGCACCAACTACAATGACTGGATGCGCAACATCAAAATGGCTCTTCGTTTTGAGGACAAGGAGTATGTCCTTGACAAGGAACTTGGAGAAATTGACGAAGAGAAAGCCACCCCTGAAGAATTAGCCGCATATAAGAAACATTACGCTGATGCAACAAAAGTTGCTTGCATCATGGTTGCTACCATGACTCCTGAACTGCAAAAATTCTATGAGGATTAATGGCCATACGAGATGAACAAGGACCTTATAGAAAAGTATCATAAGCGAGCTCGTCAAGAAAAGTACGAGATAGTAAAGTCTCTCATATCAAGCAAGATGAAGGACGGAGAGTCTGTCAGCGGCCACGTGCAAAGAATGCAAAGATACGTGGATCGACTTGTGAGGCTAAATGTGCATATTGATGAGGAGTTGGCCATTGACATAGTCTTGAACTCCTTACCAAGTTGTTATGATCAGTTCATCTTGACCTATCATTTGAACAACAATGAGACCACATTGTCTCAATTGCACAACCTCCTGAGAACAGCTGAAACAAGGATGAAGGGAAAGAGTGATGTCCCCGCCCCTGCTAATACTACCGTTCTAGCCATTGGTCAAGGGAAGAGGAAGAAGAGGAAAGGTACTCCCAAGCAAAACTGGAAGGGAAAGTCTCATGTAAAAACCAGTTCTGATGTTACCCCTGTCTCTGATCCCAAAGAGGCCACTTGCTTCTATTGCAACGACAAAGGACATTGGAAACGAAGCTGCCCAAAGTATCTGTAAGATTTAAAGGATGGCAAAGTGAAGCCATCTACTGCAGGTATATACACTATTTCATCTATTAACCCATCATCTTCTAATTCTTGGGTCCTTGATACAGGATGTGGTTTCCACATTTGCTCTGTTTTGCAGGGACTAAGAAAAAGTGAGGATGTGGAGCATGGTAGAATGAACTTGATCATGGGGAATAGGCGATCTTCACCTGTCACCAAGATTGGAGTTATAGTCTAGTGCTTAGTAATGGTGTTAATTTAGATTTATTGAATTGTCGCTACTCGTCAGAAATGACACGAAACATTATCTCTTTTCATGCATTGTTCAAACAAGGTTTTAGATTTTCTTTTAATGATGAGAATGGTTCTATTTCTTCTTATAAGAATGGCATTTTCTATTTCAAAGCTTTACCTTGTGATGGTGTGTATGAAACTGTGATGTGTGTAGACAATTTAGGCAATAGTGTATTTCAAATTGATTCGTCTAATGGTATAGACAAAGCGTGCTTGTGGCATTGTCGTCTTGGACACATTAACAAGAAACGCATAGCTCAACTCCAAAAGGACGGGGTCTTGGAATCATTTGACCTAAGGTTAGATGATACATGTGAATCTTGTCTTTTGGGTAAGATGACAAAATCACCTTTCACTGGATTTTGTGAAAGAGGTGAAGGTTTGTTGGATCTCATACACACAGACGTGTGTGGACCCTTTAGATCAGCCACAAGGGATGCTAATCGATTCTATGTGACTTTTACTGATGATTATAGCAGATATGGTTATATCTACTTAATAAAGCATAAGTCAGAAACCTTTGAAAAGTTCAAAGAGTTTAAGCAAGAAGTCGAGAATCAATTAGAAAGGAAGATAAAGATGCTCCGATCAGATAGAGGCGGAGAGTATCTTAGTATCGAGTTCCATGACTATCTCAAGGAATGTGGAATAGTTTCACAATTGACACCTCCTAGGACACCACAACTTAATGGTGTGGCTGAGAGACGCAATCGAACCTTGTTAGACATGGTACGTTCCATGATGAGTCGAGCTTCACTTCCAATCTCATTCTGGGGGTATGCCTTAGAAACTGCCGCCCACATTCTTAATCTTGTTCCAACAAAGAAGGTTGCCAAAACACCTCATGAAATGTGAGGAAAGTTCCCTCGTTAGCACATATTAAGGTTTGGGGTTGTGAAGTTTTCGTTAGACGAGAAACTCACGACAAGCTTGAACCTCGTAGTGAGCGATGTGTTTTCATCGGCTATCCACGGAAGTCATTTGGATATCTGTTCTACAAACCTAGTAAGAACGAGGTCTTTGTAGCACGGAGAGTAGTCTTTCGTGAGAGAGAGCTCATATGCAAAGAGGACAGTGGGAGCACCATTGACCTTGAAGAAATTCAAGAGTCAGCCGATGAAGGAACCTCTGAAACCGCTAGGGTTCAACCAGAGGAAGAGATTCCAGTTGAACCCATTGACACTTCATTACCTCTTAGACGTTCTAGTAGAGTTAGCAAGCCAACTGAGTTCTATGGTTTCCATATAACTGCAGATGAAGACACGTTTATCAGTGACAATACACTGGTAAATTTGGATGAGCCGACTAACTACAAGGAAGCCATGGCGAGCCCTGAGGAAGCCAAATGGAAAGAGGCAATGGACAGCGAGATCAAGTCCATGTATGAAAACCAAGTTTGGAACTTGGTTGATCAACAACCTGGTCGGAAGACAGTTGGTTGTAAATGGATCTTCAAGAAGAAGATCGACATGGATGGTAATGTAAGCACATTCAAAGCACGACTAGTGGCAAAGGGCTTTACTCAAACCCCAGGGATTGACTATGATGAGACCTTCTCACCAGTGGCTAAGATAAAATCTATTAGGATAATGCTAGCCATAGCTGCGTTTCATGACTATGAAATTTGGCAGATGGATGTCAAAACTGCTTTTCTTAACGGAAAGTTGGCTGAGGATGTTTACATGAGTCAGCCAGAAGGTTTTGTGGATGCAAAGTTTCCTAATGGAGTGTGCAAGCTTGAGAAATCCATCTATGGGTTAAAACAAGCGTCTCGCAGTTGGAATCTTTGCTTCGATGAGAAAGTCAAAGAGTTTGGCTTCTCTAGAAGTGAGGATGAGTCCTGTGTATATGTCAAAGCTAGTAGGAGCATAGTCACCTTTCTAGTATTGTATGTTGATGACATACTTATTATAGGAAATGACATTCCAACTTTGCAAGATGTTAAGTCTTGGCTTGGAAAGTGTTTCGCTATGAAGGATCTAGGAGAGGCTGCCTATATTCTGGGAATAAGAATTTTAAGAGACAGGAGTAAAAGGCTAATTGGACTTAATCAGAGTACCTACTTGGATAAAGTACTGAAACGTTTCGGTATGGAGAATTCCAAGAAAGGAGATCTGCCCATCCAGAGTAATACCAAAATGAGTAAGACTCATAGTCCGAGTACAGATGAAGAGATAGCAGAAATGAGTAGAATTCCGTACGCTTCCGCTGTTGGTTCTATCATGTATGCTATGACATGTACTCGTCCTGATGTGTCCTTTGCTTTGAGCATGGTCAGTCGTTATCAGGGAAATCCAGGTAAAGCCCATTGGGTAGCGGTTAAGAATATTCTCAAGTATCTGCGAAGGACTAAGGACTGGATTCTAGTACTTGGGGGCTGTGATACATTGAGAGTAACTGGGTATAGTGACGCCAGCTTTCAAACAGATAGAGACAACTTTCGTTCCCAATCTGGCTGGGTCTTTACCTTAAATGGAGGAGCAGTTACTTGGAAAAGTTCCAAGCAAAACACAGTGGCTGATTCTACTTGTGAATCAGAGTACATAGCGGTGAGCGAAGCATCAAAGGAGGCAATTTGGTTGAAGAACTTCATCGGAGATCTTGGAGTTGTGCCAACCATCAAGGAGCCAATGGAAATTTTCTGTGATAATGAAGGAGCGGTTGCATTGACAAAGGAACCAAGAGATCATGGCAGATCTAGACATATCGACAGAAAATACCATTTTATCAGACACAAGATAGAAGAAGGTCACCTCGTAGTGAAGAGGGTTTCATCTGAAGAGAATCCTGCAGATCCACTCACAAAGGGTCTGAGTAGGGTTAAACACAATCAGCATGCTAGGAGCATTGGGCTGAGAGATGATGTTAGTTTTAGTAGTTAGATAGTTTGAAACTTATAACAAAATAAATGTGATTGACTTTTGGTGATTAAATAATAGAGAATTATTTATGAGTTTGTTTACTACCTTTTGTCAATTGTTTATTATTGTGTTTCATTTTGCATGTTTTACTTCCTGAATAATTTGATTATTCGAATTCCACAGTCGATCATACTTTTGGAAGTAAGTAGTGAATAAAGACTGTCATGAATGGATTTGTAGATTGTCTAAAGAGTTTTAGACATAGCAATGGTATTGCTGCAATGTTCGTGAGTACTTTGAAATGGAGATTTAAGTATTGGATTAACCCACGCTCAGAGAATTACTTCATGGAATTTATCACGGGTAATTCTGAGACGATAATATCTTATAATCTTTAAATGGAGATATATGAGTTGTGGTTTACAAGTCAGTTGTGCATTGATAATATGTAAACGCATCAGTAACTTGATGTTATAAAATGTATTGTTGTGCATGATTTGATGAGTAAATGGTGCAAGCATATAAGTCAAAGTTTATTCGTTCCTTTTGCCCTAACGGGAAAAGCGATATCTTTGGGCCCCTCGATGATTTGATGTTGACATATAGTGTCGGGCCCGACCAGGACTAAATTGATGTGTTCAATTAGAAGTTCTATGTCATTACAAATCAGAAATCGGGAAACAACGTACTGGACAATGAGATTGATTATATTCCATGTCTCATGTTCAAATGATATCTTGTAGAACGAAGGATTATATGATCTCTTATCTTAGGACACGTAACTGACTAGGTCAGAGTTCGACAACGGCTTTTGGAGGCTACAATTTGCTGATCAATTAGGAAGTTATATTGGCAATAATAGTTATTAGACTTATCTAAGTGGGAGACTGTTGGAATAGGTGTCTAAGCCATAACTATAATTGATAGAAGCACAGTCCTTTTGGGTTGCCCTCGAGACTTGATGTGTAAAATCGAGTTTAAAAATTTAAAACAAGAAATACCCTAGAACTGACTACTACACACTCTCGGGCAGTGGACCCGTTCGTATATAGTATAGCTAAAAGGTAAGTCCAGGATCGAACACAGGGACTAAAGTTAAGTAATCATCGACATTAAGTAATTCTAATTAAAAAGGGTTTTGTGACCGAATTGTCACTTTGCAACAAGTAAAAGTAAATAATTTAAATCCGGTATTACCGGGGCAGGGTTCGTCTGAAGACGAAAGTAAAAATGATTTTTAAAACAATTATTTAAAAGGCATCCATCTTGATTTTGCTCAACAATACGCTCAGATTGCACATAAATGAAGTTCAAACCCAATTTAGTTGATTAAATAACCGAGACTCAAACAAAGCACCAACCCCGTACCCGTCAAGTTAATGACATCATTTGACTCTCTTGCTTAAACTAGTTTCGTTACAAAGACCGGTACCCCAAGACATCTTTTATAACTTCCCTAATCAAACAATTAGTTTGGTTATTGAAATAACAATTATACCTATCGATTGTACCCAACCGTTAACACATTTCTTCCTATTATCATGAACGATTATCTACCGTACCCGTCATAGACCCAATCGTTTGTACCCAAACAATCAAAATGAAATACATGTAATCAATAACTACCATTAAAGACACACATAAATCACCAATCAATTCAAGATAAATAATAAGGAAGAAATACGCTAAGATCTCGATATAACGTTAAATGAAATCGACATTGAATTAATAAAATTGTGCAATCTTTACATATTGTCTCACTCCATCAAGATGGATGATAAAGTGATTAGCCACTCATATTAAAAGAAGAATAACAATTAAAATATGAAGAATTCATTGTTACCTAATGATAATAATCGAAAGCTACGAACGAAATAGATCCAATCGTGTTTGAAAACCTAAAATAAGATGAAAATCTGAAAATATCACTGAATAGGGCTCCAAAAACGGTTGGAAGAAGAAAAGAAGAAGGTTTTGGGGTATTTTTGCAAGCTATTTATACGATCCCCAAAAATCTGCCAGAATCGACCCAGTTGCGGCGCAACTGGGCATTGCGGCGCAACTAAGGTTGACTTTTGGCTTTTGACTTTGACTTTCGTTGACCAAAGCTGGCTTAAACTTGAACGCATTGCGGAGCAACTGAGGGAGTTTCGGCGCAACTTATTCTTCTGCTTTTGGGTTGCGGCGCAACTACTAGTTGCGGCGCAATACCCAGTTGACTCGCATTGACCTTTGACTTATGTTGACTCGTGGTTGGCCAGGAACAAAAGGCGTTGCAGCGCAATTGGAAGAGCTGCGGCGCAACTTATTCTTCTGGAATTCCGTTGCGGCGCAACTGTGCTTTTTCAGCTTTGACTTTTGTTGACTTCCTGCACTCTTCATCCAAATGCTTCCGAAATCCTCCGTTAGCACTTAATTCACCTCAACAATGTCGTTTTCTCCAGATTTGCGCTTAACTACCTGTCAGTGACCTGAAACACTAACAAATACCATAAACGCAGCAAATGTATACTAAAACGACTCATAAACCATGCAAAATCAACTAAATACAATGTGGGAAATGGGTATAAAATACGACACATCAAATCCCCCCACACTTAAGCTTTGCTTGTCCTCAAGCAATTCCAAACTTCAAAACTCAATTTACCATGGTACATATGGGAATGACATTACCGTAATCAAAAAGAAGCTAAACCATCATTGAAAATGAAACGAGATGGTTAGGCAGTTTTAATCTTAAATGAAAACTGGAATGTTTGACAATACTTGACTGAAATACAAGCCTTAATAACACGACTAAGCACAAAAGAATCGAAATAGTGATATCTCGTCTATCCTACTCCAACTAACTTACACTTGGGGTTGAATATTTGAACAATCACTCAATGTCAAGTCGTGATGCATAATCTTTTAACCATAGGCTTGTACTAGGTTCGTTCCTTCACCATCATGATGCAAGCACCACAACGTTAATCAGAAGAGGACTTTAAGGGTTTTAATGAACTTCTGAGGCTAACAAGGTATTTAGAAAGGTATGGAAATATGGGTAAACAAAGGGTGTTAAAAACAAATAACACAACATTTAACAAAGTTTTACATAATAGTCTAATCCATTAAATCCCATGTCACTAGTTGCCAACGGTCCAAAACCCGAGAAGTTGTCCAGACAATACCCCCAATAGACGATTAAAAACCGACACCATTGTGGTGTATGACACTAAACAACTCAATCAACCAATTCTAACCATGTTGGCTTAAACAAACGCGCCAACCCACAATTAACAACTTAAGATTATAGCATTAAGATCCTTTCGTTGGTGTAATTGATGTACCAACTTACAAAAATGATTTGACCAAAAGTGAGAAATACCAACTGACAGCCCAAGCTCTTTTCTTCTTTTTTTTCTCTTTTTCTGTTTTTCAATTCTTTTATTCTCTTTTTTTTTTGTGAGCTACTTTTACTCTGTCTAATTGGTATTCTCTTAAATAACATTTGAAACAGTGACAAATCATATACTCATATGCTCAAATGAACGATTCAGACTTTATCCAAACAAACATGACGAAATCAATCTATTCTCAGTAACCGAGAATATCCCAACCCGACATAAAGGACAACTTCAAACCATCCACTAGCATAGGCAACCAATGACCCTCCAGGACTTCGACTATCGGTATGGCTAGAAAAAGGTATATATTAAGGGTGGATTTAATAACAAAGAACAGGCTAGTGACAACAAGTTTTCTATTGTTTCTTGCACTAAAAGTGAGTGCAACATAAGGGTTTAACAGGTGGTTCACTAACCAGTGTAGTTAGCTACTAAGCACATTAACAAAACATGCACATAACCAATTTTTACGAAACAAGGAGTGAATCAACAAAGAACAAAGGTTTTATCCTAAATTTGCCTCTTCTGATAAATAATACGGAACGATCAACCAGGACAAGTTCTAGAATCAACGCAATCACCGGCACACTCATAGCAAATGAAATAATCCGGAAATGGAAAAACCAACCTCAAACTTGCACATCATAGTTCAGAGCTCTAAAAGAGACCCTTACTCTTGAATAAATCCAAAAGCCTACGAGAGGGACAAATTAACAAGGCTATAAAAACCGTAACACCTACATCATAGTTCAGAGCTCGACCCTTACTCCTGGATAAATCCGCCTACGAGAGGGACAAATTAACAAGGCTAATACATCCAAAACCGTAACACCTATCATAACTAGCAATGAATCAATAATCTCACAATTTGGGTGTTTTGGTGCTTTGAGCGTGCTAGTCATATTATTAATCCAGAAGGGATTGCCTAATTAATCAGTCAAAACACATTCCACATATTAAAATTTTGTACCCAAGGTGTAGTCAAATTGCTTATTAAGTTCTATAATTAAGTGACAAAAGCAATAACTACAAGGACAAGCATGCAAAAGTTTCAAAATTCCTCAAAAATACCCGACTTTTTCCTATTTACCACCCCCCCCCACACACACACACTTGAGTTGGACAATGCCCTCAATGTCCAATGAACTAAGGCAAACTATGGGAAATAGGGGAAAGTAAACAAAAACAAAATAAAGAACAAGAAAAACTTGTCGGGTATGATGTATGTTCCATGCCTGAATATGATGCCAACAAAATATGTCGCTGAACTTACTGCCAGCATATGCACATGACATTCAACTTGCTATCAACATGAACACACCATTAACGAGCAACATAATCAAATAAACCATGCAATCATCCTATCCCTAATTATTCAAACGGAAATGGAAAAACCAACCTCAAACTTGCACATCATAGTTCAGAGCTCTAAAAGAGACCCTTACTCTTGAATAAATCTAAAAGCCTACGAGAGGGACAAATTAACAAGGCTAATACATCCAAAACCGTAACACCTATCATAACTAGCAATGAATCAATAATCTCACAATTTGGGTGTTTTGGTGCTTTGAGCGTGCTAGTCATATTATTAATCCAGAAGGGATTGCCTAATTAATCAGTCAAAACACATTCCACATATTAAAATTTTGTACCCAAGGTGTAGTCAAATTGCTTATTAAGTTCTATAATTAAGTGACAAAAGCAATTAACTACAAGGACAAGCATGCAAAAGTTTCAAAATTCCTCAAAAATACCCGACTTTTTCCTATTTACCACCCCCCCCCACACACACACACTTGAGTTGGACAATGCCCTCAATGTCCAATGAACTAAGGCAAACTATGGGAAATAGGGGAAAGTAAACAAAAACAAAATAAAGAACAAGAAAAACTTGTCGGGTATGATGTATGTTCCATGCCTGAATATGATGCCAACAAAATATGTCGCTGAACTTACTGCCAGCATATGCACATGACATTCAACTTGCTATCAACATGAACACACCATTAACGAGCAACATAATCAAATAAACCATGCAATCATCCTATCCCTAATTATTCAAACGGAAATGGAAAAGTAAAATACGATGTTCTATCACCCTTATGGGTGATTACAAACCAAACAAATGGAAATAAATAAAAGTACAGAACTAAAATTGTTCAAACAAATAAAAGTACAAGCCATCATCACCAACAGAAGGCAGCAGCATCATCCCATCATAAATCACTGAGGAGGGTAGGGGTAACCAGGCATAGATCATGTACCAAAAATTGATCCAACCACCTGCTCAGCAAACAAAGGTTCTGTCGAACCTGATCCTCCAGCATCTGCACCAGCCTGCGTACCTGCAAAAGATCCAAAGCTAACAGGGTTATCAGGTCCCGTCCCTCCAAGATCATGGGAAGGAGGCATCTCATACTGACGCTCTGGTGGATAGAAGAATCCACCTCCGGCTCTGTGCTCTGGAATGAAGATACTAGGAGGGCTGTAGTCTGGAATCGGCTGAGGTGGATGAAACTGCTCACCCCTATACTGGGCCTCCCACATGGGCTGATATCTATGCTGATCATGCATCATATGACCCATACCTGAGCCCATCCACCTAAAATCATTGTCCACCCTCGACTGAAACTGCTCTTGGGACTGCTGAAAGTTCTGCTGAGACTCCCACATGTTACTAAGCACAGTCCCCAAAGAAGAAAAATCCCATGGACCTGAATGGGCGGCAGCAGAATAAGATGCTCCCTCAGAAGGTGTAGTGGTGGCACGACGCTTAGTACGTCGTGCGGGCTCTAGCGGCTGCTCTGGTGCATCAGCCATCTCAGCATCATCATCATCATCTGCCTCCTCCTCATCATCAGAATTAGCACCACCAAAATCAATCAGCTCAGGAATATCATTCTTATGAGCTAGAGGCTTAATCAATTTCCACCTCTTCAAATCATTCCAGGTGAATGGCTTCATAGGTTTGCAGTTCAAAGCGACTGCATTATCAGCACCTTCAAAATACTTCACCATTTTGGAAATGAAGTGACCACAGACTAACCCCCTATCACGAACTCCTTTGGTCCCCATATGTTTTGCCAACACATAGGGGGCACATGCCTTCCTATTCACATCACCTTTATCAAACAACCTCAACAACCACAAATCCTCCATATATAGCTTGTCCGGGTGGTTAGTCCTTTGGACAAAAGAATGGACTAACATCTTGTGGAACAAGCGCAAAATAGGCGATTGGAGTGTATTCCAAGCGCGACCCCTAGAAACCCGGTTATAGTAATCTCTAAAGTCACCTGCTTCCCTCATAAAACCAGAAGTAGCCCTAACAGAAATGGCTAACAGACGCTCAAAAGCAGGATCATCCAAGGTCTCTTGGGTGTACATCCCTGTGCACAACCCAAACTCAGCAATAGTGAGGGTTCTATTAACACCTCCACAACGAAAGAATATAACCGGCTCAGCAAAAACATCCTTCACTTTCTCTATGTTCTCAACCGAAATAGTCGAGTAAACCTCTAAACACCACTCCTTACACACTACCTCCCGATTCCGAAATATATCAAACCATAAACTAAATTCCTTAGCTACGGGATTACCATCCATATCATTTGCACTACCCATCAGATGCATATACCTACTAATGCCCCCACGAGCATTCAACGTATCCAACATACTCGATTCCATATACCGAGGCTCAACTATGTCTTTCTGATAAATAGATGCTAACCTGTTGGTATATTCAACCTTTTTCTCGGGAAGAGCTCTAGGGAATCGTAACCATGGGTGAGTAGGAATTCCCATAGCAGTGGCTTCGGGAGTAAGACCACTCTCAATTGGTGCAGCAGCCGACGAGGCTCTTGCCTTGCCTCGTCCTGCACGGCTAGAAGAAGCGGGTTCCTACACATACAAGAAACAATTAAACACTAAAACCCGACATAAAAGCATATATATATAAGCATAAACGACACAGGTCTGAAAAAGGGCGAGTTGCGTCACAACTTGGACAGTTGCGGCGCAACTTATCTATCTGTTTTGCAGTTGCGGCGCAACTTGGAGTTGCGGCGCAATGCCTGTATTTTTCTGGGCAGATCGAGCAGCAGCAGGGGTTAACACTCAAAACCCCACAAATTCAAAATCATATTTTAAAACTTGGGTTTATCAAATAATCAAGACAACTGAAAGAAACCCCTAATTCAAATCAAGAACATAATGAATACAAACCAACCATTGAATTCCCATCACATATACCCTCATTGTTCTAGCAAATCCCTCACAAATTCGAAATTAATAAGTAATTTAAGCATAAACGACACAGGTCTGAAAAAGGGCGAGTTACGGCGCAACTTGGACAGTTGCGGCGCAACTTATCTATCTGTTTTGCAGTTACGGCGCAACTTGGAGTTGCGGCGCAACTTGGAGTTGCGGCGCAACGCCCCCCCCCCCCCCCCCCCCCCCCCCCCCCCCCCCCCCCCCCCCCCCCCCCCCCCCCCCCCCCCCCCCCCCCCCCCCCCCCCCCCCCCCCCCCCCCCCCCCCCCCCCCCCCCCCCCCCCCCCCACCCCCCCCCCCCCCCCCCCCCCCCCCCCCCCCCCCCCCCCCCCCCCCCCCCCCCCCCCCCCCCCCCCCCCCCCCCCCCCCCCCCCCCCCCCCCCCCCCCCCCCCCCCCCCCCCCCCCCCCCCCCCCCCCCCCCCCCCCCCCCCCCCCCCCCCCCCCCCCCCCCCCCCCCCCCCCCCCCCCCACACACACACTTACCTTTTGTTTTCTTCCTTGAAAACGACTTACCGGAAGGCATGAGAGCGGCTCCTACCTGCAATTCTTATTAAAACACATTACCAATGACAATTAAACAATAATGAAAACAAGAAACACGGGTTGCCTCCCGCGAAGCGCTTAATTTATTTACGAGTCTTTAGCTCGACTCACAGTCCTTTCTTCATTAATTCCTTTCGAAAAATGGAAGCTCGTCAACGACGACTCCCACATTTTCCTCTTCTTCATGATAAAGCTTCAACCTGTGACCATTAACAATAAAAGTAGCTCCATCCGATTTAAACAACTCAACATAACCAGACGGATAGACATGTTTGATCACAAAAGGGTCGGTCCACCTAGAAGTCAACTTGGGTTGCTTGAACTTATACTTGGAGAGGAATAACAAAACTTTATCACCGGCTTTAAAATCTTTCTCTCTTATCCTACGATCATGCCAAACCTTAGTTCTCTCTTTGTAGAGCATGGAATTCTCATAAGCATTCAACCTCAACTCATCTAACTCATGCAATTGCAATATTCTCAATTCACTACTTTTAACTAAGTCCATATTGCAATTCCTAAGAGCCCAATAAGCTTTATGCTCTATTTCTAAAGGCAAATGACATGTCTTCCCATAAAGCAACCTATAAGGTGTAGTCCCAATTGGAGTCTTAAATGTGGTTCTAAAAGCCCATAATGCATCATCCAATTTCTTAGACCAACTTTTAGGATTATCACCTATGGTTTTCTCTAAGATTCGTTTTAAAGCTCTATTAGTATTTTCTACTTGGCCACTTGTTTGCGGGTGATAAGAAGTAGAGAAACGATGATGAACACCATACCTCTTCAACACCTTAGCAAGTTGGTGATTCGCGAAATGAGTCCCGCGATCACTGATTAAGGCCTTAGGACAACCAAAACGGCAAAATAATTGCTTTAAGAAATCAATGACAACCCTTGCATCATTAGTTGGCAAGGCCTTAGCCTCGGCCCATTTCGACACATAATCAACCGCCACTAAAATGTAAAGACACTTATTTGAAGGCGGAAAGGGTCCCATAAAATCAATTCCCCAAACATCAAATACCTCACAAACCTGAATGAAGTTTTGTGGCATCTCATCCTTCTTTGAAATGTTACCTTGACGTTCACAAACTTCACACGTCTCCACGAATGTTTGAGCTTCCTTGAAGATTGAATGCCAATAAAATCCTGCATCAAAAACCTTCTTACCGGTTACAGATGGTCCGTAATGACCACCGGTTGGTCCATAGTGGCATGCATCCAAAATCTTCCGGGTTTCTGCACCGGCCACACATCTCCTGATCAAGCCATCTGCACACATTCGAAACAAATATGGTTCTTCCCAGAAATAATGCTTAATCTCAGAAAAGAACTTCTTTTTCTGTTGATAAGTCATTTCCTTAGGAAGAACACCTGCACATAAATAGTTAGCAATGTCTGCAAACCATGGATCCTCCTCCACATCCACCTGCATTAGAAACTCGTCAGGAAAAGCATCATTAATATCATGCTCCTTTAACTCCTCAAGGTGAGGGTTTTCGAGCCTACTTAAGTGGTCGGCTGCCACATTTTCAGCCCCACTTTTATCTTTAATCTCAATATCAAATTCTTGTAAAAGTAAGACCCAATGAATTAAACGAGGCTTAGCATCTTGTTTCGAGAACAAGTACTTCAAAGTCGAGTGGTCGGTGAACACAATAGTCTTATTCAAAACCAAATAGGGTCTAAACTTATCAAAGGCATAAACCACGGCTAATAACTCTTTCTCGGTCACGGTATAGTTCTGTTGAGCCGGGTTTAAGGTCTTGCTAGCATAGGAAATAGGGCGGAAATGCTTATCCTCCCTTTGGCCTAACACGGCCCCTAAAGCATAATCACTAGCATCACACATTAACTCAAATGGTAATGACCAATTGGGTGGAGACATAATGGGTGCATTGGTCAATTTAACTTTAAGTGAGTTAAATGCATCAAGACATTCTTTATCAAAATTGAATGAGACATCCTTTTCCAACAACTTTGTCATTGGCCGGGTGATCTTTGAAAAATCTTTTATAAATCGACGGTAGAACCCGGCATGACCCAAAAAGCTTCGAATTGATTTGACATTAGTGGGTGGAGGTAATTTAGCTATAACATCAATTTTTGCTTTATCTACCTCTAATCCCGCTCTCGAAACCTTGTGTCCTAAAACAATACCTTCTTTCACCATAAAATGACACTTTTCCCAATTCAAGACCAAGTGTGCCCTTTCACACCTTTCAAGCATTTTATCAAGACTTTCAAGACAATTCTCAAAAGAACTACCGAAAACAGAAAAGTCATCCATAAACACCTCCATGGATGTTTCTATCAAGTCCTGAAATATGGCAATCATACATCTTTGAAAAGTACCTGGGGCATTGCAAAGACCAAATGGCATCCTTCTATAGGCATAAGTGCCAAAAGGGCAAGTAAAAGTGGTCTTCTCTTGGTCCTTGGGGTCAATGGGTATTTGGAAGTACCCGGAGAACCCATCCAAAAAGCAAAAATACTCGTTACCGGCGAGCCGTTCGAGCATTTGATCAATAAAGGGCAAGGAAAAATGGTCTTTGCGGGAATATGATTCCCGCATCAAGCAACTTTATTATCTCCTTTTTAACCACATCTTTCATATTTGTATTCAACCTTCGTTGCCTTTGCAAAACCGGTTTCACATTATCAACAAAGTTTATGGTATGTTTGCAAAATTCTAGACTTATACCCGGAATATCGGAAATTTTCCATGCAAAGGCCTTTTTATGGGCATTTAGGACGGTCATAAGTCTAAATTTCTCATCCTCCATTAATGAGGATGAGATGACAACGGGTAAAAGAGATGTACCTTCCAAATATGCATACTCAAGATGGTCCGGAAGTGGCTTGAGCTTCAAGTCGGTAGGAGGGTTCTCTACCAAGGTTAGCACCCGTGTGCTATCACTACCCGTGATCTCTTCATAGGTCTCGTCTTCCGGTGGAGTTTCATCAACACTTAATGCAATAATCTCTTGCATCGTATCTCCAACCAACTCTTGCTCTTCTTCACTGCAAGCTAGCAATTCTTCACCTTCTTCCATGTCCAAGAAATCCATGAGCTCTTTCTCCAAAGCATCTTCTTCTTCAATCACATCTAACCTGAAACAAGTTTCATCACAAGAGTAAGGATGCTTTAGTGCTCTATCAACATTAAAAACAACTCGGTCATTACCGACCCCTAGGGAAATTTCCTTAGCCTTAACCCTGATGATAGCATCCGCGGTCATCAGAAATGGTCGGCCAAGAATGAGGGGGACTTTGGCGTCCGCCTCCATCTCAAGAATAACAAAATCAACTGGAAATATCATATGCCCTACTTTAATTTGCAAATTTTCCGCTATCCCCATGGGATATTGGAAAGAACGATCCGCGAGCCTAATGCTCATGCGGGTAGGGGTCAACTTTCCTAAGGACAACTTCCTATACACAGAATAAGGCATCAAATTGATACTAGCCCCAAGATCGGCCAATGCCTCACACAAATAAGCACCAAAAGAACAAGCAATTAGAAAACTCCCTGGATCTTCCAATTTGGGAGGAATCTGATTCTGAATGATTGCTGAACATTCGGCACTCATGACTGCAGTCTTAGCCTCTTCAAGCTTCTTCTTATCACTGACAAGTTCCTTGAGGAACTTTGCATAATTTGGCATACCTGCAAGCAAATCAACTAAAGGAACAGTTATATTAACAGACTGAATAAGATCAACAAATTTCTTAAAATGTTCCTTGACTTTTTCTTTCCTCAACCGTTGAGGAAATGGAATCTTTGGTTGATAAGGCTTCACCGTCGGTTTGCCTTTCCTTGTTTGTTGGGTTGGTTCACGCGCGCGCCAAACGAGCACCGGCTGCAACAGCTGGAAACTATGACCAATAGAGTCAGACACTTAGCTACATCCGCACGCAAAAGGAATGTTGTTCTGGTTGAGGAGCGAGCAGAAAGAGAGAGCGTAAAGAGGGTCTTATCATGAATATTGGCCAGCTTTCCTTTCTCCCGTTGCAGTAGACTACAGTCTTACCACTATAAAATAGGTCCAAAAGCTGGAAGCACATTCAGGAAGGTAAGTTATAACTCTTTTCTGAATTCCTATGGGAATTCTAAATAATGAAACCGACCGCGATGAGTACTAGGGTCACGAACCTCCCACAAGCACCCCCCGGCTCAGGGGGGACCAGAAAAGGTCTTTCGTTTTCCCCCTTTCGTCGGCCCTTGCCGCCTTCCTTAACAAGCCCTCGAGCCTCCTTTGCGCCGCCTTCCTAATAGAACAGCTGACCTTTGAAAAAGAAAAAGGAGTAAATTCGGCTCATCTGCAGAAGGTCGCCAGGGCCTCTTTCCTCCTCCCTTTTCTGCTCACTCGTAGGTTGGTCCGCTCCGCAAAGCTTAGCTTTTCGGTTCCCTCCCCCTATGCGGTCGGCCTTATTACCAGTCTCTCAGCGGGTTTGGATGGAACGGCCGGTATCGGCACGGCTTGGTTTGGTTCCATCTCAATTTCATTATCAACAGTCTCATCAGCTTCATTTACCTGCACAAGTGGAGAAGAATCATTAGGTAAAGGGTTTGCAGAGTCATAAGTCTTACCTGTCCTCGTGGTGATGGCATTCACTTGCTCATTTCGAGCATTAGGAGGGGTATACTTCTGTCCCGATCCTTGATTATTTTGCCCTTGATTATTGAATTGAGGCTTTGGGTTCTGCTGAGTGTTGCTCGGTAGAGTACCGGGCTGCCTATTTGAGTTTCCTAGCCTCTCAATCCTTCCTTCTAAATCCTTAATGGTGGCTTGTTGATTCTTTGCTCCTTGATCCAACTTGTGCCCCAATCCATCTAAGCGAGTAGTCAAAGCGTCCAAAACAGAAATCACCTTCTTGGACTCTTCTGCAACTTGTTCATTAGTTGCCTTCTGGGCACCAATGAAATCCTTCACTATGTCTCTTAGTTCTGGATCCGAGCCTCGTTGATTGTTGAACCTACTAAACCTGTTACCACCATAACCAGAACTGTTAGCATTAAAAGAAGAAGTAGGGTAAGAACTACCTGATGGCCGGTTTTGATAACCGGTATTTTGGTTGAAATTCCCTTGATTCTGAACATAACTAACATCTTGCACTGGTTTATCCGGGCAATCCTCCGTATAATGCAAGTCTCCACAATGCTCACAACCGTCGGCCATAACCTTAACATCTCTCTCAAGGCTCTTGAATCTATTATCTTGACTATCAAATCTCTCATTCATTTGCTTCGAGAGAGCCTTGACTTCGGTAATAAGCTTAGAGTCCTCACTACTTTCCACCTTAGCTACGGTGGTTCTACTAGATCTCTTGTCTCGGTCCTCATCTCTTGTAGAATACTCCCTAGCCATATCCTCAAGAATCTTATATCCTTCATTTGGGGAAATGTTGTTTAGACTACCCCCAAATGCATAACCGAGCTCCCTTTTGGTTTTTCTATCCAAACCATCATAGAAAATCTCAAAACTTTCTTCAGTACCCATACTATGTCCAGGGCAATTTCTGAGCATTTCCTTGAACCGTTTCCATGAATCAACAACATCTTCACCGGATTCTTGAGAAAAACCTCTGATTTTATTTTCTAATTGCCTTTGAGTTCTCACAGAATAAAACTCATCAATAAATCCTTCTCGAAGTTCGGCCCAAGTGGTAAATGAGTTATCGGGTAACTCCTTAAACCATGCAGCTGCATCTCCAGTGAGAGTTAAAGGAAATAGTTCCAACTTAACAGCCTCAGCTTGCCCTGTTCCATACTGATATAGCCTACAAATCTTCTCGAACCTCTCAAGATGTGCATATGGGTCATTTCTTCGAATCCCATCAAACTTATCCTCTTCAACACTCTTGAGGTGATTCCCTTTCAAAGAGAAATCTACTGAAATAGCCGGAGGGCGAATAGCTGTGCCCCGGTCCGCCGGTATATTTCTTCTTCTCTCCCCGTAAGGACGGACGTTCGGATCTACAGGTTGTTCATCACCCATTCTTCTACCCCTTTGTTGTTGGTTAATATTCAGATTGGTTCGAGGTATGACAATACTACTCGGTTTAGGTGTTTGAATTTTCTCTTCTATATCTGAATCTGAATCTTCTCCACCCCCAAATACTCTACCTGCTTCTTTCAACCTATTAACCAACTGATCTTCTGAATACTGGCCGGGTGGAACTTGATTTGCGGTTTCTAAATCTATTTTGACTGGTGTGGATGGTTCCTGGTTATCTCTTGACACTAAGCGACGTCTGACTTTCCCTGGATTAGACAAAGGGCTAAGCAAAGGTCGGCCAGAAGCTCTTGTGTTCATCAACTAACAAGAACCTGCACACTCACCACAAACAAACCGTCAACCGCACCTGTGGTATAATTGAAATGAAATAAAATACAACTATCTAGTAAAGCAATAACTTTCTCACAAATGAATGTGAAAAAGGATCGAATCACAAAATAAACAACTACTTAAAATTAAGTCCCCGGCAGCGGCGCCAAAAACTTGATGTGTAAAATCGAGTTTAAAAATTAAAACAAGAAATACCCTAGAACTGACTACTACACACTCTCGGGCAGTGGACCCGTTCGTATATAGTATAGCTAAAAGGTAAGTCCAGGATCGAACACAGGGACTAAAGTTAAGTAATCATCGACATTAAGTAATTCTAATTAAAAAGGGTTTTGTGACCGAATTGTCACTTTGCAACAAGTAAAAGTAAATAATTTAAATCTGGTATTACCAGGGCAGGGTTCGTCTGAAGACGAAAGTAAAAATGATTTTTAAAACAATAATTTAAAAGGCATCCATCTTGATTTCGCTCAACAATACGCTCAGATTGCACATAAATGAAGTTCAAACCCAAATTAGTTGATTAAATAACTGAGACTCAAACAAAGCACCAACCCCGTACCCGTCAAGTTAATGACATCATTTGACTCTCTTGCTTAAACTAGTTTCGTTACAAAGACCGGTACCCCAAGACATCTTTTATAACTTCCCTAATCAAACAATTGGTTTGGTTATTGAAATAACAATTATACCTATCGATTGTACCCAACCGTTAAGACATTTCTTCCTATTATCATGAACGATTATCTACCGTACCCGTCATAGACCCAATCGTTTGTACCCAAACAATCAAAATGAAATACATGTAATCAATAACTACCATTAAAGACACACATAAATCACCAATCAATTCAAGATAAATAATAAGGAAGAAATACGCTAAGATCTCGATATAACGTTAAATGAAATCGACATTGAATTAATAAAATTGTGCAATCTTTACATATTGTCTCACTCCATCAAGATGGATGATAAAGTGATTAGCCACTCATATTAAAAGAAGAATAACAATTAAAATATGAAGAATTCATTGTTACCTAATGATAATAATCGAAAGCTACGAACGAAATAGATCCAATCGTGTTTGAAAACCTAAAATAAGATGAAAATCTGAAAATATCACTGAATAGGGCTCCAAAAACGGCTGGAAGAAGAGAAGAAGAAGGTTTTGGGGTATTTTTGCAAGCTATTTATACGATCCCCAAAAATCTGCCAGAATTCGTATTTATTTATTTATTTATTTATTTATTTATTTATTTATTTATTTATTTATTTATTTATTTATTTATTTATTTATTTATTTATTTATTTATTTATTTATTTATTTATTTATTTATTTATTTATTTATTTATTTATTTATTTATTTATTTATTTATTTATTTATTTATTTATTTATTTATTTATTTATTTATTTATTTATTTATTTATTTATTTATTTATTTATTTATTTATTTATTTATTTATTTATTTATTTATTTATTTATTTATTTATTTATTTATTTATTTATTTATTTATTTATTTATTTATTTATTTATTTATTTATTTATTTATTTATTTATTTATTTATTTATTTATTTATTTATTTATTTATTTATTTATTTATTTATTTATTTATTTATTTATTTATTTATTTATTTATTTATTTATTTATTTATTTATTTATTTATTTATTTATTTATTTATTTATTTATTTATTTATTTATTTATTTATTTATTTATTTATTTATTTATTTATTTATTTATTTATTTATTTATTTATTTATTTATTTATTTATTTATTTATTTATTTATTTATTTATTTATTTATTTATTTATTTATTTATTTATTTATTTATTTATTTATTTATTTATTTATTTATTTATTTATTTATTTATTTATTTATTTATTTATTTATTTATTTATTTATTTATTTATTTATTTATTTATTTATTTATTTATTTATTTATTTATTTATTTATTTATTTATTTATTTATTTATTTATTTATTTATTTATTTATTTATTTATTTATTTATTTATTTATTTATTTATTTATTTATTTATTTATTTATTTATTTATTTATTTATTTATTTATTTATTTATTTATTTATTTATTTATTTATTTATTTATTTATTTATTTATTTATTTATTTATTTATTTATTTATTTATTTATTTATTTATTTATTTATTTATTTATTTATTTATTTATTTATTTATTTATTTATTTATTTATTTATTTATTTATTTATTTATTTATTTATTTATTTATTTATTTATTTATTTATTTATTTATTTATTTATTTATTTATTTATTTATTTATTTATTTATTTATTTATTTATTTATTTATTTATTTATTTATTTATTTATTTATTTATTTATTTATTTATTTATTTATTTATTTATTTATTTATTTATTTATTTATTTATTTATTTATTTATTTATTTATTTATTTATTTATTTATTTATTTATTTATTTATTTATTTATTTATTTATTTATTTATTTATTTATTTATTTATTTATTTATTTATTTATTTATTTATTTATTTATTTATTTATTTATTTATTTATTTATTTATTTATTTATTTATTTATTTATTTATTTATTTATTTATTTATTTATTTATTTATTTATTTATTTATTTATTTATTTATTTATTTATTTATTTATTTATTTATTTATTTATTTATTTATTTATTTATTTATTTATTTATTTATTTATTTATTTATTTATTTATTTATTTATTTATTTATTTATTTATTTATTTATTTATTTATTTATTTATTTATTTATTTATTTATTTATTTATTTATTTATTTATTTATTTATTTATTTATTTATTTATTTATTTATTTATTTATTTATTTATTTATTTATTTATTTATTTATTTATTTATTTATTTATTTATTTATTTATTTATTTATTTATTTATTTATTTATTTATTTATTTATTTATTTATTTATTTATTTATTTATTTATTTATTTATTTATTTATTTATTTATTTATTTATTTATTTATTTATTTATTTATTTATTTATTTATTTATTTATTTATTTATTTATTTATTTATTTATTTATTTATTTATTTATTTATTTATTTATTTATTTATTTATTTATTTATTTATTTATTTATTTATTTATTTATTTATTTATTTATTTATTTATTTATTTATTTATTTATTTATTTATTTATTTATTTATTTATTTATTTATTTATTTATTTATTTATTTATTTATTTATTTATTTATTTATTTATTTATTTATTTATTTATTTATTTATTTATTTATTTATTTATTTATTTCCAAGAGATTTGGAGGGATATTTAGTTGTTTACTATAACAACTAAAAGGTATGTTATTTATTTATTTATTTATTTATTTTCTTTAGTAAGTTTTGATTATTTACTAGAGTATTAGGGTTCTTATTTTATATTCATAGTTATAGGTTCAATTGTGAAAACATAGATCATGTTTTAGGTTGCATGGCGCAACCGGGCATTGCGGCGCAACTAAGGTTGACTTTTGGCTTTTGACTTTGACTTTCGTTGACCAAAGCTGGCTTGAACTTGAACGCATTGCGGCGCAACTGAGGGAGTTTCAGCGCAACTTATTCTTCTGCTTTTGGGTTGCGGCGCAACTACTAGTTGCGGCGCAATGCCCAGTTGACTCGCATTGACCTTTGACTTATGTTGACTCGTGGCTGGCCAGGAACAAAAGGCGTTGCGGCGCAATTGGAAGAGCTGCGGCGCAACTTGTTCTTCTGGAATTCCGTTGCGGCGCAACTGTGCTTTTTCAGCTTTGACTTTTTTTGACTTCCTGCACTCTTCATCCAAATGCTTCCGAACTCCTCCGTTAGCACTTAATTCACCTCAACAATGTCGTTTTCTCCATATTTGCGCTTAAATACCTGTCAGTGACCTGAAACACTAACAAATACCATAAACGCACCAAATGTATACTAAAACGACTCATAAACCATGCAAAATCAACTAAATACAATGTGGGAAATGGGTATAAAATACGACACATCAAGACTCAAAATGAATAGAAGTGATAAAGGAGAATAAAATTTCCCTTGGGAAGTTTGTCCCACATCGGTGGGATAGGAAAACCATGGAGGCTATCCAAGGCTATATATAGGCCTTAGGGATTCATTCTTTTTGGACATTCTTGGCTTGAGTATTCGTCTCCTTCTTTCTCCTCTTGGAATTCTATAGTTCATCCACACTTAGTTATTTTTTTGAGTCGCCGGGTGTGATTCCATTAGAGGCACGACATTTGTGGTGCTTGCTTCCAAGAGATCCAGAGGGATAATTTTAGTTGTTTACTATAACAACTAAAAGGTATGTAATTTATTTATTTATTTATTTTCTTTAGTAAGTTTTGATTATTTACTAGAGTATTAGGGTTCTTATTTTATATTCATAGTTATAGGTTCAATTGTGAAAACATAGATCATGTTTTAGGTTGCATGCTCCCTTAAAAGTTTAAGTTAGTTTGTAATGCCTAAAACCCATCAATATCATATATGTACCTTGGAGCCACTTATGACTTGTGTGCATGAAGCCAAGCCACAATGGTACACAAGGTAATTATGTCCCTATCATTCGTGGCATCTAATTTATTATAATTTTCAAAGAAACCTTAGGCTATACGGAGTGGGGCGGAAATCCCCTCCTTGTCGCCCAAATCTCGCCCCCTACACCATTCCTTCCATCCAATTGTGCCCAAATACCCTTCCAGGCGGAAATATTTTTTCGCCCAAAAAACCATTATGACCGTGCCTTGTTTTCCGTCCCCCACCCTCCAACGGATAGTTTTCAATTTATTTTTTTTCTTCTTTCTATATATACATAAACCCACAACCTTTTTTTACATACAACCAACACAAAACCAAAACAAAACCAACATACATCCCAAAATTATATAAAAAATACACTACATTATTTAACAATTATGGAAGATATCGATGAGTTTTCATCTTCTAGTTCCTCATCAAGTGGTGGTTCGACCGATCTAGACGAGGCTATTGAGAATACGATCGTTTTGACGATAAACACGATGTTAGAAGCCGCAAGAGAAGAAGAAGAAGAGGAGGGGGCGCACCAATACCGCGTGTTCCCGGTTTTAGGCGAAGGGCGGTCCTAGATCGTAGACGGCATGAGGCAAACGAACGGTTGATGCGTTTTTACTTTGTTGACAACCCGGTATATCCACCGAGGGAGTTTAGGAAGCGCTATCGTATGAGTAAACGTTTATTTTTGCAAATAACAAGAGATTTGGAAGAGAAGTATACGTATTTCCAACAAAGATATGATTGTCGTGGGAAGTTAGGTTTCACCGGGATACAAAAGTGTACTGCGGCGCTTCGCCAACTAGCATACGGCAGTACCGTCGACTCATTTGACGAAAATTTGGAGATGTCGGAAAGGGTTTTACGAGAGTCACTAGCCAACTTTTGTGAAGGTATCAATCTAAAACTTTAGTTACGTAGTTTTACATTTTATTATAATTTAGATATTATAATTTAGTTACGTAGTTTTACATTTTATTATAATTTAGATATTATAATTTAGTATAATTTAGTTACGTAGTTTTACATTTTATTATAATTTAGATATTATAATTTAGTTACGTAGTTTTACATTTTATTATAATTTAGATATTATAATTTAGTTACGTAGTTTTACATTTTATTATAATTTATATAATTTTAGTTATATACATGTATTATTTACATTTTTATAGGTGTTAGGAGTATATATGGGCCGACTTTTCTACGTAGACCTACTTCTAGCGATATACAGCGGCTTTATGATGTGCATGAGCAGCTACATGGTTTCCCGGGCATGATAGGTAGTATTGATTGCATACATTGGGCATGGGAGATGTGTCCTAACGCATGGCATGGTACGCATACACGAGGGGATATTGGGCGGCCGTCCATGATACTTCAGGCTGTCGCATCGACTGATTTGTGGATTTGGAACGCTTATTTTGGGCAGCAAGGTTCAAACAATGACATCAACGTATTTGAGTCGTCGCCCATACTTGAAGAAATTATATCCGGTTTGGCACCTACAGGTTAGACTTACAAAATTTGACATTATAATTATTATAAACTTCAACATTACACTTATTATATAGTAATTAACATATTAAAGTTATAAATTGCAGCTCCTTTTTATGCAAACGACAATTATTATAAAGCCGGATATTATTTGAGTGATGGCATCTATCCAGAGTATGCTACCTTCGTGAAGTCATTTACCGACCAATTGATGACAAAAGAAAATACTTCAAGAAAAAACAAGAGTCGGCGCGAAAAGATATTGAGCGAGCTTTCGGCGTGTTGAAGAAGCGTTGGAAAGTTATTAGCTTTCCATCACGGTTTTGGAGCAAGGAGGGGATGCATGACGTGTTATATACATGTATTATTTTACATAACATGATTTTGCAGGATGAAGACAAAGCTTACTGTCAAGACTTCTACGAGCATGACCCGACTTTGGACGAGGATTATTGGATGCAAGAAACTCCAATGGAGAAGCGGATAGAGAATTCAAATGCGGTTAGAAGCAGGGAAACACATAACATGTTATTGGCTGATTTGGTGGATCATGTATGGGAGAACAGCACGAGGGCGAATGAGGAAGAATACGTGCCGCCTACCGTTGAGTCCTACTTTAGCGATGACGAGTAGTTTGTATTCTATTTTGTTGTATGGTGTGTATTTGAACTTTATTAATCATGTATTTGAACTTTAATAATTATGTATTTGAACTTCTAATAATTATGTATTTGAACTTTAAAAATTATGTAATAGTTAGTTACTTTGTATTTTATTTATAGTAAGATGGATATTTTTTTATAAAAAAATGGAGGTGAAAAGAAAAAAATAAAATAAAAATAATGATTGGAATGTGACAAGTGTCACAAGTCCCCCCAACCTCAAAAGTTGTCTCACTCCCCCATTTTTCTAACAAAATCGTCTTGCTTACATGGCGCCACATGACGGATATCCCCCACCCTTAATCTTGCCTCACTCCTTTTAGCCTTATATTGTTGACGAGCTTTCAAAAACCAAACTCATTTATCTCTATTCCAGGTAGAATATTATATTAAGAGAAATTATCACAAATCGTTCCTGTGGTTTGCTCGATTCGCATTTTCGTCTCTGAACTTTTTTTTTTATCACTAAGTGTCCCTGGGCTTTTCCATTTCATTGCCAGACGTCCCTTCTACAAACGGCCGTCCCTTTTTAGCCGTTAAGCCCCTCACGTGCTTGCCACGTGAGGGTAAAATCGTCCAAACCTTATAGTTTATATGAGAAAATGTCAGAAATGATCCATGTGGTTCTGTCCAACACTTATTTCTTCTTCTTCCTCTTCTTTTTAAGATCCAACCAAAAAAATCATACACATTCCCAAAACACTTTTTTATTTTTTCTCTTCTTGCTTCTCTACAACTGATCTTATTCTTTACCCTCTCCTGCATATCTTCTTCTTCATGCTTTCATCTTCTCAACCCATCATTCATTAATAAAACATTTAACTAAAAATTATTAAAAACCGTATATATATTTATTACATTCATAACTTTTATTCACCCACAATAAATTATAAAACATCAATAAATTTCATGAAATTCACAGTAAACCCGATACCACTTGTAGCTCCTATATACAGTATATTTTTTTTTTTTTTTTTTTTTTTTTTTTTTTTTTTTTTTTTTTTTTTTTTTTTTTTTTTTTTTTTTTTTTTTTTTTTTTTTTTTTTTTTTTTTTTTTTTTTTTTTTTTTTTTTTTTTTTTTTTTTTTTTTTTTTGTAGCTCCTATATACAGTATAAATGATTCAGATGCTTCAAATATATAAATGATGGTGTAATATAACTAAAAATTAACAGGTCACTCCATTTACATATTCTTATCCCCTAGCTATTCGCATTCTAAGTAGATTGACAAATGGATTGTAGAGACTTACCCGTAACAATGGCAGTGAGTCCAGTTCCATCGATTCCAATGTGAATTTAAGAACTTGATGATGATGTTTTATGATGATATTATTTGATGTATATATTAAAGGGTGTGTATCAATTTGTTTTAGTGAAATTGATTATTGATGTAGATATTTGATTTGAATTTTTATAGATAAGGAAAGATGGAAAAAAACATGTTTGGTAGATTTGGTGAATGGTGAATGGTGATGGTGGTGGCTGAATAAAAGGAAAAAGAAAGAGGAGGAAGAAGAGAGTGTTTTGTATATATATGCTTTTTTATCATTATCATAAATAGTCCTGTGGTATGAACTTGATGATTATACCCTCATGTGCATTGCACATGAGGGGTATTAACGGAGGAAAAATGACGTCTGTTAGTGGCAGGGACGTCTGACAATAAAATGGAAAAACCCAGGGACACTTAGTGATAAAAAAAAAGAGTTAATTACACTTTTGGTCCCTGTCGAGGGTTAAAAATTACCGTTTTCATTCCTACCTTTCATATATTACCGTTTTGGTCCAAAAAACTTTGCTCCGTCAACGGTTTTGGTCCAAATCTCAAACGGCCGTTAAATTGCCCATCACGTGACATGTGCATGATGGGTGTTTTAGTCTTTTTCCACCACAAGGACCAAAATCGTAAATAACTCAAATTTGATATAATTATTAATAAATATATATTTATTTACATCTATATCTAATCATCACCAAACACATCTCATCCTCCAACTTTTTTACCCCAAATCCAAACCTTATCATATTCCTTAAATCCTAATACTTATGTAAACACACACACAAATTAAACCCATCAAATCTGATCGATATGTGTAAAACAAATTAAACCCACGAAATCAACAAATTAATCTCTCTCTATCTGTGTAACTTTTCTCTATAACTATGGAAATCTATACATAAAGACTATATCTATAACTATATCAATCTCTGTATTTATATCTCTTATCAATCTCTATGTCTATATCTATAAAACCGAATCTTTTTGTGAAAGCTACGGTGGAGTGATGGGTGGCGGTGAAACCGGAGAAGAAAGGAAGGCGACGGTGATGGGTTGTTGATGGAGATTCGCGTGGTGGTGGTGGCGAACAGATCTGTGCTGTCGTTTTGTTCTTCATCATCATCGTTGTCTTAGAAAAGATCTGCTTATGCGTGAAAACCCGGCTAGATGGCCGGATTTTGACCGGAAATTACCCACTAAATACTCGATTTTTTTCCCCAAATAAATCCTTCTTCTTCTTCTGTTGATATTTATTGTTTTTTGTGATGGTTGATAAATTTATCATCAGAAGTGATTTTTGCAAACTAAAATTCTGATGCAAAGTGATATATATATATAAAGAATCTAAACGTAATGTCCAATATGTACAAGTTTGGTAGTATACATTTGAAGATAATGAGATTTTTGTTGTGGTTTTTAATTCGATCAAAATATAGATGAAATATTCTTGTTAGGCATAACATTTGTGAGTCGCAAGTAGTTGTAATCAGTGGCTTACTCTTGGTTTTTGGAGATTTAATTAGTTAAAGATCTGGAAAAAAGAAAGAGTTGTTGGAATATATTATATTTGATAATAATGTTGTCTGGTAATTTTTGGCCTTTTGTTTTTTGTTTTTTTGTTAACTAAAATTTTTAGAGTTAATTACGCTTTTGGTCCTTTTGGTAAAAAGACATAAATACCCATCACGTGCAGATCATGTGATTGGTAAGTTAACGTCCGTTAGTGATTTGGACCAAAACCGTAGAAAGAACAAGCTTATTTGGACTAAAACAGTAATTTATGAAACATAGGGATGAAAACGGTAATTTTTGACCCACGACGGGGACGAAAATTGTAATTTACTCAAAAAAAAAAGTTCAAGGACGAAAATGCGAATAGGGCAAACCACATAAACGATTTGTGACAATTTCTCTTATTTTAAATTGTTAGCACAAATTTGATTAAGACATAAAATATCATTTTTGGAATTAAATAAGTAATCATGGCCTCCATTAAAGGAACTTCAACCATACAAAACCTCCCTGACTACTAATTAGTAGTAAACACAATCATTCCAATATATATCCAATTACTAATTTCTAAAGTCATCTCTACTCTTCCCTTTCCACATGGCCCCAAACCATTTCAACATCTTTTACCTTCTTCTTCTTTGTATTCAAATTCAAATCAAACTTTACTAAACATTTACTCATTATCAATTTCTCATGCGCACTCCACTCCCTTTCCCCCTTATCAAAATTCACCTCATTTCCTTAGCTTCATCCCAAATTCACTCTTTCCATTCAATCCTTCAATTCTTTCCATTTCCAACCTCCTCAAAACTCACAAAAACCTTCAAAATAAAAACATTTCAATTCCATCATGAAATTCTTTCCAAGATTCACATTACTATTGCATTTACCCATAATAATATCATTCTTATTACATCCATCATCACAAGATCCCAATGATCAATCCTGTTTATCCAACTTATTCGAATCAATAACCGACCCGGATCATAATCTCATGAATTGGACTAAAACCACATTCTCAAGCCCTTGTTCCGGTTTCCAATCCAACTTAGCTGGAGCCACATGCAACAATGGACGTATATACAAACTCTCATTACCAAACCTTAATTTGCATGGATCAATCTCACCATTTATTTCAAATTGCACTAACCTTCAATCTTTAGACCTCTCAAATAACTCCCTAACAGGAAACATCCCAACCGAGCTACAATACCTCGTAAACCTTGCCGTACTAAACCTTTCTTCTAATCGTCTTTCGGGTACTATTTCACCTTCAATTGCCATGTGTATTTATCTAAACGTTATTGACTTGCATGACAATGTACTTAATGGTGTGATCCCAACTCAACTAGGATCATTAGCTCGATTATCGGTTTTTGATGTGTCAAATAATAAATTGTCTGGAATGATACCTACGAGTTTAGGAAACCGGACAGGGAATTTAGTAAGGTTTAATGTGAGTTCTTATTTGGGTAATAAGGATCTTTATGGGTATCCATTGGGTCTGATGAAGAATAAAGAAGGGTTATCAATTGTTGTAATTGTTGGAATTGGGCTTGGGAGTGGGTTGTTGAGTTTGGTTTTGAGTTTTACTGTTGTTTGTGTTTGGTTAAGAATTAGTGACCAAAAAATGGCTGCTCAACAAGAAGGGAAGATTAGTCAATCTATGCCTGAATATTAAAGTTAGTTACTTATTTATTGTATTCTTGATTTTTGGTCAAAAATATAAATTATGTAGATGTAGTTTTTTTTTTCTTTTTCTGCACGACAAATATAGTTTTTAATAGGTAGTTTTTTTTTCCTAATGTTAGTAACTAAATGTCAATATATGATCAGATTAAAACCCGAGATCTACATAAAGACAAAACTTTTACTTCCGACCCCTACTCCAGAAGTTAATTGGTATATAGATGTAGATTGTGAAGTATGGTTTTTGTGTGTGTAAATTAAGCTTTAATTTACTTTTTTGATGATTCATGATTATGGTTTTATCTTGTTAATTTTTTATTTTCATGATAAACCACAAAAATCCAAAGAAGAGAAAATGGAGTATATATTGTTGTATGAATGTAAGAATTGCAAAGAGGCCAAAGAAAGTGAAAGGTGAGTAAGTGTGTAGGGTAGGCAGAAGCACTTGGCATGCAATTGTCAGGATGAAATTATGGGTTATCTATGTATATTTTTCAGGTAATTATTGTATCTAATGTAAAGAATTTGCTACTCCGTATATATCTTCAATCGTTGCTAAAATAATTATTAAATCTTGTTTTTTCCTTTTAGAAAATGAATACGGTTTAAAAAGAAAAAAAAATAGTGACAAGTGATAGAGGACGGTTGTGAATATAGCATTTTAAATTTAATGAAAATACTATCCTTTTCTAATTAATAGTGCCCTTTTCTTTCATTCTATATGACTTCGAATCAGCAATGAAAACGTGCCCCCATTTCAGTCTCCAATACTTTTATATCTATCGTTGGATAAAGAAAAGTATAGATCATTTAACAGAGATTATGAAAACTATTACTCCGTATATTTCAACGATAGGTTTGAGGATTTAATAGGGGCGGTTTGGGAGTGCGGCAGCGATCGGGCCTCAGGCCCGGATGGTTTCAATTTTAAGTTTATCAAGTGTGCCTGGGCACGTCTTAAGGCTGATTTTATTGCCTTGTTTGAGGACTTTCACAACCGGGCGCATGTGAATAAGGGGTGCATGATACGTCCCTAACGACTGAAGACCCGGTCAACAAAGCAGTTGTAGTTCTATAGCTTTACTTATTAGATTATGTTAATTTACATATTAAATTATGTTAATTTGGTCATCCACGTAGTTCAGTTACTTTTAGTTATGCACTTTATGTTTACAAGTTTTTAGGAGTTTGCACATGTAGTTTTCTTATATAAGTTGTATTTTGTTTTTCAAAGAATTAGTGAAGAAAAATATTTGGCAGAAATTGTCTCTCTCGTTCTCTTATATTTCTTTGGGAGTTTTGTAGGTTTTTCTCCGTAAAACCTATCAATTGGTGCTTTCATTGAGCCTAAGCCTTCATGGCTTTGGAAGAACTCAAGCCCTCCGTATCTCTACCTCGCTTCATCGGTTCCAATCCTACCCAATGGCTTTGTGAGGCTGAACAATACTTCTCCTTTTATGCAATCTACGAGGAAGAACGGTTTCCATATGTTGTTGAGTTCTTTGATGATGAACCTTTTTATTGGTTCAATTCATGGTATCGAGGGCCGGAACGCCTCACATGGAAGTCTTTCATTACCGCAATGCTAACAGATTTCACCAACATTGACACCAAAGTCACTACCCAAAATCCTCCCACGTTGCCTTCTAAAATTGCCAACATGACTCAGAAATCACAAAACATCCAATATGACATAGGCATTTCCATGCCCTTCCCTTGTTCACCCCAAAAGTCCCATACAATACTACAACCACAAACCCACTTCCCTTGCTTGCTAGTCCACCAAACCAACCCACTACAATGGCATTACAATGTCTTTCAAACACAAAACTCCAACACATTTCCAGCCAAATACAGCCTTCTGTCATCAAACCAAATGGAAAATTTTCATTGGACCCGATTGCCACCAAACGACGAGAATGGAGACCACCGTGGCGAAATCGACCCGTCCTTGAGGACAAGGACGTTTTTCAGGGTGGGAGTATTGATACGTCCCTAACGACTGAAGACCCGGTCAACAAAGCAGTTGTAGTTCTATAGCTTTACTTATTAGATTATGTTAATTTACATATTAAATTATGTTAATTTGGTCATCCACGTAGTTCAGTTACTTTTAGTTATGCACTTTATGTTTACAAGTTTTTAGGAGTTTGCACATGTAGTTTTCTTATATAAGTTGTATTTTGTTTTTCAAAGAATTAGTGAAGAAAAATATTTGGCAGAAATTGTCTCTCTCGTTCTCTTATATTTCTTTGGGAGTTTTGTAGGTTTTTCTCCGTAAAACCTATCAGTGCACGTCATCTTTCATATCTCTAATCCCTAAAGTTAGTGACCCTATGACATTTGAGGATTTCAGACCAATAAGTCTTATTGGTTGTGTTAATAAAGTTCTCTCTAAAGTTTTGGCTAATAGGTTGAAAGGTGTGATAGGTCGTCTTGTGTCTCCAGAACAGTCTGCTTTCCTTGTAACATCCGTGAATTTTGACCCGTCGACTGTATGTGTAATTTGATTAACAATCTTGTTTAATGAACTAAGTGGGTCGTTTGGTGAATTAAATGACAATGTGTGTTAGTCGAGTCGTTATTTAGTTTGTTGGCATTTAGTTGTGCAACCGATTATTTTATGGCTTGTGGGAGAAACGGGTCGGCCCGTGGGTAGTCCAAGACCCACCAGCCACCCATGACCCATTCCCCCCCCATATCTCTTTCTCCCCTCTCATTTCTATCAATCTATCTATCTATCTTCTTTCTTTTTCTCTCAAGTAAAAGACCCCTTCCAATCTTCTTCACCATTCCTTACATCAAACTAGTAGTGGATCGATTATAACACTAGGATCATCACCATCTATACCACATTAACGCCATATCGAAGAATCAAAGGTGGAAATCTTGCATCTTAACCACTTTGACCTAATTTCGGGTTTAAGCTCAAGAAGGTGTTTGTGTAAGTCTAATTCAACCCATTTGCTTCTATTTATGCTTGTACTTATGTTCTAGTCGTTTTTATGGGATTCCAAGATTTAAAAATGGTAAAAATGGAAAAATTAGGTTTAAATTAGGGTTTGAAGATTTGAGTATGATTTTGATGTTTTGGGTCAAGTTTGTGGATTGGGTTATGTTTAGTTATGGTTAGTGGTGTTTATTTATGCTTCAAATCAAGTTATAAGGCTTTACAAATCGATTTGGGTTGGTTTGGGTCGTGTTTTAGGGTTTTTGGTATTGTTCTTGCTGCTGCTGGTGCTGCTGATGTTTCTGGCCAGAACTGGGCCACTGCGGCGCAGTGGCTTAGGCTAGCCCACTGCGGCGCAGTACGGCGCAGTGGCTAGGGACTGGTCAGTTTGGGGTTAGCTCACTGCGGCGCAGTGAGCTTGGCAAAGGCTCACTGCGGCGCAGTGCCTTAGTACTGGTCCTGGTTCAGTTTAGCCACTGCGGCGCAGTGAGCTTAGTCCTGGCTCACTGCGACGCAGTGGATAGTTACTGTGATTAAATGCGTGTCAATTTTCAAATGTTAATAACTTCTAATCCGTAACCCCAAACAAGTCGTATGACCTATCGTGGGAATCATAAGAGAGTCTATTTTCTTGTAGTAACACTCTTTTTGTATGAACCTTCTCCCATTTCTAAAGAGGTCAAGTCAAATGCGTCTGGTTCATACTCGTTTAAGTTGTGAATGTGTTTAGGGGCTTATGGCTTGACTTAATCGAGCTAAATCAACTTGTTTGAGAATGTATAGTTGACATTACGGTATTATGATGTATAATTATAGGTTGTGGACGTGTGGACCCCATTACTCGTTTGTAATCATACTAGCTTCTTTGCCGGACAAGGTGAGTTTCGTATCTCCCTACTCGCTTGAGATTCGGGCTGAAAAGTGTAAACCTGGCGTGTTTACTTGCATTTATTGATTTATTGATTGGTTGACTTGATCGTTGGATTTGATGGGATAGTTCGTTCGTTTAATTGACTTGGGCTATGTTTTAGTTAAGTATTACTTTTATATTAGGATAGACGTACATACATGGAAGTCGGTTATGCCCTCATTGGGTTCTAGATGTGGTGGGAAGGCTGCGGGTGACCCTATATATAAGCATCTGGGACTTGAAGAAAGTAGAATCCTCTGAAGTATATGTACGTATAGTCGGTTAAATTGTGATTAGCGGCTTATGTTGTTGATTATTGATTGTTGGCGTATGATGGTAGTATATTGGTTGTTGGGTTATGTTTGTTGAATATTGATTGTTGGCGCAGGTTTATCGTATATTGATTGTTGGTTCACGATTTATGCATTTACATTCGATTGTAAGCATTGCATACATTGTTGATGACCCTCGGCAGGGGATTGCCGACATCCTGGTGCATAGATGTATGCACCCATTTTGGATGTAGACCTGACTCCGAGTATATAGACATATATATCTCGATGATTTTGAGATACAGCCTTGTTCATTGCGATGACAGAAGGGTATCGTTGCATTGGTGACTTGAGCTCACGCACAGGATAGGCATATTGGCTTATTCATGCATTCCGGCATTTGCATTGATATTCATATCATTTATGCATTTCTCATTTCACGCGTTACGCTTGTGTAATCTTGTTATTGGACATTATTGTGTTTTGTAGAGGCTCACTGTATGTCAGGATTAGCCTCCTCTCGTGCTTATGACTTTGTCTATGGTTCCTTGTGGGCCATTACTACGAACTCACCAACCTTGTGTTGACTATGCTTAGTACACTTTTCAGGTAATCAGGTTCTCCCAGGGCGGGGAGTTTAGTTGCTTTGCTTGCTGGAAACCCGGACTATGGACTTCATGGATCAAGGATTCATTGGCCTGCCTTTTTGCATTACTTAGGATCGTTTGCCATCTTTGGATGTTATTATGTAAACTTTGATGGCTATTTGCTCCTGTTGTATTTTGATACTTGCTTCATTATGTTTTGGATTCACCGAATCTATATTTGCATTTAGATTGTTCTATTGTAATTCCACCTGGTGCTATGTGTTTTCCGTGATATCCCGAGCCTCGGCTTGGGGTGTTACAGAATGGTGGCCCATGCGTGGTCGTAGAGAATTAGGCGGTTTGACCTAGACTATGGCTTAAGTTAAAACTCTTCATATAGCATGCATGGTTAGGAAATTCGTGCGCAATGTGAATTATGTGAATCCCCGTGTGAGTTCGTAGTTAAGACCTATTGTATGATAACTTGAATTCAATGTGATGAATGTGGTTATTATGGGTTGTTATTGTTAATTGTTGGGACTAATTGGATGATTTAGGGCAAAATGAAAGGATGCCATTAACTTAGTATAATATTGTGGCAACCCTAAAAGAACCCGATCAACTCTTGTATGGTTACCCAATATTATAGCAAGTCCATGACATCGTGGATTGCGCACGTGTGGTTTAGAGTATAATAAGGAACCGATATGCTTAATGGAAGTTGATTAGGTGGAAGGTTAGCCGTTGGTACACCTTGTATACATACCCGGTCAATAACTAAAGAGCATATCGAATTCGGACTATACTTTGAATCATTCGTGTTAGTTGTTTAACTGCAGGATGTATGAGCATGATTACTTGATGATATGTTGCGACATGTGAAAATCCCTTATGATGCTAACACTTTCGCCTTAGCATAATGTCATGAAATGAGTATGTGATATCGGTATGAGAGCATTGACTACTTGTGTGGCTAACATGTGAGCATTTGAGACTAACTCTCGGGTCAACGTGTCACTTGTTTTATAGAAATGGTGAGACCAAGGAGAGTCGGAACTAACTATAGGGCTGAAGAGGAAGAACCTCAACCGGAAGCTCAACCGGAAGTACAAGGAGGTAGGGGCCGTGGTAGGGGCCGTGGTAGAGGTCGTGGTAGGGGCCGTGGTAGGGGTCGTGGTGAAATCCCGGAGCCAAATATGGCTGAGGTGATCGCTCAAACGATCGCCAATATCATGCCAACCATTATTGCTCAGGTCACGGCAAATCTTGGGCAAAACAATGGGCCTCAAAACAATGAAGTCCCAGAAAATATGGATAACGAAAATGCCCAACCTCATGCCGTTGAGGATGAAGAAGAGGGACCCGTGGGAGTTAATATTGGGATGCCCATGAATAATCAATACGGTGGATACCGTCAAGGATGCATATTTAAAGATTTTAAAAGTTGTGGGGCACCGGAGTTTGACGGGAAAGGTGGGCCCACGGAATGTATAAGGTGGTTTGAGGCGATAGAGGCAGTGATAGAAAGGAGTCATTGCACCTACGATGACCGGATTTCCTATGCATCCGGCATGTTTAGGCATGACGCCTTGAGTTGGTGGAACCAAGAAATAACGTTGGGGCGGACTCAAAATTTGGAGTGGATTGACTTCAAAAACAAAGTAAAGGCAAAGTTTTGTCCTCCGTATGAATTACAAAACTTAACCATTGAATTCGCAAATCTAAACATGGAGGGAGCCGATTACAAGGGCTATGTGAGACGATTTCAAGAGTTGTCCACCCTCATTCCTCACTTGGTGAGTACCGAGTCACAGGCCATCCAGAAGTTTGTATTGGGCTTGAATCCTCAAGTCCGATCTTATGTAAACTCCAACATGCCTACTTCTTGGCTAATGCGGTCAACCAAGCCGGGAGTGTGACTGAAGATTTATTGAGATGTGGTGTTTTGAGTAAGTCCTCATCAAACAAGAGGAAAGAAGTGGGGGAGTCTAGTGGGGTAAAGAAAGCGGGAAGGTTTGACCCCAAGACTGCGTATAGGGGTAGGGTAATGGCGGCGGTAGAACCGGCTAGGAGGCCTTATACCGGGCCTCATCCTTTCTGTGGGAGGTGCAATAGGCACCATCCCACCACTACTCCATGTGGGGCATGTTATAATTGCAACCAAGTTGGGCACGCATCCAAGAATTGTAGAGCTCCAAGAGCCGGCCCAATGAATGCGGCTCCTATTCGGGCCGTTCCTCCTCAAGGTAATCAAAGAAGAGGCGAATGTTTTGAGTGTGGTAGCCGTGACCACTACCGTAATAATTGCCCTCGATGGGTGGGGCAACAAGTGCAAGTAGCCGTCCACCCCAACCAACTACAAATGGTCGGGCCTAATCAAAACCGGGGACAACAAGGCCACCAAGTGCAACCACGCGGCCGAGCCTTTGCGGCCAATGCAAATGAAGCCCGCAATGATCCTAACGTTGTAGCAGGTACTTTTCTCCTTAATGGTCTCTATGCCACCTTTCTATTTGATTCCGGGGCCGATTTTAGCCTCGTGTCTTCTAACTTTGTTCCTTTGATTGATGTGCATCCGTGTGCTCTAAACTATGTGCTTGACATTGAAATGGTAAACGGGTCACTAACTAGAATTAGTCAAATACTTCGAGAATGTGTCTTGACTTTGGAAGATGTCGACTTCTTCATTGACCTTATGCCCCTTGACATTGGTAGTTTTGATATTATAGTGGGTATGGATTGGTTGACGGCGGTAAACGCAACCATTGATTGTGGCGAGAGAGTTGTTAAAATACCTTTGGCTAACGGTAAAATTCTTAGGGTTCAAGGTGAAACCTCCGATTCTTCAACTTCTAAAGTCTTTAGTGCTACCATCTCAAAGGTAGAATTGAAGACCGTCCCTATCGTTTGTGATTTTCCTGATGTTTTTCCGGACGACTTACCGGGGTTACCTCCGCCCCGTGAACTTGATTTTCGTATCAATCTTATTCCCGAAGTCGCGCCCATAGCAAAAGCTCCATATAGACTAGCCTTAACCGAAATGCAGGAGCTACAAACTCAACTCAAGGAACTCCAAGAGAAGGGTTTCATTCGCCCTAGTCAATCTCCTTGGGGTGCTCCTGTTCTCTTCGTCAAAAAGAAAGACGGATCCTTCAGAATGTGTATTGATTATCGGGAATTGAACAAGCTCACCGTGAAGAACCGATATCGTCTCCCAAGAATTGATGACTTGTTTGATCAACTTCAAGGAGCTAAGCACTTCTCAAAAATCGATCTTCGCTCGGGTTATCATCAACTCCGGGTACATGAAGATGATGTCCCCAAAACGGCTTTTCGCACAAGGTATGGTCATTTTGAATTCACCGTAATGCCTTTTGGGTTGACTAATGCACTGGCGGTGTTCATGGACTTGATGAACCGGGTGTGTCAACCATACTTAGACAAGTCCGTCATTGTGTTCATTGATGACATACTTGTATACTCGAAGACAAAGGAGGATCATGTGGAGCACTTGCGTGAAGTGCTTGAATTACTAAGGAAGGAGAAATTGTATGCGAAATTTTCCAAGTGTGAGTTTTGGTTGGAAGAGGTCCACTTCCTTGGTCACGTAGTGAGCAAGGATGGCATTCATGTGGACCCAAGCAAGATTGAAGCGGTCAAGAATTGGAGAAGACCCGAGACGCCATCCGAGATCCGCCAATTCCTTGGATTGGCGGGTTACTATAGAAGATTTATTGAAAATTTCTCCCGTATTGCACAACCACTTACCCTCTTGACTCAGAAGGAGAGAAACTTTGAATGGGGCGAAAGACAAGAGAACGCCTTCCAAACACTTAAAGATATGCTATGTGATGCTCCTATTTTGACACTTCCGGATGGGATCGAAGATTTTGTGGTTTATTGTGATGCTTCGGGGCAAGGGTTGGGTTGTGTCCTTATGCAAAGGGGTAAAGTCATCGCTTATGCCTCTCGGCAATTGAAGGTACATGAGAAGAACTACCCGACACATGATTTGGAATTGGGGGCGGTTGTGTTTGCTTTGAAGTGTTGGAGGCATTACCTCTATGGCACCAAATGTGTGATTTATACCGATCACAAAAGTCTCCAGCACATCTTCAACCAAAATGAATTGAACATGAGGCAAAGGCGTTGGTTAGAACTATTTAGCGATTATGATTGTGACATCCGTTATCACCCGGGCAAGGCAAATGTAGTAGCCGATGCCTTGAGCCGAAAGGAGAGAGTGAAACCAAGACGGGCTAGAGCTATGAGCCTCACGGTAGGGCCAAATATTCGTGATCGGATTATTGAAGCCCAAATTCAAGCCACCCTACCGGAAAACTTTGGAAACGAAAACCTAGATGGCATGGAACAACTATTTGACCGAAAGAATGATAATGGGCTATACATGGTTGAAAGACTTTGGGTTCCTATTTTCGGCGACTTAAGAACGCTTATTATGAATGAAGCTCACCTATCGCCTTATTCGGTCCACCCCGGGTCGGATAAGATGTACTTTGACTTGAAGGAATTATATTGGTGGCCGGGCATGAAGCGTGATGTGGCAAGGTATGTGAGTGAGTGTCTTACTTGCTTACAAGTCAAAGCCGATCACAAGAAGCCACCCGGATTGTTGGTGCAACCGGTGATGCCCGAATGGAAGTGGGAGCATATCTCAATGGACTTCATCACTAAACTAACGAAGACGAGAAGCGGCCGTGACACGATTTGGGTGATAGTAGATCGGTTAACGAAATCGGCTCACTTTTTAGCCATTCGTGAAACCGATAAATTTGACACTTTGGTTCGATTGTACATCAAGGAAGTAATATCTAAGCATGGAGTGCCGATTTCTATCATTTCGGATAGGGATGCCCGTTTTAAATCTAAATTTTGGGAAGCCTTTCAAAAAGCCATGGGTACTCGACTCGACATGAGCACGGCGTTTCACCCTCAAACGGATGGGCAAACCGAGAGAACCATTCAAACACTCGAAGACATGTTAAGGGCGTGGGCAATCGATTTTGGTGGGAGTTGGGAAGACCATTTGCCGCTAGTAGAATTTTCATACAACAATAGCTACCATGCTACCATTCAAATAGCGCCCTTTAAAGCATTGTATGGTAGGATATGTCGTTCTCCCCTAGCTTGGGCGGAAATTGGAGAGAGTCAACTCATCGGGCCGGAAATTGTGATTGAAACAACTAAGGTAATATCTCGAATTAAGGAGAAGTTGCAATTGGCCCGTGAACGTCAAAAGAAGTATGCCGATGTGAGGCGGAGACCGTTAGAGTTTGAAGTTGGTGATTTTGTACTTTTGAAAGTGTCACCTTGGAAAGGAGTCGTACGTTTTGTGAAGCGGGGAAAACTTGCACCAAGGTATATTGGTCCATTCAAGATTCTTGAACGGGTTGGGAAGGTTGCTTATCGGCTAGAATTGCCTCAAGAGCTTAGCGGTGTGCATGATGTGTTTCATATTTGTAACTTGCGCAAGTGTTTGGCGGATCCTACACATCATGTGCCTATGGACGAAATTAGGGTTGATTCGAATTTGAACTTTGTTGAAGAGCCGGTAGAGATTTTGGACCGTCAAGAAAGGAAACTCAAGAAGAAGCGCTACGCCATTGTGAAGGTAAAATGGAACGCTAGACGTGGAGCCGAGTTCACTTGGGAGCGAGAGGATCATATGAAGTCTAAGTATCCGCATTTATTTGATAATTAGGGTTTTGTTGAATTTCGGGACGAAATTCTTTCATCGGGGGAATAATGTAACATCCGTGAATTTTGACCCGTCGACTGTATGTGTAATTTGATTAACAATCTTGTTTAATGAACTAAGTGGGTCGTTTGGTGAATTAAATGACAATGTGTGTTAGTCGAGTCGTTATTTAGTTTGTTGGCATTTAGTTGTGCAACCGATTATTTTATGGCTTGTGGGAGAAACGGGTCGGCCCGTGGGTAGTCCAAGACCCACCAGCCACCCATGACCCATTCCCCCCCCATATCTCTTTCTCCCCTCTCATTTCTATCAATCTATCTATCTATCTTCTTTCTTTTTCTCTCAAGTAAAAGACCCCTTCCAATCTTCTTCACCATTCCTTACATCAAACTAGTAGTGGATCGATTATAACACTAGGATCATCACCATCTATACCACATTAACGCCATATCGAAGAATCAAAGGTGGAAATCTTGCATCTTAACCACTTTGACCTAATTTCGGGTTTAAGCTCAAGAAGGTGTTTGTGTAAGTCTAATTCAACCCATTTGCTTCTATTTATGCTTGTACTTATGTTCTAGTCGTTTTTATGGGATTCCAAGATTTAAAAATGGTAAAAATGGAAAAATTATGTTTAAATTAGGGTTTGAAGATTTGAGTATGATTTTGATGTTTTGGGTCAAGTTTGTGGATTGGGTTATGTTTAGTTATGGTTAGTGGTGTTTATTTATGCTTCAAATCAAGTTATAAGGCTTTACAAATCGATTTGGGTTGGTTTGGGTCGTGTTTTAGGGTTTTTGGTATTGTTCTTGCTGCTGCTGGTGCTGCTGATGTTTCTGGCCAGAACTGGGCCACTGCGGCGCAGTGGCTTAGGCTAGCCCACTGCGGCGCAGTGGCTAGGGACTGGTCAGTTTGGGGTTAGCTCACTGCGGCGCAGTGAGCTTGGCAAAGGCTCACTGCGGCGCAGTGCCTTAGTACTGGTCCTGGTTCAGTTTAGCCACTGCGGCGCAGTGAGCTTAGTCCTGGCTCACTGCGACGCAGTGGATAGTTACTGTGATTAAATGCGTGTCAATTTTCAAATGTTAATAACTTCTAATCCGTAACCCCAAACAAGTCGTATGACCTATCGTGGGAATCATAAGAGAGTCTATTTTCTTGTAGTAACACTCTTTTTGTATGAACCTTCTCCCATTTCTAAAGAGGTCAAGTCAAATGCGTCTGGTTCATACTCGTTTAAGTTGTGAATGTGTTTAGGGGCTTATGGCTTGACTTAATCGAGCTAAATCAACTTGTTTGAGAATGTATAGTTGACATTACGGTATTATGATGTATAATTATAGGTTGTGGACGTGTGGACCCCATTACTCGTTTGTAATCATACTAGCTTCTTTGCCGGACAAGGTGAGTTTCGTATCTCCCTACTCGCTTGAGATTCGGGCTGAAAAGTGTAAACCTGGCGTGTTTACTTGCATTTATTGATTTATTGATTGGTTGACTTGATCGTTGGATTTGATGGGATAGTTCGTTCGTTTAATTGACTTGGGCTATGTTTTAGTTAAGTATTACTTTTATATTAGGATAGACGTACATACATGGAAGTCGGTTATGCCTTCATTGGGTTCTAGATGTGGTGGGAAGGCTGCGGGTGACCCTATATATAAGCATCTGGGACTTGAAGAAAGTAGAATCCTCTGAAGTATATGTACGTATAGTCGGTTAAATTGTGATTAGTGGCTTATGTTGTTGATTATTGATTGTTGGCGTATGATGGTAGTATATTGGTTGTTGGGTTATGTTTGTTGAATATTGATTGTTGGCGCAGGTTTATCGTATATTGATTGTTGGTTCACGATTTATGCATTTACATTCGATTGTAAGCATTGCATACATTGTTGATGACCCTCGGCAGGGGATTGCCGACATCCTGGTGCATAGATGTATGCACCCATTTTGGATGTAGACCTGACTCCGAGTATATAGACATATATATCTCGATGATTTTGAGATACAGCCTTGTTCATTGCGATGACAGAAGGGTATCGTTGCATTGGTGACTTGAGCTCACGCACAGGATAGGCATATTGGCTTATTCATGCATTCCGGCATTTGCATTGATATTCATATCATTTATGCATTTCTCATTTCACGCGTTACGCTTGTGTAATCTTGTTATTGGACATTATTGTGTTTTGTAGAGGCTCACTGTATGTCAGGATTAGCCTCCTCTCGTGCTTATGACTTTGTCTATGGTTCCTTGTGGGCCATTACTACGAACTCACCAACCTTGTGTTGACTATGCTTAGTACACTTTTCAGGTAATCAGGTTCTCCCAGGGCGGGGAGTTTAGTTGCTTTGCTTGCTGGAAACCCGGACTATGGACTTCATGGATCAAGGATTCATTGGCCTGCCTTTTTGCATTACTTAGGATCGTTTGCCATCTTTGGATGTTATTATGTAAACTTTGATGGCTATTTGCTCCTGTTGTATTTTGATACTTGCTTCGTTATGTTTTGGATTCACCGAATCTATATTTGCATTTAGATTGTTCTATTGTAATTCCACCTGGTGCTTTGTGTTTTCCGTGATATCCCGAGCCTCGGCTTGGGGTGTTACAGTCCTTGCAGGTCGGAATATTTTGGACGGGCCCTTAATGATGAATGAGTTATTGGGGTGGATGAAAAAGACGAAGGTACCGGGCTTATTTTTTAAAGTTGATTTGGAGAAAGCATATGATTCACTGAATTGGTCTTTTTTGGAGTCAATGATGGTTCAAATGAATTTTCCACAAAAGTGGAGAAGTTGGATCATGGCTTTGGTCACCTCGGTGAATGCTTCAGTTCTCATTAATGGGTCCCCGACGGCTGAATTTTCTTTCTATAGGGGGCTTAGGCAAGGAGACCCATTGTCTCCGTTTTTATTCGTCTTAGCTATGGAAGGCCTGTCATGTTTTGTGAAACAAGCTTGTGCGGTTGGTCTCTTCTCAGGCTTGTCGGTTACTTCGTGCGGTCCTATATTATCACATTTTATGTATGCCGATGATGTGATTTTTGTTGGTGAGTGATCCATGTTTAATGTGACAAGTCTAAGGCGCTTACTGAGGTGTTTTTATTTAGTTTCTGGTTTGCGCGTGAACATGGCTAAATGCAACATTTTTGGCGTTGGGGTAGAGGATAGTGAGGTTCTGTATGTGGCCTCATATCTTAATTGTAAGGTTGGAGTATTTCCATTCAAGTTTCTTGGTCTGCAGGTTGGTGCCAACATGAATCTATGCAAGAATTGGAAGCCGGTGGTTGATGCTTTCCAAAAAAGATTATCAAGTTGGAAAGCAAAGGCGCTTTCCTATGGGGGGCGTATTACCTTGCTGAAATCAGTGCTCAATGCATTGCCAACTTATTACTTTTCTTTATACCGTGCTCCCGAGGCAGTCATTGATTCCTTGGATCGAGTTAGACGGCTGTTTTTTTGGGGAGGATCAGATGATAAGGTCAAGATGAATTGGGTCGCATGGAATCATGTTATTGCACCAGTTGAACTGGGGGGACTTGGGATTAGTTCTTTAAGAGATGTCAATATTGCAATGCTTGCAAAGTGGTGGTGGCGGTTTAAAATTGATAGTTTGGGTCTCTGGAGGAGTGTCGTGTGGGCAATACATAGTAGTTCTAGGACATGGAATTTTATTCCTTTTAAGATTTCCATTTCTGGAGCTTGGAAGCAGGTTTCTAAGGCTACGGTGAGCCTGGTCGATCACGGGCTGGATTTTTCAAATTTGGTTAAAGCAAAGGTGGGTAATGGGACGTCTATTAGATTTTGGTTAGACTGTTGGAATGGTGATAAACCATTGGCAGTGGTGTTCCCAGCGTTATACAACCTGGAGGTAAATAAGGGTTGTCTTCTTAAGAATCGGGTTGTGCAAGGAGCGTTAGGATGGGGTTGGAGTTGGTTGTGGAAGCGGATACCAGTGGCCGTTGATGAAGTAAACGAGTTGAATCAGCTCCATTCGTCCATCTATCCACCGTGCTTAACTAATGAAACAGATAGGTGGGAATGGACTCTTGATTCTTCTAAGGTGTTTTCGGTTTCTAGTATTAAACATTACCTGGCTGAGAAAAAAGGTTCTATGCATGGCGGTGTATTTAACTGGAACAAGTGGGTCCCTCAGAAGGTTGAAATATTGGCCTGGCGTGCAGCTCTTAATCGTATCCCAGTCCGTATGGCACTAGCTAGGAGAAACATTGTGTTACCTTCGATTTTGTGCCCAATATGCGGATATCTACCGGAGTCGGTGGATCACATTTTCTTTGATTGTGGTTTTGCTCAAACAATTTGGGAAATTATATCCAAGTAGTGTAAGATCCCACCTATATTCGCCTTTAGCTTTAAAGACCTTCTAGATCTTCATGTTTATTCGAGAGGATCAGCATCGCTCAAGAAGGCATTGAATGGTATTGTTTTGGTTGCCATATGGTGTATATGGCGAGCTCAGAATGATTTGGTGTTCCAAGGAGTGGAAGTATCTGTGCTAAAGATAGTTGGTGAAATTAAGGCGAAAAGTTTTTTATGGATTAAGAGTCGGGCAAAGGTACAGAGATTACTTTGGAATTCTTGGGCTGCTTTTGATTTAGGGGATATTGGATGGTAGACTTTGGGTTGGTTTTGTAGGTGTAAGTGTTCCAAAATACTGGTGTATATTGTATTGTTTGATGGGTGTTGGATGTCAGCACTCTGCTGATTTTGAATTATAATGATATTATTGATTGATCTTTCAAAAAAAAAAATAGAACATAATTAAAGTTTTTTTTTTAACGGCAAATTTGGGCTCAGCGGCATGCCTCTTCATATACCCAACTCCAATTCCAAAGGAAACCCATGCTGGAAAAACCCCTGTCTCAATACTTGGGAGCATTTTGCTCACACCAGGATTTGAACCCAAGACCTCTCAGTCTCAGCTCCACCATATACCAATCAATCTATTGATGATCGGTAGAACATAATTAAAGTAACATAGAATTTTTAAAAAGTGTGAACGGAACTAACACTACAGTTAACATCTATGGAGAGTTGGAGACCCGAGTTACAAATGCTCCTTTACCTTATTCGATTAATGAACACTAGTTTATCTAAATCGTTATACTCTATCAGATTTGCAACGTGCAACTGTGCAAGTGTCTTATGCTTGAAATATGTATAATGTTTGAACCTAAAATTAAAGGCTCAGTGACGTGAGAGATTAAAATGCCACAACCACCGCAACTCCTGATAATTCAGTGCAAACCTATCAAGTTCTTAGCAAACCAAAGGTGGCAATGGTTGTGGGATAAGTGTGATTGATTGAATGTATCTGAATGTGAATATAATTGGATTGAATGTGCAGTGTTTCTGGCAAAAGTATTTATATAGGAATATTTAGGAGGGTGACAAAGCTCTTTCTAAGATTCACCTACAGTGAATATTCCTTTTGTAGTAATGATGTAACGTATAAGTATTTACAAACACTTATATGTGAATATATATATATATGCAATATATCCAAATTCTTTTTTAGAAGCAAGTTGGGCTAGGCACGGTCATGATGGGTCAAACCAGGTTCTCCCCTTACTTATATCTCATATTAATATTTAATGAGATATGTCACCGGGCGTTGACCCGGGATACATTATATTTATTGTGTTCCTATACGATGTAAAATTTTATAACATGCTTCTAGAAACATTATATAGTTCGAATAACTGAGTTGATATTGATATTTTAATGAATAAGATATTATAAATTAAAGAAATTTGATACTATAATTTCAAAGATTTTAAGAAATTATATAAGTTCTAAAAGATAATAAGTATAAAGGTATTTTTAAAATAAATACACAAAATAATAATACAGCGTATCCAATACTATTACGTGTATATATATTATGTAATAGTTCACTTGTAATAAGATGAAATAATCTTAAAAGTATAACAAACTTAAAAAATGATAGTATCTAATTAAAATAAGCCATCTTTGTAAACAAAATTAAATAATTTAAAAGATCAAAACATAAGGTCAAAACAAATTAAATATGGCAAGCCCAAAATTTAAAAACTATAAACAGGCCCAAAATATGAAGTTGACCCGTTAGTCAAGCCAAAAATTAAGTAACTAAGAATGTGCGTCGAAGAAAATGAAGTTGTCCCGTTAAGAACATGAAAATAGGTCAAAAGAAAATAAAAATTGTCCGTTATTATTCTTTGCACGCAAATCGGGTCGTTGTCCTGAAAAATATAATGATATGTAAAAATCTGCTAAATAAGGTATACATACATTAGAAAAGCATATTATAAAGCAAAAAAGTAAATCAAGTAGAGTAAAAAATCATGCAAAAGTTTATTTTAAAGTTGACCCTCATGTTATATCTAAAACACATATTATTTCCGTCCCATGGTTTGTGACTCATTCACTACTCAAATTTGTTAGCCGAGTATTAATAACTGTCGCTCATATCAGTGTAGCTAGTAGCTCTTAAATTGTCATATACTACATTACTACGCATGTACAGTATAATTTATTTATGATAGTCAAAAACTAAAAATTATACTGGGGTATAACCTCAGTGGTATGGAAGTCCTTCAATGAAGGCCTCAATTTGAGGAGACCCAGGTTCGAGGCATGGAGAAGGCAAATGTTTACTCTAATTTAAATGTAGTGCCTTTGGGCTGTTTGGTTAGAGGTTTTCCTCCTAAATGGTGAATGAGGGCTACTACCACTGGTGGCACAATGATACTCCAATGGGTCAGTTAGCTATTCCAAAAAAAACTAATGTTAATAAAAGAAATCGTTAAAAATACAATATGTTTCATGAAAACTGAGAAACAAAAAAGAAACTATAATACCATGCTTCACTTTTGAAAACCTTCATACCTGCCCATTGTTTTGACTCACATGACACATGTTTTCCAATCTAACCACCTCACTTCTAGCTACTTTATTGTACATCGACACTGTTTACCAACAACACCCATTCCATTTTTCAGATATAATAATGATGGGAGGGGATCCCCTTAAGTTACCCTAAGGTAATCTTGACCTTTAGATGAAAATCAAGGGTCAAGATTCAATAATCATCTTTGAATCTTGACCCTTGATTTTCATTCATTTCTTCAACTTGACTAGTCAAGTTGAAGAAATGACTAGTCAAGTTGGAGAAATAACTTGAGAAAATCTCATCCCAATAATGATATACATTTGCAGATCCTTAATAAACATAATATATGTCAAAAAAGAAAGAAAAAAAAAAGAAGCCTATTTCCATTAACCAAATATACGATAACACTATAGATCGTCATCTCTTCTACACCACTCTATCTCTCTCCACCTTCACCAAAAACACACTATGGTATAATCTCCGGTCCCCTCCCTTCTCTCTATCTCTATGTGAAAAAACCAAAAAGGCTATATATTTGTGTTGATGATTTGTGCAAGTGAAATACTCATTATCAAGTTATTTTCCATTCATATTAGATATGGTTTAAAATTTTCTTTTTCCATCAGAAATTTTCTGGTTGATTAAGCAAGAAGTTCTCCGGCGCGTGACATATGGGCGCATAGATATGTAGAGCGAAAAGTTGTTGTCCTGTTGGTGGGTTTTCTTCAACATTGAATTGTGAGTTTCGCGAGTTGCAGGTTTCCGATGAGACGATTGTTTCCATGAAAACCACTTGAACATGACGGTGGTGGTATAGCGGTGATGGTGGTGGTGGTGGAAACGATGATGTTGGTGTCGGCTGATAACTGTTGTTACTTTTCATTTATACATATGTGTATGTATATATGTTCAAAAAAAGAAATGTATGTATATATTTTGTATGTATATACAATGCTTTGGAAGTAGTACTTTATGCATAAGTTTTTGGAATGTTAGTTACAACGATATCTGTGAGTGGCACCGAAGACAAAGGTGAAGAAATGAAGAAGATAAACCAAGGTAAAAAGTAACTTCAGTACCGGTCCCATTATCAGGACCAAAAAACACTGGATTCGGGTGTTAAATGTAAAACAAAAAAGTTATGTGGTGAAAGTATAAAGACCCAAAAATGTACTGTAGTTTGCACGAATTTCGATAGCTTTCTTTTTAATATATAGATTATAATAAAATATATAGAGTTAATTACACTTTTGGTCCCTGTCGAGGGTAAAAAATTACCGTTTTCATCCCTACCTTTCATATATTAACGTTTTGGTCCAAAAAACTTTGTTGCGTCAACGCTTTTGGTCCAAATCGCAAACGGAAGTTAACTTGCTCATCACGTGACATGCACGTGATGGGTATTTTAGTCCTTCCCTTAAAACAGGGACCAAAAGCGTAATTATCTAGGTAACAATAGACTTCTCTATTATATTAATAAAAGTTTATCACAATCACCATTATCATCATCTGATCTTCAAAGGATTTCCAGAACTCACAAACAATCAAAAAGCTAGAACTCATAAACATACATACATACAAAAAGCTTCCATATTTACAATATATATATATATTAATAAACAATCAAAAACTCTCAGATCAAAATCTTCAATACATACACATACAACAAAAAAACATGAACATATATATATGCAAACAACTTCAATATCTAATAAAAATAGCCACTGGATCCGGCCGAATTCTGGCCAAATTCCGGCCAATCGAGCCACTGGATCATTCGTAAATCTATAGGGGTTGCAAGGGTTTTGCTTCCTTTCAAATCTATGACACCAACATGTCCTATATATCGAGGATAATCTGAAGGAAAAGGATTCAAAAGTTCCGGCCAGATTCCGGATAATCTATGACCTGTATATAGATCTTTGGTTATAAAAATGTTGATAGATGGGATTTTGAAGTTTGGGTTTTGTTCCTGTGAGAGCATGAGAGATATGTATATATATGTGATTATAAAAACAGATATAGATATATATGTAATGACTGGTTCGATCTTATAAACCACTGCATCTCCATCACTACCTGTAGCTTCATCATCTCTAGATCTGATGTGAAATAACTCAGGGTTAGGCTGAGTCAACTCACAAAACACAAGCACAACGGAATATAAAACTATTTTTGTAGAGGTTTTCTGGATTTTATGAAGAAACACACCCAAGCTGACTATAAGAAATAATAGTACAACAACAATACAACAATGAAACTGGACTGAAACACGATCAGAAAGGTAAAAATAAACAAGGATAGATATGAATCTAATACTTGACTCGTAAAGGACTGAACCACCAGAATCAAATACAAGAAACACTCCAAAACCACCACTATATTTGATAAAGGCTGAGCCACCACAAATACAGATAAAAGTAATGAAGATTTTAAGATCTCACCACAATAATCTATAAAGGCAAAGCCACCAAGATTACTGATAAAGGGACCACTTCAAACCACCAAGATCAAAGATCCATAAAGGTAAAGAAGATTTTCAAATGAATAGAATTCAGCTCTATCAAACTTTTCATAAACACACTCTGATTTTTACAATAGAAGGCAGCCCCTATTTATAGAGGAATTATAAGAGACAAGGAAATATTCTACCCTAGACAGCTAGTACAAGGTTGTTATAAACCAACCAATAAGAATAGAGAACATAATCTGCAGCTGCAGGGTAGTGGTGGTTCTCTCTCTGGTCCCCACTTGTCTTCTTCTTCTCCCACGATCAGGTGTCACCAAAACAAGACAAAAACATACAACTGAATTCTTATCCTTATTCAGAACCATCTAGAACAGCCACACTCACGTGTTAATCACATGACTTGACCTGGTTATTGAAAGCATCAAAACAGATAAGTGTTTGAAAATCCCAAGCTGATTCAGTTCCAAGCTGACTCTGCCCAAGCTAACCCAGACTGGACGTCCCAAGCTGACTCTTCTTCCTAGCTGACCCAGATTGGACGAACTTGCGAGCTGATCTTCAAACTTCCCCCACATTTCAGTTTTCCCATTTAAGTAAGGTGAATCCTATGGGGCAGATAGGATCACCAATCATCTTCCCAAAGTGTGCCATCGAGGAAAACATCATCATGGCCTGAGCTGAGTCCAAGCTGACTCGGTCTGAACGGAGTTCAGGGCAACTCAGGGGCAATTTCGCATCATCCTCCCCCTCTAAATTTGGACTTGTCCTCAAGTCCTCAAGATAATCATCCTCCAGGTATGGCATCAGATCACCAACATTAAATGTACTTGAGACTGAGGTATCTCCAGGCAGTTCAACTTTGTAGGCATTCTCTCCACATCTTTCTAATACCTTGAAAGGACCTTCAGCTCTAGGCATCAGCTTACTCTTTCTTTTTGAATGGAATCTTTCCTTTCTGAGGTGGATCCAAACCAGATCTCCTGGTGCAAAAGTAGGTTGTCTTCTATTCTTGTTTGCCTTGGCCTTGTAATCAGCATTTACCTTTTCAATTCTGGCCTTGACTTGTTCATGCAGCTTCTTGATCTCCTTTGCCCTGCTTTCAGCTTCAACACAAACTTTTGGCTTAATAGAAAATGGAATCATGTCTATGGGTGTTAGTGGATTCACACCATAACAGATTTCAAAAGGAGATTTTCCAGTAGAATAATTAGGAGCCCGATTGAAAGCAAACTCAGCTTGAGAAAGCTTCAGATCCCAATCTTTCAAAGTCTTCTTCACTAGTGTTCTCAACAGCATCCCAATGGTTCTGTTTGTTACTTCAGTCTGACCATCAGTTTGGGGATGGTGAGAAGTGCTAAACAGCAGCTTAGTACCCATCAGCTTCCACAATGTCTTCCAAAAATAACTCAAAAACTTTGTATCTCTATCTGAGACAATAGTCTTTGGAATTCCATGAAGTCGAACTATCTCCTGAAAGAACAAGGCTGCTACCTTGGTGGCATCATTAGTAGTGTGGCAAGGAATGAAATGAGCCATTTTGGAGAATCTATCAACCACCACCATAATTGAATCTTTGCCACGCTGAGTCCTAGGTAGAGCAACAATAAAATCCATACTCAGATCTTCCCAAGGCTGATTGGGAACTGGAAGAGGTGTATACAAACCCTTGTGAAAAGTAGACTTAGCTTGCTGACAAGTAGAACATCTCTTGACTATATCTTGTACGTCTTTCACCATAGAAGGCCAATGAAAATGTTCACCCAGAATCTCCATAGTTTTAGTAATTCCAAAATGACCAGCCAAGCCTCCCCCATGTGTTTCTCTAATCAACAGATCTCTAATAGATCCCTTTGGGATACACAGCTTACCCTTCTTGAACAGAAACCCATCTTGAATAACATAAGGCCCTTTAGCTTCATTTGGAGATGAACAAATAATAGAGCCAAAATCTGGATCAGCTTCGTACAAATCCTTAATAAATGAGAATCCAAGAACCCTAGACTCCAAAATAGATAGCATAGAATGTCTTCTTGAGAGAGCATCAATAACAACATTAGAGGAGCCAGTCTTATGCTTGGAGGCAAAAGAATACATCTGTAGAAACTCAACCCATTTAGCATGCCTTTGATTCAGCTTGTGCTGCCCATTAATGTACTTGAGAGCTTCATGGTCAGAATACAAAACAAACTGCTTTGGCTTCAAGTAATGAGACCAATGATCAACAGCTCGAATAATGGCATAGAATTCTTTATCATAAGTGCTATAATTCAGCTTGGATCCATTCAGCTTCTCACTAAAGTAAGCAACTGGTCTTCTATCTTGTATCAACACAGCTCCAATGCCAACACTACTGGCATCACATTCAAGCTCAAAGAGTGAATCAAAGTTAGGTAAAGAAAGGATAGGAGCTGAACTCAGCTTCTCCTTTAAAGATTCAAAAGCAGTCTGGGCTGACTTAGGCCAACTGAAGACCCCTTTCTTTAGGCAATCAGTTATAGGAGCAACAAATGTAGAGAAATCTCTAATAAATCTTCTATAAAAGGATGCTAAGCCATGAAAACTTCTGACTTCAGTGATAGAAGAAGGAACAGGCCAGGATCTGATTGCTTCTACCTTGGATTGATCCATAGAAATGCCTTCCTTAGAGACCACATAACCCAAAAAGACAACACTACCAGTCATGAAATCACATTTCTCCAACTTGCCATAGAGTTGGTGCCTTCTTAACAGTTCAAACACAGCTTTCAAATGATCTAAGTGTTCCTTCTAAGACTGAGAATAAACCAGGATATCATCAAAGTACACAACCACAAACTTGCCAATAAGAGGCCTCAACACTTCATTCATTAACCTCATGAAAGTGATGGGTGCATTAGATAACCCAAATGGCATGACAAGCCACTCATACAGTCCAACTTTAATCTTAAAGGCCGTCTTCCACTCATCTCCTTCGTTCATTCTGATCTGATGGTAGCCACTTCTCAAATCTATCTTTGAGAACACACTAGACCCATGCAACTCATCAAGCATATCATCTAATCTAGGAATAGGATATCTATACTTGATAGTGATGTTATTGATGGCTCTGCTATCAACATACATACGCATAGAACCATCTTTCTTTGGCACCAATAAAGCTGGAACAGAACAAGGACTCATGCTAGCTCGAACATAGCCTTTAGCAATCTGCTCATCTACTTGCTTTTGTAACTCATTAGCTTCATTAGGGGAGCATCTATAAGCAGCTTTATTAGGAAGAATTGACCCTGGGATCAGGTCAATTTGATGCTCAATCCCTCTAATAGGTGGCAAACCAGCAGGTAATTCCTCTGGGAATACATCAGCAAATTCAGCAAGTAAAGGTCTAACTACACTAGGGACTTCTTCACACTTCTTATCTTCACCATTTTCAAGCATAAGCAACAACAAAACAGAAGTACCACTGTCTAATTCCTTTTCAACATCAGCTTGACTCATGAATAAAGATCTATCAGCCCTAGTGCTTGATTCAGCTTTGATAATCTCATTGGGTTTTAGAGAAGTCAGTGTGACTTTCTTCCCATTAATAAACAAAGAGTAAGTATTTAAGTAACCATTGTGGTATACATACTTATCATACAACCAAGGTCTACCAAACAATAAATGACAAGCATCCATAGGCACAACATCACAAGTAACTTCATCTTGATAAACAGCTCCAATAGAAAAAGGAATAACTACTTGGCGATTAACTTTTACCTCATTGCCTGGGCTGAGCCATTATAGTTTGTATGGATGAGGGTGCTTGGTAGTCGAGAGACCCAGCTTATCCACCATATAGGTAGATGCAGCATTAGCACAGCTTCCTCCATCAATAATCAAACTGCACACCTTTCCCATGATAGTGCACCTTGAATGGAAAATGTTTTCCCTTTGAGCTTTATCATCAGAAGCTTCATCAGCGTGCATTACTCTTCTAATTACTAACATTTCACCAACATCAGCTTCAACAAGCTCTTCTTCACTAGGATCTTCATCATAGGTACACTTGTCTTCATATTCAGCTTCAGCCTGCAGTTCTTCAACTTCTTTCAGTGTGAGAGCCCTCAGATTGGGACACTCAGCTTGGAAATGTCCATACCCATGACACTTGAAACATCTCTTCTTAGGCTCCTTGGAACCTTCCCCAACCTTCTCCTTTCCAGTATTAACTTCTTTAAAGATGGGATTTTAGCAGGTACAGCTGGTTTAGGAATTGACTTGTAGGCTGACTTCCTCTTCATTTGCTTCTCAAGCTGAATGGCCAGCTTGCAAGCACCTTCGAATGTCCACACAGGCTGCAACTCTATCTTCTCAACAACCAAGGAATTCAGACCTCCCATGAATCTGGAAATAGTATGCTCCTCAGCTTCCTTCACTCCAGTTCTGATCTTAAGCTGTTCAAACTCCCTTATATACTCCACAACCTCCTTACTACCTTATTTCAAGCTGTTCATATGAATATACAGCTCTTGCTTATAAGCTTGGGGAACAAACCTCTTCTGCATAATCTCCTTCAGCTTTGACCAGGTCTTGACTTTACTTTTACCCTTATATTCTCTTTCTTCTTTCATGTTTTCATACCAAGCTGATGCATACTTACTCAGCTTCATGACAGCAACCTTGAAACCCTTTCTATCATCATACCCCTTAATCTCCATAATCCTATCCATAATCTGAACCCATTCAAAGTAATCTTCAGGGTTAGAAGAACCAACAAAATCTGGTGGATCTACCTTAATATCTTTAACATCAATCTTATGCCTTCTATGCCTCCTCCTAGGCTGATTGGAAGCATCAGACTCACTAGAAGATCCAGGATTACTATCAGATCCAAGACTAAGGTTTTGAGAACCAGAACCCCCTTCACTAACAGCAACTTCTTCTCTATTTAACCTCACACCACCATCTTCTAACAGATTAACAACCCTCCCAAGCTATTCTTGGAGAGCTTCGATCTGTCTATCCCTTCTAAGATTATTAGCTTCTTCCAGAGTCATATTTCTTCTATATGCCATACTTTTACAAAGAGAAACTCAGAACAACAACAAACTCCAAGGATAAAAAGATTAAGAAACCTTTTTAAACCTGGCTCTGATACCAACTGATGTGAAATAACTCAGGTTTAGGCTGAGTCAACTCACAAAACACAAGCACAACGGAATATAAAACTATTTTTGTAGAGGTTTTCTGGATTTTATGAAGAAACACACCCAAGCTGACTATAAGAAATAATAGTACAGCAACAATACAACAATGAAACTGGACTGAAATACGATCAGAAAGGTAAAAATAAACAAGGATAGATAAGAATCTAATACTTGACTCGTAAAGGACTGAACCACCAGAATCAAATACAAGAAACACTCCAAAACCACCACTATATTTGATAAAGGCTGAGCCACCACAAATACAGATAAAAGTAATGAAGATTTTAAGATCTCATCACAATAATCTATAAAGGCAAAGCCACCAAGATTACTGATAAAGGGACCACTTCAAACCACCAAGATCAAAGATCCATAAAGGTAAAGAAGATTTTCAAATGAATAGAATTCAGCTCTATCAAACTTTTCATAAACACACTCTGATTTTTACAATAGAAGGCAGCCCCTATTTATAGAGGAATTATAAGAGACAAGGAAATATTCTACCCTAGACAGCTAGTACAAGGTTGTTATAAACCAACCAATAAGAATAGAGAACATAATCTGCAGCTGCAGGGTAGTGGTGGTTCTCTCTCTGGTCCCCATTTGTCTTCTTCTTCTCCCACGATCAGGTGTCACCAAAACAAGACAAAAACATACAACTGAATTCTTATTCTTATTCAGAACCATCTAGAACAGCCACACTCACGTGCTAATCACATGACTTGACCTGGTTATTGAAAGCATCAAAACATATAAGTGTTTGAAAATCCCAAGCTGATTCAGTTCCAAGCTGACTCTGCCCAAGCTGACCCAGACTGGACGTCCCAAGCTGACTCTTCTTCCAAGCTGACCCAGATTGGACGAACTTGCGAGCTGATCTTCAAACTTCCCCCACATTTCAGTTTTCCCATTTAAGTAAGGTGAATCCTAGGGGGCAGATAGGATCACCAATCATCTTCCCAAAGTGTGCCATCGAGGGAAACATCATCATGGCCTGAGCTGAGTCCAAGCTGACTCGGTCTGAACTGAGTTCAGGGCAACTTAGGGGCAATTTCGCATCAAGATCTATATCTATTTCTGTTCTTTTTGTTTTACATCATACTGAATATCTATATCCAAATCTATTATATAAAAAATCAGATTTGTATCTATATCAAGTCTATATCTATATCTATGTTTATGTCTATACTTTTTTGTGATGGGTGGCGGTAGTGGTTTAGCGGTGGTGAACAAATAAAACAAATCCACAACCTATTCGGAGCTCCAATTATTAAAACAAATAAAAATGTCGAATTCAGTGATCTCCACAACCAACAAGATAATGTTAATCACTACAAAAACCCACCATTTCGCTCTAATAAACAACCCAACCCTCATTCCATCTTTCCGACGCCGGTTAACCTGCTCCGCCGCCGCCGGAGCTCCACGGCTAGTTCCAAACCCACCTGACCTGATCAAATGGGTCAAAAAAGAAGGTGGATTCGTACACCCTTTTGTTCGAATTGCAGATTCCGACCCATTTGGGCTTGGATTGATAGCTTCTGAAGAAATCCCCAAAGGGTCGGAGCTTATTGCCCTGCCGGAGCATATTCCGCTGCGGTTTCCGGTGACTGAGTCTGATAATGGTGATGGGTCTTACTCTAGTTTGGTTAATCTTTCTCGTCATGTCCCTGGTATGTTTCTTATTTCTTTAATGAAAGATGTAATTTTGCAATATTCTGTTGTATCATAAATTACTGATATTTGATTTTAGTGTTTAGAACTTACTTGAATTAGTGTTTGTAGCTAACTGGTAGTGTAATTAACTCGAAACTGGTAGTGTTTTTTTTAATTACAGATTTGGTCCATGCGAGAATAAAAAGACTAAAATACCCATCACGTGATAGGTATTTAACGTCCGTTTCGAGAATTGGACCAAAAGCGTTGACGGAGCAAAGTTTTTTGGACCAAAACGGTAATATATGAAAGGTAGGGATGAAAACGGTAATTTTTAACCATCGACAGGGACCAAAAGTGTAATTAACTCAAGTATATATATGCCATGCCCTAATATCTATCTATATATATGGGAGCGGGCAGCATAGCGTAAAGGGGAGAAGGAAGTCAAGGACAATATCAAGTCTTCCTCACCCGTGATTGAATCCGACCCGGTCCAAGTAGACCCGGTATTGCATACATATATATATCGCGACCCTAATTAAATCCGGCTGCCAGTATCTATATATAAGCGGGCATCAAGAGGGAAGGAAGAAGATCCGACCCGTTTGTTAATCTTACCCGGTTGTAGACCCGGTTTTGTTAATCTCACCCGGTTGTAGACCCGATTTATTGGTATGGATCGATCTCTATATTTGCCTACTAAGAATCCTTCTTTTGTTAGTCTTACCCGGTTATCTCGCCCGGTTGTAGACCCGGATATGTTTTAATCTCGCCCGGTTGTTGACCCGGATATGTTTTCATATCGCCCAGGCGATGAAAACCTTAACAACTTTTTTTATATTTCGAGACATGTTCTTGATCTAAGCCTTTAACCCCGAGATATCTATACGGATCAATTCCCCCCAAGTTTAGATATAAAAATATTTGATTAAGATTTTTGTGTGTAAACTTATATTTTCCTTTAGCTTCTGCAGGTTCCATCTCAAAGGATCTCGGTTCTTCTTTTCATCGCTAGTGGTCGACACGGCTTGACTGAATTCAGCAGCCTCCGCTTTTTAAGTTTCCTGTTTGTGGCGTATTTATTTCGAGTTTTCTGTATGCATAATAATGTCCATTGTTTTGTATCCTTGCAAATCTATGTGGCATGATGATATATGTATTCGATGTCATGACTCAAGAGTAGTAATATTTGCAAAGAATAACATCTGGCAAATGTGTGTACTTTATAGTTGTGAGATGTTCATGTTAATTTGTGTACTTGTCGTTGCAATAAGATTTTGCCAACTTTTTGTATGTAAACTTATGTTAGTTTCTGTTTTTCAGGTCAAACTTCAATTTGGCTAGCGGTGGCTGCATCCCTTTCCTCCGAGTAGTGATTGTTTCTTTTCCACAACACCGCGTGTATATTTAAGCTAGCCTTTGCTCGAGTGGTTGCTTTTTGTTTGCATTTGGCAGCCTTTTTTGGCTATTGATGTTCGATTCTTCAAGCCATATATGTCATTTGTATATAACAGAATTCATACACATTTGGCTGGAAATCTGGAATAATGTTGTTCATTTATCACTATGTCCGCCCTTATATGTGTAGAAAATGGATTGTCTAGAGCACACATAGTCAAGACTTGTTAATTGCATTTCTTGGCAGACCAAAACTTTGTTGATTGCATTTGGGCCAAACAATTATCATGTCTTCTTTTGTTAATTTTTGCCTGCATAAATGTGTGTATGTATACTGCATTTTGGCAACATATTAGACATGAATGGTGTGTGTTTTCCTCCCACTGGTGACATGAATATAATATATATATACATATACATATATTATGTATTTTTTGGCTCCTGCCAGGACTTTTACATACACTTGAATATACGTGTATAAACATAAAAATGTATTTTTTGGGTCCCTATTAGGGACTTCGTTTTTCCTATGTTGTCTTTCTGCCCTTTATAGGACTTAAGCGATCACTATTGTCATGCTGTAGTGATCGGATAAGTAGTGGCTTTGCCATAGCCTAAGTCTTTTAAATTCAACTTCGAAGAATTGCTTGCAAAGAACTTTGCATTTAAATTTTTATTCATTCTTTATCCACGTCTAGGTCTTACAAGAAATTTATTTTTGTTTTTAATTTTTAGTCAACCTTTACTTGTATACTTATTAACTCTACTATTTATTACTCGTGATATAATTGTTACTTCCCAATGATAAGTATTTATCTTTTCGTCTAATGAATGAAAAGATGAATAAATTTTTTAGCGCGCCGTTTCCCTATGAGAAACGCTTATCTTCTCATCCAATGAATGACGAAGACGTAAAATTAATATGACGGAGTGATCTCCTTTTTATTACTTCCCGATGAGAAGTACTTATCCTTTCATCCGATGAATGTTAAGGACGAATAAATATTTTAGGTGTTGAGGACACTGTCCTTTTAGTTTCCTTTCACATTATCACATATTACCACTCCCCAATGAGAATTCATCCCATGAATGAGAATGATATAAAATGTTTTTATTTTCTTATTATTTTTTGTTTATCACTTCCCTATGAGAAGTGCCTCCTCCTATCCCATGGTTGAGGAAAATTTTTTATTATATATATATATTTATTAAGTGTTGGCAGGGAATTGCTCTGTTAGCTTTTTTCTTTGTCAGCCTTGCACTTAATAAAGTCCTTTGCCCATACAGGTCATGCTTTCTCCTTTGGGCACTTGGACTTTTATGTCTTAGCCTTATGAGCACTTGGGTTTTATGATCCGGATAGGAAGTTGCTTAAATGAAGTGTTTTTTCTCCATGCTTTAGCAGTAAGCTTCCGTTATATAATCTGGATTACCCTTTCACCTTGATTTATATATGGAGAGTTGTTTGAGAGACAATGCTTGTGAGTAAAACGATAATTTCATTATTGACAAAGTTGGGATACATGACTAGACCAACTGTTATTTTCAAAGAAGTACTTAAATGATAGATTTTTAAAATTTAGGGAAAGACTAGGTGACTCACACCAACACAGTTAGGGTAGAAGGATGATTGCTGCCATCATGGCATGCCTTTATGGCTTTGATCCCCTTCCATGATCAAACACACATAGCCTTCTGCTGGACCTGGATCATCATCCTTACCCTTCTTCTGCCATGCAAATGTCTTATTTGCCTCATCTTTCCTTCCTTCCTTAGCTCCAGCGACCAAATGTTCCAATTTTCCTTTCCTTCACTGCCTTATTGATTGCTATTTTGAGTTGTTTACATGCATTTGTGTCATGGCCATAATCTTCATGAAATTCACAATATTCGTCCATGTTCTTCTTCCCGGATATAAAGGTCATTGGGGAAGGAGGCTTGAAAGTTGCACAAACTTTCTCAATGCTCAAGATTTCCCTGGGATACTTAACCAAATTGACAGTTAATGCATTCTTGTTATATGGACTAAATCTTTTTGTAACATCCGTGAATTTTGACCCGTTGACTTTACGTGTAATATGACTAACAATTTAAGTTAATAAATTATTTGGGTCGTTTTGTGAATTAAATGACAATGTGTTATACTCGGGTCGATAATATGTTTTGATCGGTGTTTAATTGTGTAACGATTGTAAATTGACTAGAGAAGAGAAACGGGTCGGCCCGTGGGTAGTCCATGACCCACCAGCCACCAATGACCCATTCCCCCCCCCCCCCCCCCCCCCCCCCCCCCCCCCCCCCTTATCTCTTTCTCCCCCTTTCATTTCTATCTATCTATCTCTTTCTCTCTTTCTCTCAAGCAAAATGCAAGGCAAAACCATTTCATTTCTTCTTCTATCTATCATCTACTTAGTGTTTGGAAAGGATATAACTCTAGAATCATAGTCCTCTATACCACATTATCGGCTATTCGAAGAATCAAAGGTTGGAGTTCTTGCGTTTTTACCCATTTTGACCTAATTTCGGGTTTGAGCTCAAGAAGGAGTTTTGGTTGCGGACTCGTAGCGGTTGTTGAGCATTTATAACTCCTTATTAACTCGTAATCGTAGCTTGGAAGCCAAGGTGAGTTTCGTATCTCCCTACTCGCTTGAGATTCGGGCTGAAAAGTGTAAACCTTGCTTGTTTACTTGCTTTTATTGATTTATTGATTGATGGGCTTGATTGTTGGATTGATGTGATGGTTCTTTTCGTTGTTGATTGATTGAGTGATTTGGTTTAAATGTTGAATTGTCGAGACGGTTATTACGCTTGAATGACTTGGTTTATGTTTTGTTAAGTATTTCATTAATATTAGGATAGACGTACATACATGGAAGTCGGTTATGCCTTCATTGGGTTTTAGATGTGGTGGGAAGGCTGCGGGTGACCCTATACATAAGCATCTGGGACTCGAAGGAAGTAGAATCCTCTTAAGTGTATGTACGTATAGTTTAACTTAAATTGATGTTTGATGATTAATGGAATTGTGATGAATGGATGTTGATTGATGCATATGTTGTGCATAAATTCCACTGATAGAGGATTTGACCTATGTACGTTGAAATGCGGCTTTGACCATCTGTTGACAAGTGCGCCCCGTTGAAATGCGGCCTTGTCCCTCTGTTGACAAGTGTGCCCCGTTGAAATGCGGCCTTGTCCCCCTGTTGTCAAGTGAGCCCCGTTACGATTATTGATTGTTGGCTCATGTTCGTCGAATATTGATTATTGGTTCATGATTGACGATTATTGACTATTGGTTTATGATTGACGATTATTGATTGTTGGTTTGTGATTGATGCATTTACAATTGATTGTAAGCATTGCATACATTGCTGATGAGCCCTCGGCAGGGGATTGCCGACATCCTGGTGTATAGATGTATGCACCCATTTTGGATGTAGTTCCTGACTCCGAGTATATAGACATATATATCTCGATGATTTTGAGATACAGCCTTGTTCATTGTGATGACAGAAGGGTATCGTTGCATTGGTGACTGGAGGTCACGCATAAGATAGGCATTTTGGCTTACTTACGCATATGGCATTGCATTGATATTCATATCATTTATGCATTTCTTATTACACGCTTTTGTACTTGTGTAATCTTGTTGTTGGACATTATTGTGTTTCTTAGAGGCTCACTGTAAGTCATGTTTAGCCTCCACTCGTACTTTATGATTTCTGTCTATGGTTCCTTGTGGACCATTACTACGAACTCACCAACCTTGTGTTGACTATGCTTAGTACACTTTTCAGGTAATCAGGTTCTCCCCGGACGTGGAGTTTAGTTGCATGCTTGCTGTTAACCCGGACCTTGGACTTTATGAATCAAGGATTCATCGACCTCCTCTTTTGCATTATGCTTAGGATCGACCTGCCATCATCGAAATGTTATTTTGTAAACTTTGATGGTTATTTGCTCCTCATGTAATTTGGTACTTGTTTCGTTTTGTAAGGGATTCACTGAATCTTTAATTGCATTTAGTTCTTGTTCTACATTAATTCCACCTTGTGCTATATGATTTCCGTGATATTCTGAGCCTTGGCTTGGGGTGTTACAGAATGGTGGCCCATTCGTGGTCGTAGAGAATTAGGCGGTTTGACCTAGACTACGGCTTAAGTTAAAACTCTTCATATAGCATGCATGGTTAGGAAATTTGTGTGCAACGTGAATTCTGTGAACCCTAGAAAGTGTATATTGTGAGTTCGTAGTTAAGACCACTTATGTGATGGCTTGAATTCAACGTGATGAATGAGGAATGGGTACAACGTGGTTAATGTGTGCATTGATTGAAATTAATTGTCATTGATATGGATTGTTGTTACTGATTGATGTTTGTTGGATGCGTTAGAGCAAAATGAAGTTATGTTATTAACTTAGTATAATATTGTGGCAACCCTAAAAGAACCCGATCAACTCTTTTATGGTCGCCCAACATTATAACAAGTTAATAACATCATGGATTGCGCATGCATGGCTTAGAGTATGATAAGGAACCGATATGCTTAATGGAAGTTGATTAGGTGGAGGGTTAGCCGTTGGTACACCCTGTATACATACCCAGTCAATAACTAGAGAGCATATCGAATTCGAATTATACTTTAAACCACTCGTGTTAGTTGACTTGTTTTAGTTGCTTGTAATGAGATGTGTTGAATACGAGTATTTGGTTTTGATGGTAGACAATTGTTGTGAACTTGGCACGAGAACATGATAGATAACAATTACTTGAGAACTTTGATATGTTGTCCTTAGCGTAGTGATATGAAACACGTATGATATGTTGGTATGATAGCACGATATATGACAATTACTTGACAACATTTATGTGCTGGCCTTAGTGTAAAGACATTAAACATGTGTGGTGTGTTGGCATGAAAGTACTAACTACTAGTGCGGCTAACATGAGAGCAATTGTGAAGCTAACCCCCGGGTCATAAACTCTAGAACTATTACTATTATTGGATTTGGTAGTGGAATGACATGTTGACTAGTATGATTTAGCAACATATATGTTATGCATGTGTGATGTGTATGTATGTAAGGCCCGTAGTGGTCAAGTTGACGTTGTAAATGCTTTTGTTGTGATTTGACTTAAACGTATTGATAAACGGTTAGAATACAATGCGATAAATATGTTGATATGCACCCTGAGAGAATGTCAAGGTTGTAAGCATCCTAACTCTCACGTATTATAAACGGTTGATATTCCAACACTAATGATGTTAATGGTAATCGGTGAACAATAAGGATATGTTTCTTAATAGTATGTGAAATTGGACATGTATGAGACATTGTCAAACTTGGTTGTAAGCATGATATAACATAGTTGGTAATGCACGTGTAAAATGTACTAGTGGATGGACGATAATATGAATGAATTTAACATGCTATTTTTTATTGCATGATTTCGGGAAAACTATATCATTAAACTTGGTTTTTAGGCGTGATACAATGGAAATAGGTAATGCATGTGTAGGTGTGTTAATCAAGGAACACTTTCATGAAAAGTATACTAGTTTGATAGTTTTAGCAGGTATAAATCATGTTGTTAAGCTAAATTGTATGCATGAGATAAGCGAATATGGTGATGCATGTATAAATATTTACTCAATGCACGATTGTATGAATAAGAACGGTAGACATGTTTGACAATTTGAGTATGCCCAAAATGCAAATTCTTAACCTGGTTATAAGAACGAATTAGTAATGATTGAAAACTTATGCATAGTTATACCCAACGTATGAGAGATCGTAGGTGCGACTTGGTATTGCGAGATTAGTTGATAGTCCTACAAAATCTTACCTTCTAACTTGGTTATGTGAATAAATTGTTAGGATATGCGGTGGAGCAAGTAGGCTTACCATGATATCCCAATTGTCGAATGTGCTTGAATTTCGTTGCCTAACTAATTTGGTGAAACGAATCGTTGGGACTTGGTAATACATGCGTAAAGTAAATTGGAGTCTTGGGAAATTGTGGGTATAGGTTGTGTGTATAGGTTGCCATGCCAGCCAAATTGCTTTAATATATCAACATCTTGTTGCCTGACTTGCTTATTGAATACATAGTTAGGAATTGAAGATGCATGCGTAGATGTAAATGGTATAGCTGGTACGACCATTATAAACTACTTGACTAAGTTATTTCCCCTTGTTTAATGTATGATTTAGTCAGTAACATAGAGATTATAAGTATAGTTATATTATGAAGATGAGAACATCGTTGTATTATACGCCCCTAAGATTGAACCTTAGGACAATACTTGAGTTAACTAAAGTGGCATAACAATGGATGAATAATGATGGAAACAACCGCGATGCCATTAATGAGGATGACAACGAGTACATAACGATTTATTTTGAACATCTATGCAACTATAAACTTACTATGGGTGAGAAGGAACGACCTTGGTTAGGCTAACCATAGATTGAACAAATAAAATAAAAATTTAAAAGTCTACCCAACATGTAAAATACGCGCAAGCACGAGCGTCGCGGGAATGGAGTGGAGGTCTAAACGATATTGGGTGGTATATAAACACGTACACGATTGGTAAAGGTTGATTTAATTGAACGCCTAACTTAATGCGCAACCGAGAGCTCATAAAGATGGGAACGATGAGCCAATTGAGTGCCGTGATGAGAGTCACAAGTGAGATGTGAGAAGCTTGAGCCCTTATAGTGTACGATTCTCAAATCTTTTAGGCCTAAACGGATCCCTAGATCGTTGTCCATCACACAAAGGTGGTGCCGTCAAGATTGGATGTCGTGGACACGAGCCCTGCCATTGCCAGAATGGAAGACCGGAGGTGAAAGCAAACGTTTGACTTCAGTGATTGAGCCGCCGACCAGTGGGTGAAACATGTCACTAGTGCGCTAACTATAAGTCAAATCGTCATAATAAGTGTTACCTGTTTACAACTAATTGCACTTAATGTTAACCGCGATATGTATATATATATATATAACAATAATAAATAATAAATTCCTGGACACTGACAATAAACTCGTTTGAGAAAATGGAATTATAACCCGGAGATCGATGAATCATGGCGAAAGGTTCTAACGCTTGGTATGAAGGATGCGTGCGGCGTCACCCGGTTCTAAATAACCTAACGAGCTATAAACTAAAAACTTGTTACATAATACGGCTCCTTTAATCGAATGAATTTTTGCTAATATTAATAGTAAGATGTTTTTGAGTTAGATGCGATGATTCTAAATGAAAAGACAAACGAATCCTTGGTAAACATCCCTAGAGATTTTCAAAAATTAAATTGCGTAACAAATTGTAACTTATGAAAGAGTTCTTTTAACGAGGGAATCAACCATGGCGTGTACGAGATGGAATGATCAGAATGGGAATGGCATGTGAGTGGAAACCCGAGCTGTCCTATAGTACTAAACGGAGCCACGTGCTACAAGTGATGAGAGCGGATAACATTAACGAGATTTGAATCTTTGAGAGCGAGAGTCGTTGTAATTTCGAGGAACCGGTAGGAATCTTAGGTAGCGAGGTCACGAAGCTAAGGAACAAACGCTACACGAATTCCAGAGGTTAGACGATACACTAGACGTGGAAACGAGTTCACTTGGGAGCGAGGGGACCGTGTAAGGGTTGGATACCTAAAACTGTTTAACAACTAGGGTTTTGTTGAATTTCGGGACAAAATTCTTTTGACGGGGGAATAATGTAACATCCGTGAATTTTGACCCGTTGACTTTACGTGTAATATGACTAACAATTTAAGTTAATGAATTTTGGGTCGTTTTGTGAATTAAATGACAATGTGTTATATTCGGGTCGATAATATGTTTTGATCGGTGTTTAAATGTTTAACGATTGTAATTTTTAGAGAAGAGAAACGGGTCGGCCCGTGGGACCCACCAGCCACCAATGACCCATTTCCCCCCCCCCCCTTATCTCTTTCTCCCCCTTTCATTTCTATCTATCTATCTCTTTCTCTCTTTCTCTCAAGCAAAATGCAAGGCAAAACCATTTCATTTCTTCTTCTATCTATCATCTACTTAGTGTTTGGAAAGGATATAACTCTAGAATCATAGTCCTCTATACCACATTATCGGCTATTCGAAGAATCAAAGGTTGGAGTTCTTGCGTTTTTACCCATTTTGACCTAATTTCGGGTTTGAGCTCAAGAAGGAGTTTTGGTTGCGGACTCGTAGCGGTTGTTGAGCATTTATAACTCCTTATTAACTCGTAATCGTAGCTTGGAAGCCAAGGTGAGTTTCGTATCTCCCTACTCGCTTGAGATTCGGGCTGAAAAGTGTAAACCTTGCTTGTTTACTTGCTTTTATTGATTTATTGATTGATGGGCTTGATTGTTGGATTGATGTGATGGTTCTTTTCGTTGTTGATTGATTGAGTGATTTGGTTTAAATGTTGAATTGTCGAGACGGTTATTACGCTTGAATGACTTGGTTTATGTTTTGTTAAGTATTTCATTAATATTAGGATAGACGTACATACATGGAAGTCGGTTATGCCTTCATTGGGTTTTAGATGTGGTGGGAAGGCTGCGGGTGACCCTATACATAAGCATCTGGGACTCGAAGGAAGTAGAATCCTCTTAAGTGTATGTACGTATAGTTTAACTTAAATTGATGTTTGATGATTAATGGAATTGTGATGAATGGATGTTGATTGATGCATATGTTGTGCATAAATTCCACTGATAGAGGATTTGACCTATGTACGTTGAAATGCGGCCTTGACCATCTGTTGACAAGTGCGCCCCGTTGAAATGCGGCCTTGTCCCTCTGTTGACAAGTGTGCCCCGTTGAAATGCGGCCTTGTCCCCCTGTTGTCAAGTGAGCCCCGTTACGATTATTGATTGTTGGCTCATGTTCGTCGAATATTGATTATTGGTTCATGATTGACGATTATTGACTATTGGTTTATGATTGACGATTATTGATTGTTGGTTTGTGATTGATGCATTTACAATTGATTGTAAGCATTGCATACATTGCTGATGAGCCCTCGGCAGGGGATTGCCGACATCCTGGTGTATAGATGTATGCACCCATTTTGGATGTAGTTCCTGACTCCGAGTATATAGACATATATATCTCGATGATTTTGAGATACAGCCTTGTTCATTGTGATGACAGAAGGGTATCGTTGCATTGGTGACTGGAGGTCACGCATAAGATAGGCATTTTGGCTTACTTACGCATATGGCATTGCATTGATATTCATATCATTTATGCATTTCTTATTACACGCTTTTGTACTTGTGTAATCTTGTTGTTGGACATTATTGTGTTTCTTAGAGGCTCACTGTAAGTCATGTTTAGCCTCCACTCGTACTTTATGATTTCTGTCTATGGTTCCTTGTGGACCATTACTACGAATTCACCAACCTTGTGTTGACTATGCTTAGTACACTTTTCAGGTAATCAGGTTCTCCCCGGACGTGGAGTTTAGTTGCATGCTTGCTGTTAACCCGGACCTTGGACTTTATGAATCAAGGATTCATCGACCTCCTCTTTTGCATTATGCTTAGGATCGACCTGCCATCATCGAAATGTTATTTTGTAAACTTTGATGGTTATTTGCTCCTCATGTAATTTGGTACTTGTTTCGTTTTGTAAGGGATTCACTGAATCTTTAATTGCATTTAGTTCTTGTTCTACATTAATTCCACCTTGTGCTATATGATTTCCGTGATATTCTGAGCCTTGGCTTGGGGTGTTACAGAATGGTGGCCCATTCGTGGTCGTAGAGAATTAGGCGGTTTGACCTAGACTACGGCTTAAGTTAAAACTCTTCATATAGCATGCATGGTTAGGAAATTTGTGTGCAACGTGAATTCTGTGAACCCTAGAAAGTGTATATTGTGAGTTCGTAGTTAAGACCACTTATGTGATGGCTTGAATTCAACGTGATGAATGTGGAATGGGTACAATGTGGTTAATGTGTGCATTGATTGAAATAATTGTCATTGATATGGATTGTTGTTACTGATTGATGTTTGTTGGATGCGTTAGAGCAAAATGAAGTTATGTTATTAACTTAGTATAATATTGTGGCAACCCTAAAAGAACCCGATCAACTCTTTTATGGTCGCCCAACATTATAACAAGTTAATAACATCATGGATTGCGCATGCATGGCTTAGAGTATGATAAGGAACCGATATGCTTAATGGAAGTTGATTAGGTGGAGGGTTAGCCGTTGGTACACCCTGTATACATACCCAGTCAATAACTAGAGAGCATATCGAATTCGAATTATACTTTAAACCACTCGTGTTAGTTGACTTGTTTTAGTTGCTTGTAATGAGATGTGTTGAATACGAGTATTTGGTTTTGATGGTAGACAATTGTTGTGAACTTGGCACGAGAACATGATAGATAACAATTACTTGAGAACTTTGATATGTTGTCCTTAGCGTAGTGATATGAAACACGTATGATATGTTGGTATGATAGCACGATATATGACAATTACTTGACAACATTTATGTGCTGGCCTTAGTGTAAAGACATTAAACATGTGTGGTGTGTTGGCATGAAAGTACTAACTACTAGTGCGGCTAACATGAGAGCAATTGTGAAGCTAACCCCCGGGTCATAAACTCTAGAACTATTACTATTATTGGATTTGGTAGTGGAATGACATGTTGACTAGTATGATTTAGCAACATATATGTTATGCATGTGTGATGTGTATGTATGTAAGGCCCGTAGTGGTCAAGTTGACGTTGTAAATGCTTTTGTTGTGATTTGACTTAAACGTATTGATAAACGGTTAGAATACAATGCGATAAATATGTTGATATGCACCCTGAGAGAATGTCAAGGTTGTAAGCATCCTAACTCTCACGTATTATAAACGGTTGATATTCCAACACTAATGATGTTAATGGTAATCGGTGAACAATAAGGATATGTTTCTTAATAGTATGTGAAATTGGACATGTATGAGACATTGTCAAACTTGGTTGTAAGCATGATATAACATAGTTGGTAATGCACGTGTAAAATGTACTAGTGGATGGACGATAATATGAATGAATTTAACATGCTATTTTTTATTGCATGATTTCGGGAAAACTATATCATTAAACTTGGTTTTTAGGCGTGATACAATGGAAATAGGTAATGCATGTGTAGGTGTGTTAATCAAGGAACACTTTCATGAAAAGTATACTAGTTTGATAGTTTTAGCAGGTATAAATCATGTTGTTAAGCTAAATTGTATGCATGAGATAAGCGAATATGGTGATGCATGTATAAATATTTACTCAATGCACGATTGTATGAATAAGAACGGTAGACATGTTTGACAATTTGAGTATGCCCAAAATGCAAATTCTTAACCTGGTTATAAGAACGAATTAGTAATGATTGAAAACTTATGCATAGTTATACCCAACGTATGAGAGATCGTAGGTGCGACTTGGTATTGCGAGATTAGTTGATAGTCCTACAAAATCTTACCTTCTAACTTGGTTATGTGAATAAATTGTTAGGATATGCGGTGGAGCAAGTAGGCTTACCATGATATCCCAATTGTCGAATGTGCTTGAATTTTGTTGCCTAACTAATTTGGTGAAACGAATCGTTAGGACTTGGTAATACATGCGTAAAGTAAATTGGAGTCTTGGGAAATTGTGGGTATAGGTTGTGTGTATAGGTTGCCATGCCATCCAAATTGCTTTAATATATCAACATCTTGTTGCCTGACTTGCTTATTGAATACATAGTTAGGAATTGAAGATGCATGCGTAGATGTAAATGGTATAGCTGGTACGACCATTATAAACTACTTGACTAAGTTATTTCCCCTTGTTTAATGTATGATTTAGTCAGTAACATAGAGATTATAAGTATAGTTATATTATGAAGATGAGAACTTCGTTGTATTATACGCCCCTAAGATGGAACCTTAGGACAATACTTGAGCTAACTAAAGCGGCATGACAATAGATGAATAACGATGGAAACAACCGCGATGCCATTGTGAGGATGACAGCGAGTACATAACGATTTATTTTGAACATCTATGCAACTATAAACTTACTATGGGTGAGAAGGAACGACCTTGGTTAGGCTAACCATAGATTGAACAAATAAAATAAAAATTTAAAAGTCTACCCAACATGTAAAATACGCGCAAGCACGAGCGTCGCGGGAATGGAGTGGAGGTCTAAACGATATTGGGTGGTATATAAACACGTACACGATTGGTAAAGGTTGATTTAATTGAACGCCTAACTTAATGCGCAACCGAGAGCTCATAAAGATGGGAACGATGAGCCAATTGAGTGCCGTGATGAGAGTCACAAGTGAGATGTGAGAAGCTTGAGCCCTTATAGTGTACGATTCTAAAATCTTTTAGGCCTAAACGGATCCCTAGATCGTTGTCCGTCACACAAAGGTGGTGTCGTCAAGATTGGATGTCGTGGACACGAGCCCTGCCATTGCCAGAATGGAAGACCGGAGGTTAAAGCAAACGTTTGACTTCAGTGATTGAGCCGCCGACCAGTGGGTGAAACATGTCACTAGTGCGCTAACTATAAGTCAAATCGTCATAATAAGTGTTACCTGTTTACAACTAATTGCACTTAATGTTAACCGCGATATGTATATATATATATATATATATAACAATAATAAATAATAAATTCCTGGACACTGACAATAAACTCGTTTGAGAAAATGGAATTATAACCCGGAGATCGATGAATCATGGCGAAAGGTTCTAACGCTTGGTATGAAGGATGCGTGCGGCGTCACCCGGTTCTAAATAACCTAACGAGCTATAAACTAAAAACTTGCTACATAATACGGCTCCTTTAATCGAATGAATTTTTGCTAATATTATAGTAAGATGTTTTTGAGTTAGATGCGATGATTCTAAATGAAAAGACAAACGAATCCTTGGTAAACATCCCTAGAGATTTTCAAAAAAAAATAAATTGCGTAACAAATTGTAACTTATGAAAGAGTTCTTTTAACGAGGGAATCAACCATGGCGTGTACGAGATGGAATGATCAGAATGGGAATGGCATGTGAGTGGAAACCCGAGCTGTCCTATAGTACTAAACGGAGCCACGTGCTACAAGTGAGGAGAGCGGATAACATTAACGAGATTTGAATCTTTTGAGAGCGAGAGTCGTTGTAATTTCGAGGAACCGGTAGGAATCTTAGGTAGCGAGGTCAAGAAGCTAAGGAACAAACGCTACACGAATTCCAGAGGTTAGACGATACACTAGACGTGGAAAAGAGTTAACTTGGGAGCGAGGGGACCGTGTAAGGGTTGGATACCTAAAACTGTTTAACAACTAGGGTTTTGTTGAATTTCGGGACAAAATTCTTTTGACGGGGGAATAATGTAACATCCGTGAATTTTGACCCGTTGACTTTACGTGTAATATGACTAACAATTTAAGTTAATAAATTATTTGGGTCGTTTTGTGAATTAAATGACAATGTGTTATACTCGGGTCGATAATATGTTTTGATCGGTGTTTAATTGTGTAACGATTGTAAATTGACTAGAGAAGAGAAACGGGTCGGCCCGTGGGTAGTCCATGACCCACCAGCCACCAATGACCCATTTCCCCCCCCCCCTTATCTCTTTCTCCCCCTTTCATTTCTATCTATCTATCTCTTTCTCTCTTTCTCTCAAGCAAAATGCAAGGCAAAACCATTTCATTTCTTCTTCTATCTATCATCTACTTAGTGTTTGGAAAGGATATAACTCTAGAATCATAGTCCTCTATACCACATTATCGGCTATTCGAAGAATCAAAGGTTGGAGTTCTTGCGTTTTTACCCATTTTGACCTAATTTCGGGTTTGAGCTCAAGAAGGAGTTTTGGTTGCGGACTCGTAGCGGTTGTTGAGCATTTATAACTCCTTATTAACTCGTAATCGTAGCTTGGAAGCCAAGGTGAGTTTCGTATCTCCCTACTCGCTTGAGATTCGGGCTGAAAAGTGTAAACCTTGCTTGTTTACTTGCTTTTATTGATTTATTGATTGATGGGCTTGATTGTTGGATTGATGTGATGGTTCTTTTCGTTGTTGATTGATTGAGTGATTTGGTTTAAATGTTGAATTGTCGAGACGGTTATTACGCTTGAATGACTTGGTTTATGTTTTGTTAAGTATTTCATTAATATTAGGATAGACGTACATACATGGAAGTCGGTTATGCCTTCATTGGGTTTTAGATGTGGTGGGAAGGCTGCGGGTGACCCTATACATAAGCATCTGGGACTCGAAGGAAGTAGAATCCTCTTAAGTATGTACGTATAGTTTAACTTAAATTGATGTTTGATGATTAATGGAATTGTGATGAATGGATGTTGATTGATGCATATGTTGTGCATAAATTCCACTGATAGAGGATTTGACCTATGTACGTTGAAATGCGGCCTTGACCATCTGTTGACAAGTGCGCCCCGTTGAAATGCGGCCTTGTCCCTCTGTTGACAAGTGCGCCCCGTTGAAATGCGGCCTTGTCCCCCTGTTGTCAAGTGAGCCCCGTTACGATTATTGATTGTTGGCTCATGTTCGTCGAATATTGATTATTGGTTCATGATTGACGATTATTGACTATTGGTTTATGATTGACGATTATTGATTGTTGGTTTGTGATTGATGCATTTACAATTGATTGTAAGCATTGCATACATTGCTGATGAGCCCTCGGCAGGGGATTGCCGACATCCTGGTGTATAGATGTATGCACCCATTTTGGATGTAGTTCCTGACTCCGAGTATATAGACATATATATCTCGATGATTTTGAGATACAGCCTTGTTCATTGTGATGACAGAAGGGTATCGTTGCATTGGTGACTGGAGGTCACGCATAAGATAGACATTTTGGCTTACTTACGCATATGGCATTGCATTGATATTCATATCATTTATGCATTTCTTATTACACGCTTTTGTACTTGTGTAATCTTGTTGTTGGACATTATTGTGTTTCTTAGAGGCTCACTGTAAGTCATGTTTAGCCTCCACTCGTACTTTATGATTCTGTCTATGGTTCCTTGTGGACCATTACTACGAACTCACCAACCTTGTGTTGACTATGCTTAGTACACTTTTCAGGTAATCAGGTTCTCCCCGGACGTGGAGTTTAGTTGCATGCTTGCTGTTAACCCGGACCTTGGACTTTATGAATCAAGGATTCATCGACCTCCTCTTTTGCATTATGCTTAGGATCGACCTGCCATCATCGAAATGTTATTTTGTAAACTTTGATGGTTATTTGCTCCTCATGTAATTTGGTACTTGTTTCGTTTTGTAAGGGATTCACTGAATCTTTAATTGCATTTAGTTCTTGTTCTACATTAATTCCACCTTGTGCTATATGATTTCCGTGATATTCTGAGCCTTGGCTTGGGGTGTTACACTTTTTTCTTGTCAATCTTGACCATCATGACGACTGCCATCTCTGTCAGATGACCCTCCCCCCAATGAATTTTCCTTCTTGGTGACTCCTCTTACTAGTGAGGCAGTCTCCCTAGACCGGAGGTAATCATAGGCTCTGTCAATGGCTTCTTTGAAGGTCTTCGGAACCTTTATAGTCAATTTTTCTTGGAGGGGGCCAGGATGCAAAGCCAGAGTGAAGCCTGAAATTTGTTGACTTTCAGGAAGCCCGCGTATCTTTTGGCATTCTTGAGTAAATCTCAGAATAAAGTCCCTGTTTGATCCAAGAATCGTTTAATGGCTCCGACCTGAGGGTTTGTGAGTGATTTGAGTGTTTTGGTAGGCGATTCCCTTCCGGTCAAAGGGCGAGGAGGCCGCTTTACGCCTTAATGTATAGGGTTTTTCTTCAAGAGGTGCATGAATCCCCTTGGATGTTGAGTCGTCCCTATATATAGGGGTTAAGAAACTTGGAGAGGGGGAAAATGAGTTAGGGTAAATCTTTTCCTCCTTAGAGATATCTTTTTATCTTTTTAGGAGATTTGTAGTGATCTCGTATCCGAGGTATTCGATTATATGTTTCCTTTTGTGAGAATCTTAGATATAAGATGTTCTTGTATATATCCGGGGCTCAGGATAGTAATCCGAGAGCTTCGGAATATCTTCGAGTACGGAGGTCCATCCTTTGGAGACTATTGCTTCGTTCCTGTTAAGCAGATATACGGAGGTCTTTTGATATCGGAGGTAGAGCTCCGTATAGGGTATATCATCAAGCCCCCAGTCTAAGAAGATAGACGGCTACGGGCTGTCTTGTTAGACTTAAATTCTCGAGGGTCTAAAAGGTAAATAAATCTTAAAAGAAAAAAAAAACCTTATAGTACCTGTCAGTCTGATCCGATCATTTCCCTAATCTCTGCATCCGCTCTGCCCTAATTTTCTCCCTCTTCAGGTCAGTTATTTTACTTTAATTATTCCCTTCAATCTTTGTAGAAATGGCCAAAGTAGGTTGTAGCGATCTTTCGTCTGCTGTCACACCCGAGGGATTGGGGTGGTTTTGCTCTACCTACCTGTCATCCTTAGACAAGGCGGTTCGCTTACCGTCCCCTGAGGAAACCGTTGCTAATCCTCCTCAGGGTTTTGTGGGTCTCTATATTGCCCATGTTACCCGAGGCAACTTAAGATTTCCTCTTTCCCCATTTTTCCTTGACGTAATTAGCCATTATAACTGTTCTTTCTCTTTTATGCATCCGAATGGTGTTGCCCGTATTATTGGTTTTGAAATCCTTTGTCGCGCATATGGTGGTGAGGCGACTGTTGATTTGTTTTCTGCCTTCTTTGATTTGTGTGATGCTGGTGATTGGGTGACGATACAGAAAAAACCCAAAATTGACTGCTTTTTGCCTGGTAATACTGACGTTAGGGGGTGGAAAAATGAGTTTGTTTTTGTCGAGAGTTCAGTGATCCATGAGGCTTATTCACCGTTATTGGCTGGTCAGAAACCAACTAAATTCAAGGAGCCGGCGCTTGCCTATGTCCTTGAATTACCCCTGTATCAGCGACTTATTGAGGATCCTGTCAAATTGGATCGATACCCCGATGTTGTGTTGTATCAGTCTGGTATTTTGAAGCAGTGGCCTGAAGGAATTGATTCCAGGATCCTTGTTGGGGGAAAGGGTAAGTATATTAGTAAGTGTCTCCCTTATCTTATCAGCTTGTACGTTTTCTGATATGTTTCTTATTCTCCAGAGGTTACATTGGCTGAGTTTGTGAAGGGCCCGTTGTTGGAGTGTCAGCACAAGTTGTCTGTTATTTCTGCAAGGTTGCTTGCTGGGAAGACTGTGGAGCCTGATGTTGCCGATACTGGGAAAGAGGTTGCTGCTGATGCTACCCCTTCTAAGAAGAGGAAGGCTCCATCAAAGGCTTCATCCAAGGCTCCAAAGGAAAGGGCGAAGCCCCAGTCCATCTTTGATATGATGCTACTAGGTGATCTGCAGCCTTCAGAAACAAATATGAGTGAGTATTTTTGGTGACATTCTTATCTTTATGGCACATGTCTTCATTGTTTTTTCCGTTATTGCAGATGTTCCTGATCCTGAAGTAGTAGAGGATATTCTTCTCTGTTTTGTTCCCGATGATTGGGTTCGAGAAATGGTAGCGTTGGATGCTGGAAATCTTCAGGCCTCCTATGATCAACTTATTTACATGAGCACCATTGTTGGAACGGTTGTGAATGCTCGGTACCGGCTTTTGGTCCAGCAGCATGCAGATATGGAGGGACAGTTGGCTAATTTGAGGGGTCGCCGTCGTGGGGAGGGGTCTTCTATCTGCGAGTTGTGTAATGGCGAGGAATTTTTTATTTCTCGCCTGCAGAATGAACTTCTTCGTCTTAAGAGGCAGATGGCTAAGCAGAGAGAGCAGTGTGCTGAGTTTGCTAGGCAGCTGCAGAGTGCCCAAGCAAAGATTAATCAAATGGCATCTTTTTGTGAAACCAGTAAGAAGGCTATTGATGAGAAAGATGCCCGGATTGCTGAGCTTGAGGCTCAGTTGGAGGAGGCTCGCCAAAAAACTGCTGCTGCTGAGGTGAAGTCCAGGAGGGTCGTATTAGAAGTTATCCCTCATGTTTGCACTGAGTTGATGAGGAGCGAAGAGGCTGGTATACTGTTGGCGGAGGTCGTAAATGCTAACCGTGCCCAGGAAAGAGCATCTATTTTAGACCAGTTAGCGAGGGATGGACTGATCACCCTTACTCCGGACTTGGTGGATCAAACCTCAGAAAGAGTGGCGGCGGCTGAAGATGCTCTTGCTCGTGCAGATTTCCCATTTGTGAAGGACATCTCCTCTGACGACTCTGCCTCTGTCGAAGATCTGCTGCAGAAGAAACCCCGTACTTCCTTGTGACTTTTCAGGAAATACAATTTGTTTGTCGGACTTATATTGTATTTAAACAATTTTATCCTTATTTGTTATACTCTCTGCATTTTGATTATATTCTATCGGCGTGACGCCAAGACTTTTATCTTAATGCTTGAGTTTTAACCGGGCTTAAATCTATGTTTAAGATTTTGCCATGGTTTCGTTGGATTTAATGAGCGTCCTCTTACTCCAACTTTTTATGTATATTTTTAATTACTTGTACGTACTCATAATTATATTGCGAAAGGTTGCGACCCTGTTCGCTTAATTCTGATTTTATTAAAGGCTGCTCTGAAGTAGTTATACATGTGTGGGAGCTTTTTCTTGCCTTTCAGTGATAGAATCGGCGAAGGTTGGTTGCATTCCATGGTCTTCCGACTGATTTGTCTTCCATGTCAACCAGATCGTAAGCTCCATTGCCATAGGCTTGAGCCACTTTATACGGTCCTTCCTACGCTTGGATGAGTTTACCTTGATCTCCTTCTTTTCTCTGACTATTGAGCCTAAGCACATAATCTCCTGGTTTGAAGGTTGATTTCCGCACCCTTTTGTTGTAGTAGTTTTCAACTTTTTGTCTGTAGGATGCTGCTCTTATTGCTGCTATTTCCCTTTGTTCATCCAGGATGTCCAAATTTAGTCGAAGGTTCTCTTCATTGTTTTCTGTTTCTAGGTTGGATACCCTGCATGTTGATACTTGGAGCTCCGTTGGCAGGACTGCTTCAGATCCGTATACCAAGCTAAAGGGAGTCTCCTTTGTTCCCCATTTTGGTGTAGTCCTTAGTCCCCATAGGACCAGTGGTATTTCGTCTACCCATCCTTTCCGGGTGGGGCCCAACCTCTTTTATATGCCTTTTACAAGGTCTCTATTTGTGACTTCAACCATTCCGTTACCCTACGGGTGGTATACGGATGTGAAGTTCTGTTGAATTTTTAGCAAGTTGCAGAATTCAGGGAAGGTGCCCTCCGAGAATTGCTTCCCATTGTCAGAGATGATAATATACGGTACTCCGAATCGACACACGATGTGTTCGAAGACAAATTTTTCTATGTTTTTCTCAGTTATCTCTGTCAATGGTTTTGCTTCTACCCATTTGGTGAAGTAATCTATTGCAACAACCAAAAATTTATGTCCCGATGCTGCTAACGGGAGTGGTCCAACTATGTCGATTCCCCATTGCGCAAATGGCCATGCTGAGATGACGGATGTCATATCTTGTTTTAGCATTCTACTAACGTTTGCAAGAAGCTGACAATTTACGCATACCTACAACGTTGCTGACGTGTCTTGATGCATTGTTGGCCAATAGTAGCCAAGTCTTAGTATTTTTGCTACTATTGATTTTGGGCCAGCATGATGTCCGCAGATTCCTCCGTGCATTTCTGTAATTATCATGTTAGCCTCGTTTGGCCCCACACATTTTAGCCACGGCGTTAGGAAAGCCTTTTTGTACAGTATTCCGTCCATGATCTTTAATTGTGGCGCCTTAATTCGTATTTTCCTGGCTTCGTTTTTGTCTTTCGGGAGAAGCCCGCTTATCAGGTACTCTCTTATGGGTCTCATCCAGTTGTTGGGATCTTCCGTAATTATGATCAACACTTCTTTTTCGCTTATTGACCTATCTTTGAGTACTTCGATTAAGACGTCCTTAGCTAAGTGAGAGAAGGTAAGAGATGCCAGTTTGCTTAATGCGTCTGCCTTTTGGTTTTGGTTTCTCCTTATGTGTTCTATTTCGAATGATCCGAAGCAGTTTATAAGTTCATGGACTTTCTCCAGGTACTGTTTGATTGTTGGTTGCTTTGCTTCGAATTCCCCTTGAACTTGTTTTGCCACTAGCTGGGAATCTACATATACGTGAATGTGGTGAACCTTCATTTCTTTTGCTATGCGGAGCCCTGCTAGCAGCGCTTCATATTCTGCTTCATTATTTTTTGTTTCGAGTTCGAACTTTAGGGCATATGTATATTCTTTCTTGTCATGCCCTATCAGCATCAGTCCAGCTCCAGAGCCGCTTTTGCTTGAGGCCCTATCTGTGTATAGCTGCCATTCATCATGGTCTTGATCCTCAGTGATGGTCAGTGTGCTTGAGTGACTTGTAGCTCCGGTTTCTTTGTTATGTTGTGTTTCTGCAATGAAGTCCGCTAGCACCTGTCCTTCCACTGAACTTCGCGCTCTGAATTCAATGTCGTGTTCTCTAAGTTCGATGGCCCACTTAGCCATTCTTCCTGATTTCTCCGGTTTTAGTAACACCTGTTTGATTGGTTTGTCTGTTAGGACGACTATGTTGTGAGCTTGAAAATACCTTCGCAGTCTTCTGGCGGTGTGAACTAATGCCAGAACTAGCTTTTCAAGCTCCGGGTACCGTGCTTCGGCTCCCTGCAGTATTTTGCTAACGAAGTAGATCGGTATTTGCTTCTTGTCTCTTTCTGCTAATAATACGGAGCTCACGCATTCCGCGGATGACGCTATATATATGTATAACGTCTCTCCTGCTATAGGGAATGTCAAGGTCGGTAGCTCCGGAATATATTTCTTCATTTGCTCGAAAGCTTCGCTGGCTTCGACAGTCCATTTAAAGGTCTTCTTGTCGATGCACCCTTTAAGCGTTTTGAAAAACGGAAGTTGCTTTTCTGCTCCTCTAGACAAAAATCTGCTCAGCGCTGCCAACTTCCCGTTTAGACTCTGTACTTCTTTTATGGAGGTTGGCGGGAGCATTTACGAGAGTTTGTTTACTTTGGACGGGTTTGCTTGTATTCCTTTCTTTGTGATGTAGTACCTGAGGAACTTTCCTTCTTCTACTCCGAATGAGCACTTCTTAGGGTTCAGCTTCATGTTAATGCTCCTTAGCGTGTTGAAGGTTTCCTGTATGTCTGACAACAGCTCATCCTCATTCTTACTCTTGATGACCATGTCGTCGACGTAGGCTTCCAAGTTTCTTCCTAACTGGTTGGAAAGCCTTTTTGTACAGTATTCCGTCCATGATCTTTAATTGTGGCGCCTTAATTCGTATTTTCCTGGCTTCGTTTTTGTCTTTCGGGAGAAGCCCGCTTATCAGGTACTCTCTTATGGGTCTCATCCAGTTGTTGGGATCTTCCGTAATTATGATCAACACTTCTTTTTCGCTTATTGACCTATCTTTGAGTACTTCGATTAAGACGTCCTTAGCTAAGTGAGAGAAGGTAAGAGATGCCAGTTTGCTTAATGCGTCTGCCTTTTGGTTTTGGTTTCTCCTTATGTGTTCTATTTCGAATGATCCGAAGCAGTTTATAAGTTCATGGACTTTCTCCAGGTACTGTTTGATTGTTGGTTGCTTTGCTTCGAATTCCCCTTGAACTTGTTTTGCCACTAGCTGGGAATCTACATATACGTGAATGTGGTGAACCTTCATTTCTTTTGCTATGCGGAGCCCTGCTAGCAGCGCTTCATATTCTGCTTCATTATTTTTTGTTTCGAGTTCGAACTTTAGGGCATATGTATATTCTTTCTTGTCATGCCCTATCAGCATCAGTCCAGCTCCAGAGCCGCTTTTGCTTGAGGCCCTATCTGTGTATAGCTGCCATTCATCATGGTCTTGATCCTCAGTGATGGTCAGTGTGCTTGAGTGACTTGTAGCTCCGGTTTCTTTGTTATGTTGTGTTTCTGCAATGAAGTCCGCTAGCACCTGTCCTTCCACTGAACTTCGCGCTCTGAATTCAATGTCGTGTTCTCTAAGTTCGATGGCCCACTTAGCCATTCTTCCTGATTTCTCCGGTTTTAGTAACACCTGTTTGATTGGTTTGTCTGTTAGGACGACTATGTTGTGAGCTTGAAAATACCTTCGCAGTCTTCTGGCGGTGTGAACTAATGCCAGAACTAGCTTTTCAAGCTCCGGGTACCGTGCTTCGGCTCCCTGCAGTATTTTGCTAACGAAGTAGATCGGTATTTGCTTCTTGTCTCTTTCTGCTAATAATACGGAGCTCACGCATTCCGCGGATGACGCTATATATATGTATAACGTCTCTCCTGCTATAGGGAATGTCAAGGTCGGTAGCTCCGGAATATATTTCTTCATTTGCTCGAAAGCTTCGCTGGCTTCGACAGTCCATTTAAAGGTCTTCTTGTCGATGCACCCTTTAAGCGTTTTGAAAAACGGAAGTTGCTTTTCTGCTCCTCTAGACAAAAATCTGCTCAGCGCTGCCAACTTCCCGTTTAGACTCTGTACTTCTTTTATGGAGGTTGGCGGGAGCATTTACGAGAGTTTGTTTACTTTGGACGGGTTTGCTTGTATTCCTTTCTTTGTGATGTAGTACCTGAGGAACTTTCCTTCTTCTACTCCGAATGAGCACTTCTTAGGGTTCAGCTTCATGTTAATGCTCCTTAGCGTGTTGAAGGTTTCCTGTATGTCTGACAACAGCTCATCCTCATTCTTACTCTTGATGACCATGTCGTCGATGTAGGCTTCCAAGTTTCTTCCTAACTAGTGTTGGAAAGCCTTATCAAAAAATCGTTGATACGTAGCCCTGCATTCTTCAAACCGAATGGCATCTTTGTGTAGCAATATATTCCTTTACTAGTATAGAACGATGTCTTTCCTTCATCGCCTTTGGCCATCTGTATCTGATGGTATCCTTTATACGCATCCAAGAAGCACTTTAGTCTGAAATCCGCTAGAGATTCGACCTTCCAGTCGATCTCCGGTTGGGGGTAGCAGTCTTTTGGCGTAGCTTTATTTATGTTCGTAAAGTCTACGCACATTCGCCACCCCCATCACTTTTCTTTACCATGACCGGGTTGGCTACCCATGTTGGATATACCGACTCCTTTATTATTCCTGCTTTCAAAAGTTCGTCTACTTCTTTAAGTGTAACCTGATCTCTTTCTGCCGCTAACGATCTCTTCTTCTGGTGGATTGGGGTCAGGTGTTTGTGTTCATTTAGTCTGTGCTCCGTTGTGAATTCTTCGCCCTGTATTGATATTTTTCGTGGGACTCCTGTCATATCGGAGTATTCCCATGCGAGGACATCCATATTCTCTTCTAGTAGCTTCCGGAGCCCCAATTTGAATTCCTTAGGTAATTGTTTCCCTATTGAGATCAGCTGATCCGGGAATGCTGGGTTTATCGCGATTTCTTCTTCCTTATCTTGTTCCGCTATCGCTGGGATTGTGACTTTCGTCTCTTCCTAGGCTCTTTTCACGCCATGGACATGTCTCCCAGCATCGCGTCTAGATTTTATCATCCCTAGTCCTTCTGAGGTCAAGAACTTGACCATCGAATGGATTGTTGACGCGACAATTCCCAGCTTCTACATGGCGGGTCTGCCTAATAGTATATTATAGGGGGAGGGTGACCTTACTATGACGAAATCGAGCTCCTCTGTTCTGACAGTGAGCGGTTATCCGATTTCGACAGCCAGGTTTATCTCCCCTATTGGCCAGATCCGTTCCCCTGCGAATCCTATTAATGGTGTCTTAGCAGAGGTCATCAGGCTCCTTATCTGATCGGGAAGTTGCAGAAAGCAGTGTTCGTAAAGAACGTCACATTCGCTACCTCCATCGATATATACCTTGTGAACCAGGATGTTACAGATGGTGACTTGTATTACCAGCGGATCCTCTGAGAACGTGCTGGCTTCTTTGGAGTCAAAGATTATATCTTCCGCTGTAGTGCTGTCTTCTACGCCTTTTCTTTTAGTCCCTTTTTCAGGAAAACTTCGGGATGGTCCATAACCACCACCCCTAGTCTCCCTCATTCCAGGGTGGAGGTCGACCATTTAACTTTTTTTGATCAAGGGTGGGCTCGGTGATTATTTTTGTCCCACGGATGGCGCCAATTTGTTTGATCCAAGAATCGTTCAATGGCTTCGACCTGGGGGTTTGAGTGTTTTGGTAGGCGATTCCCTTCCGGTCAAAGGGCGAGGAGGCCGCTTTACGCCTTAATGTATAGGGTTTTTCTTTAAGAGGTGCATGAATCCCCTTGGATGTAGAGCCGTCCCTATATATAGGGGTTAAGAAACTTGGAGAGGGGGAAAAGGAGTTAGGGTAAATCTTTTCCTCCTTAGAGATATCTTTTTATCTTTTTAGGAGATTTGTAGTGATCTCGTATCCGAGGTATTCGATTATATGTTTCCTTTTGTGAGAATCTTAGATATAAGATGTTCTTGTATATATCCGGGGCTCAGGATAGTAATCCGAGAGCTTCGGAATATCTTCTAGTACGGAGGTCCATCCTTTGGAGACTATTGCTTCGTTCCTGTTAAGCAGATATACGGAGGTCTTTTGATATCGGAGGTAAAGCTCCGTATAGGGTATATCATCAGTCCCTGAGCGGCTCATTCTCTAGTTGCCTTATCAAATGGGCCTCCAAGTGATTACGTTAATGCTTTTTTTTGGAAGAAATGTGCCACAAACTTTTCTTTCAAGTCTTGGAAATCCTTGATACTCTTCTCAGGCAGGCCTGTGAACCAATCTCTAGCATGGCCTTGCAATGTCCCTGGGAACAAGTGGCAAGCCACAGGATCCACCCATTTTTCTGTAAGAATTTCTTGGTCAAACAAAGCTAGGTGGTTTCCCGGGTCCCTTGTACCATCATAGGTTCCCACAACAGGAGGAACCTTCTGGCCATCAGGGAAGGGGTACTCAGCAATCCAGTCACAGAACCTTGACTTCACTGCCAACCTTGGAATGCTCACAGTTCGAGCTCTCTCTCCCGTTTCCTCCCTTGATAATACTTTTAGCATTTTTAGCAATTCCCTAGCCGGGTTTGATGGTGGAGTTGGCTCCAGGTTCGGCTGTTGCTGCTTTTTAAGTTGCTCTACCATCAATGTCATTAAAGATTCCACAGGGGTTGGTGGTGGGGGAGGTGGAGATGGAGCTAGAGCAGGTTTTAGAGCATTGACAAGTTGTGACAACCACTCTTGGTTAGGTTGTGTTGTTAGATTGGGAGTGGTTGGTGGTTGAAGAGAATTTTGAGAGGACTCCCTCACAAACTTGAGTAATTCTACTAGTTGGCTTTCTTGCAAAGTAATGGTCCCTGATGAGCCAAGGATGGGTTGTCTACCAAGGGTCATCAAGTCACTCCCGAGTGGTAAGGGTGTAACCGACAAGGATGTGACTGGAAGGGATGCCGCTGGGGTAGCATTTTGAGTTTGAGAACTTGTATTTTTTGACAAATCTTTAGTGACAGAAGAGAGTAAGCTTGTTTGAGTAGTACAACTCGGTATGCTTACAAACGAGGTGGCGGGTGAAGATGATGTTCCCAATGTGGAGAACAATGACCCCATAGCTGAATTCTTATCAGGTATATTTCGAGAAGAATATTGGAGTCTAGATGTGACATCCAATAGTTTCTGACCGGAGATTGTTTTCTCACTTGGGGTATGTTCACTACTAACGCCCTTCTCTACAGTGATGATGGGTGGTGGAGTAAAGGTGGTGTCTTTTGGTAACCCTTCCCCACCAGTTGATGTTACTTTAGAAAGTGGAGTTTCTTCCCCAGCCATGCAAAACCAAGAAAATAGTGACACAAAATGGTGATTTTGATTTTTAAGAGAATGGAATTCGTTCAAAAAACAGTCCCACGGATGGCGCCAATGTTTGAACCTAAAATGAAAGGCTCAGTGACGTGAGAGATTAAAAGGCCACAACCACCGCAACTCCTGATAATTCAGTGCAAACCTATCAAGTTCTTAGCGAACCTAAGGTGGCAATGGTTGTGGGATAAGTGTGATTGATTGAATGTATATGAATGTGAATATAATTGAATTGAATGTGTTCCTGACAAATCCTTGCATGAGTATTTATATAGGAATATTTAGGAGGGTGACAAAGCACTTTCTAAGATCCACCTACAGTGAATATCCCTTTTGTAGTAATGATGTAATGTATAAGTATTTACAAACACTTATATGTGAATATATATATATGCAATATATCCAAATTCTTTTTTAGAAGCAAGTTGGGCTAGGCACGGTCATGATGGGTCAAACCAGGTTCTCCCCTTACTTATATCTCAAATTAATATTTAATATAAGTATATATATATATATGCCATGCCCTAATATCTATCTATATATATGGGAGCGGGCAGCATAGCGTAAAGGGGAGAAGGAAGTCAAGGACAATATCAAGTCTTCCTCACCCGTGATTGAATCCGACCCGGTCCAAGTAGACCCGGTATTGCATACATATATATATCGCGACCCTAATTAAATCCGGCTGCCAGTATCTATATACAAGCGGCATGCAAGAGGGAAGGAAGAAGATCCGACCCGTTTGTTAATCTCACTCGGTTGTAGACCCGGTTTTGTTAATCTCACCCGGTTGTAGACCCGGTTTATTGGTATGGATCGATCTCTATATTTGCCTACTAAGAATCCTTCTTTTGTTAGTCTTACCAGGTTGTCATCTCGCCCGGTTATCTCGCCCGGTTGTAGACCCGGATATGTTTTAATCTCGCCCGGTTGTTGACCCGGATATGTTTTAATCTTGCCCGGTTGTTGACCCGGATATGTTTTCATATCGCCCAGGCGATGAAAACCTTAAACAACTTTTTTTGTATTTCGAGACATGTTCTTGATCTAAGCCTTTAACCCCCTGATATCTATACGGAATTTTTCTTTCTTTTTATGAAAATCGTACTTCTAACTTCTAAGGAGGTGTTTGGTTGGAGGGTTTTAAAGTATGGAATAATTACGAAAGTGTTATACTGTGTTTGGTTCAAATGAATGATTTGTTCAAACCCATCAAAAACGGATTTTTGAAAAACCACCTTTTAGTCTTTTACCATGGTTTTACATTATTATTCAATCTCACACACATTATATCTTAATATCTCATATATTTCTTTTTATCTCTCACATTATCTTTCATACACACCCCTTTATTCTTATAGCCATAATAAAATCCATTAACAATTCCATTTACCACCCGAATACCACCTAAAACTTCTGCAATTTATAAATTTAATAGCTGATGGGCGAATGTTTTAGTTTTTGGTAATTAAGGGAGATGTATAAGTATTAAGCATCCTATAATGAACCACAATTATTAATTGGGCTGATTATATATAGGTTAAGGTTAGAACTTTGAAGAAAATAGAAGAAACAATGAGTGGGCCTCATGAAGATTATTGGGCTGGGCTTGATGAATCTTCTTTTGATAATCCAAGTAAAAGATCTTTCCCATAGGCTTAGCCGCTTAGGTATCGAGTATGGACTATCGAGTATCGACTATGAACCATCGAATAAGGTTGAATACTTGACCTTTGTAGTTTAAACTGCTACGTATTAGAGTTAGAATTCTAGTTAAATGAAAGGATTTTTCTAGTAATCAAACTTCTAAAATAAAGAAAGATTTGCTTAACTATAATCATTAAAGCTTTGATTAATACACAATAAAATATAAGTATTGATAGAGAAGCCTACTAAATAAACCTACTAATTAACCTAACCATGAAAAATTGTCATTAGTACATATAATTAATTAATCCAAAATAAAAAGGAATGTCTTCCAAATTTACCCTTAGTATTACTGTACGTATTTTTTCTCCTTTTCTTTCTTTTTATCTATTTCATCAAACATGTTTCTTCACGATTTTATAACTAAAAACTGACAACTTCAAAATTATTACTTTATATTGCTTAAAACATTTGACTCATTGAGCCATGGCATACCATCTCATCAAACGCAACACCACATCATTAACAGCTATATAATAGTTCAATTGAAAAAAATAAGATAATGATATATAAATCTACAACAATTGAAATCTACGTAGTAAATAACTAATTGAAAAAAATAGGGTAGTGTACTAAATAACCATGTTTTTCCATATAATTTCATATATTGTTCGAATCATTAACATCTAACATTTACCGTTAAAAAAATATTAAATAGTATTGTTATAATTTTTTTTTATTTGTTTTTTGAAAGGTGAATTTCGCTTGAAACTTCGTGTCGCGATTCGACAGCGAGAGGTCTAGCATACGTTGTCTTAACCGGGTCCGCGCTAGAGAGCTCCCTCGAAGTAGAAATGCTTATTTCAAATACCCAATGGGAGGAAAACCCTACTAATCCGCCCGAAGGCACGACGATTAATAGGGGTAAACTCTGCCCCCTCAGACTTGAACCTGGGTATACCCAAGTCAAGCCCTCATAGAAGGACTACCTATATCTCAAAGTTGGTGGAATGGAGATTCGAACCTGAGACCTATAGGTCACCAGGGGAACTCCAAACCACTCCACCAACTCATCATTGATAATTAGTATTATTATATAATTAAAAGTTCTATCAACAGAGAACGAGACTTACATGAAAGTTTATATGTTCTTTTGTATAAAAATACCAGATTAAGCATATTCTATTGAAAGGTTTAGAAAAAGAGATCATATTAAATAGGCATAAGAGTTTCTTAATGTAGACACAAAATACGTATAGTCCCAAATTAAAGATTAGGGGTAATATAGTAATGACATAAAATAATTAATGGATTTCCAAAAGTATAGGCATAGGTGGCATTAGGTTAATTTTTAGGTGTATTTATTAGGTTTCCTAATCATTTTTTATAAAATATTACGTGTATAAATAAAAATAATTATCTTGTAAACTAACTATTAACCATTAGTGTACTTCTCATTATAGCTCAGTGGTTGAGCACCAGTTTTATATGTTGGAGGTCTTGAGTTCGAGACATGGGAATGACATTTTAAGGAATTTCACAAATAAAGTCCTCCAGTGAAGGAGGTTTGATTCCTGCAGAGGGGCAGGGTTTTATCCCAACTAAATGTCGTGCCTTCGGGCGGTTTAGTTGGGGGTTTCTCCTCCTACTAGGTATTGAGGGTGAGGGGGCTCTCTAGCGCGGACCCGATTAAGACAACGTAAGCTAGATCCCCTGTTGCGAGCAAATGATCCACACCTTTCAAAAAAAAAAAACTACGAGTATTTACCATTAGTAAATAACACTTCAGCTTACAAAATCCAAAGTAATGTAAAAAGGTTGATGATTTATAAATATAAAAATATGTATTTCTATTTCTAGTTTTTAACATTTTGTAATGGCTGATACTTCAATGTTAGTTTCCTGAACCTTTGCTACTTAACATTTTGTTATTTCTAGGTTTGGTATCACAAGCATCACCATCATTTTCCCAATGTAATCACGAGCCAAACATATCTACCCTGATTCGATTTCCATCCATTTGGTTTCGGCAGTCCAAAGGATCATATATTATGCCCCTAGTTTTGGATATATATATATATATATATATATTTTTTAATGTATATATATATTCTCAATACAACAAAACCGCATAAAATGGGAGTCGGAATGTGGGATCAGTGTTATTATTTACGGCAAACTATTTTTTAGGCTTCAAAAATATTCCCGCGACAATACAATCGCATCTATTCCTCGTTTCAGAATAATTTCTAACGGTACAAATTTTAGCAAATTAGTATTAACCGGAAAATACTGGATGAGGATTCTCTCAAGTTTGGACACTAACTTGAGTCAAGTTAGAAAAATTTTGACCATTAGATTAAAATCAAGTGTCACGATTCAATGATCATCTTTGAATCTTGACCCTTGATTATAATCCAATAACTATGATTCTTCTAACTTGACCCCTCAAGTTGTTTTCAACTTGAGGGAATCTCCATCCGAAAATACTTCATTTGCAGCTTATCATTGATTTATGGAGTTATTATAGGCCACTTTATTTAATAGTTACTACTACTACTTAAAAGTATTGTTTAAATCTAATATATTGTAAGAAATCTCAAATCCAAACTGTAACACCCCGAGCCGAGGCTCGAAATATCACGGAAATCATATAGCACAAGGTGGAATTACAATAGAACAAGACTAAATGCAAATAAAGGATTCAGTGAATCCTTACAGAACGATAAACAAGTATCAAATTACATAAAGAACAAGTCATCATCAAAGATTACAACTGAACATCAAAGGATGGGTAACGGTGCTAAGTACAATGCAAAAGAAGGCAAATGGATCCTTGATCCATATAAGTCCAAGTCCGGGTTCAACAGCAAGCTAAGAAATCGATCATACTTCATGCCTTGGAATAACTTGGTTACCTGAAAAGTGTACTAAGCATAGTCAACACAAGGTTGGTGAGTTCGTAGTAATGGTCCACAAGGAACCATAGACAGAAATCATAAAGTACGAGTGGAGGCTAAACATGACTTACAGTGAGCCTCTAAGAAACACAGTAATGTCCAACAACAAGATTACACAAGTACAAAAAGCGTGTAATAAGAAATGCATAAATGATATGAGTATCAATGCAATGCCATATGCGTAAGTAAGCCAAAATGCCTATCTTATGCGTGATCTCCGGTCACCTATGCAACGATACTCGCTTGTCATCACCATGAACAAAGCGGCATCTCAAAAACATTGAGATATATATGTCTATATACTCGGGGTCAAGATCTACATCCAAAATGGGTGCATACATCTATACACCAGGATGTCGGCAATCCCCTGCCGAGGGCTCATCAGCAATGTATGCAATGCTTACAATCAATTGTAAATGCATCAATCATAACCCAACAATCAATATACGATGAACCTGAGCCAACAATCAATATTCGTCAAACATAAGCCAACAATCAATATTCGACAAACATAAGCCAACGATCAATATTCAACAAACATAAGCCAACGATCAATATTCAACAAACATAAGCCACTAACCACAATTTTAAACCAACTATACGTACATACACTTAAAAGAATTCTACTTCCTTCGAGTCCCAGATGCTTATATATAGGGTCACCCGCAGCCTTCCCACCACATCTAAAACCCAATGAAGGCATAACCGACTTTCATATATGTACGTCTATCCTAATATTACTAGATACTTAACAAATATAAACTAAGTCATTCAAACGTGATAATCGTCTCAACAATTCAATACTCAAACCAATTTAACCAATCAAACGAAAGGAACCATCACATCAATCCAACAACCAAGACCATCAATCAATAAATCAATAAATGCAAGTAAACAAGCAAGGTTTACACTTTTCAGCCCGAATCTCAAGCGAGTAGGGAGATACGAAACTCACCTTGATCGGCAAAGAAGCTTAAGTCGAGTTAATAAAAGATTAATAGCGAGTATTAGGATCCACACGGCCACAACCTATAAATATACATCATAATACCATAATGTCAACTATACAATCTTAAACAAGTTGGTTTAGCTCATTTAAGTCGAGTCACGAACCCACAATTACTTCTTTAACATTACCAAGTGTGAAACATAACACTTTGACTCGACATTTTTAGAAATGGAGAAAGATTCATACAAAATGAATGTTATCATAAGAAAATAGACTTTCACACGATTCTAACGATAGGTCATATGACTCGATTGGACTTACGGATCAAAAGTTATTAACGTTTGAATATATATAGTTTGAGTTAATAACTCAAATTTGGTTTTAAAAGTGACTCTCGACTTTGAACGACTCGTTTGTCATGTGTAGGGCACCAATAGGGTCTTAAGAGTACATTCCGGAAAGGTCAGGACGATCCTAGGACGTTAGAAACGAAGCTAGGAAAATATTTGGTTGAATGGGTTTCAGTTTTTACAGAAACATTTCACTGCGCCGCAGTAAAGGACTCACATCCTCACTGCGCCGCAGTGAGAACATTCTGTCCAAAACGACCTGCAGCAGCAACACAAGCCAAACACGATCCAAAACGACCCAAATCACTTGTTTCAACCTAAGACTCGGTTTTGGAGGTGCAAATACTCATTTTTAACCTCTAGAAACATATAGAAACATAACCCATAACACAATTTCGTCCATAACATCATCAAACCTTCCTGTTCATCAACCCTAAACCAAAACCCTATTTAACCCTAAATTGACCCAAACTCCATTTTATGTCGTTTTAGGACATGTAAATACTCGAAATGACTAGAGATACATAAACAAACATAAATAGATGAATATGGGATGAATTTGACTTACCAAATCTTGCTTCAAAAGTCAAATCCGAATTTGACCAATAAAAATGGTTAAAGAAAACTTGAACTATGAACTTCAATCCTTGATATGATGAAGATGAGATGTAGATGATGATTATCTTGTATAGATTTGGATTCAATATCACTTATTGATGCAAGAATTATTAAGAGAGGAAGATTTGTGATGTTCTTGTAATAGAGAGGGTAAGAGAAAAGAGGGAAGAGGGTGAAAGACTAAGTTTGTGAAGTGTAGGGTTAAGGGGGAAAGGGTTGGGTCGGCTGGGGGGTCGGGTACGGGTATGGGTCGACCCGTTTCCATTTACAAGCTAATTTACACATCGTTTTACATTTAGTCCCCAATTAAGTTATACTATCGACCCGACGAACATACCATATGGTCATTTAATCACAAAACGACCCAGTTATTTCATTAACTTAAATTGTTAGTCGAATTGCACGTAAAGTAAAACGGTCAAAACTCACGGATGTTACACAAACAGAAACAACTTGAATCAAGAACTTATTACAACCAGATTGAAGAAGATTATTATAGAATAGAATATATGAAGTTATTATTACACAATACTTAAACAATAATCATCCAAGTGATGATTAATACCAGAAATATATATATCGATATGATATATATATACAGATTATATTTGCGAGAAAACGAAATAAGGATAAAATAGGGTTGTTTTCGTTATGAAACTGCTAGGTCGAAAATCGACCAAGTATAATTTGTTCAGAAATAGCTGAAGCTCAGTGAAGAATACTTGTACAGAATTCTGAAGTCGTTCAGAATTAGTTCACTGAAGCTTCACTTCAGTTCAGATCAACGTATCAGAATACCGTTCAGAATGAAGTCAAAGACTGAAGTCTGAAGAAAGAGAATCAAGCTCAGATGTGGAGCTCATAAGTTGATTCTACCTGATCGAATACTGAAGCATCTCAGTGTAAAAGTACTTACACACTTTTACACTGATTACGAGGAAGACTTTTTACTTTACATACCTTTACCCAGTTAATAGATTTAACTATTAATAAAAGTACAAGGTAAAGTAAAGGTTGGGAATAAGGTATGATAAGTCACATCAATTGACTTATATACTTAAACCTTAAAAGTACGCATGTAAGGAATTAGCTTTAATTCCTTAAATGCTCCCAACCATATTTGTACGATCTGGTCCACGTCATCATGGACTTGGTCTATAAATATAAGTCTTCTCACAACTTGCAAATAGCTTGAAACTTTAGTATTGCAACTTGTGAGATATACTCTAAGTAATCCTTACGAGTATTTCCAAGTTATTAGATCACTTGTATTTCTAGGTTGTTTAGATATTTACACTTGGGTGTTTATCTTTGTTCCGCAACAACCTTTGTATTTGTTTATATCAATAAATCAAATACATTGAAAAGTACATCGTGTCTCAATACTACATACTTGAAATATATATATTATTTATATAGTTTCAGCCCTTATTGTTTCTTGCATTTACTTTCAGTACCTTTATCTTATTGTTTATCCATATCTGGATCGTATTCTGAACTGGTCAACTTCCAGTTAGAACTACTTGCCAGTCGGGTGTTAACCATCTATATTTGGGACTCACAATTGGTATCAGAGCAGCAAGGTTGAATTATATTAATTCATTAACCTTTGATCTGCAAAGATGGTTGACCAACTATTCAATGAAGGCTCTAACCCTAATGCTAATGCTAATACTCCACCTACTCCACCCCCTATCATCAACAACAATATACCACCGCATAATGTACACGTACACTTTCCAAATAATCTTGTTCCCAAGTTTGATGGGAACAGTGAAAATGTTCTAACATGGAAAGCATGCATGCTCAAATATATTGCTGGTGTTGAAAGACATTTGACCGATATTCTTAAAGAAGGACCCTTTGTCCCCATGAATGCCTCCACTGTTATCAGAAATGCCGATGGGACTCCTAGGGTATCACCTAAGGAGAAGGATCATTGGTCTGAAGAAGATCATAGGCTGGTAGACCTTGATACCAAGCTACAAAAATATGATCTTGTATGCTGTTCCTGAAACTCTTATGCCCACCCTTGTTTTACTTGAAAATTCAAAATTAATGTGGGAGGAACTTATGACACAGTTTGAAGGCACCTCTGAGACTATAGTCACAAGAAAAGTTGCTTTAAATAAAAGATATGAGTCTTTTTTTGCTATCCCTGGTGAAACTTTAACTCAAACTTACATCAGATTTACTAATCTGGTAAATCAATTGAAAGCCCTGGGTATAACTAAAGATAAAGAAATTTTGTTAGAAAAGTTTTGTGACATCTTACCTTCTAAATGGGAAAACTTGATCTTGGTTTTAAGACAAGGAAAAACCTTGCACAGTCACACTCTTGCTTCCCTATATGGAGCCTTCAGATACACTGAAGAGAACAAAACCGAGAGAGCTGTGGCTGAGCAAGATGCCAAAAATCATGCTTCTACCAGTTCAGTCATGGTTCAGTACTCTGCGCCACATGGGACTGCTCTACTATCTTCTGAGAGTGATCATTCTGACTCGATGAAGAAGATGGTTTCTGAAATGTTAAAAACTGGTATTTCTGGTAATGTAACTCATAATTGTGATGAGGATGACAATGATGATCTGGTTGCCATGCTGGCTAAAACGTTCAATCGTTTTAAGGCCAAATCAAATCGATCTGGCAAACCATTTGCTTCCAGTGCTTCTATTGATAAGTCTGATCTTGAATGCTTTAAGTGTGGCAAGAAAGGACATTTCATGAAGGAATGCAGATCTAGTCAGCCTTTATCATCACAATCTGCTCCTAATCATTCTATTTTTCAGAAATCTGATGATAGCTATAAGGCTAAGTACAAGAAGCTAAAAGCCCAAATAGCTCTCATGGCTCAAAACAACTCAAGCAATAATAGTTGTATGATTGCCAAGACTGAAAAATGGGAAGAATCTGACGAATCATCTAATGATGAGGAAGAAGTTAGGGATATGTGTTTTATGGCACGTGAAGATCAAGGTCATTTGGTCAAATCTGATGTTGAATCTGGTCGATGGGTGGATATAGTCATGAAAAAGGTTAGTGACTTTGGTTTTGAAAGTAATGAGGAACAAAAACTGGACCTTTTGGTTTTGAAAGTAATGAGGAAAAAAAACTGGACCTTTTGGTTCTTTTAGAGGCTGACATTTCATTTGTCGAAACTGTGCGTTCAGAAAGCCTAAAAATGTTTGAAAGTAATACTTCTGAACTGAATGCCAGTCAGGCCAGACTAAAAGAGCTGAAAGATGTTCATTTGGCTTTAAAAAGTTATCAGTCTATGGTTGCCACTTTAGAGTTGGAAAAAGAAGAATTAAAAACCATCCTTGAAAATGAACAAAAAATAATTAAATCTTGGATGAAAGCACCAAAACCAGATGCTGCAATTAAAAATACTTTTGCAACTCAAAGAACAGCATATGAATCTGGTGATCTTCATTTGGCATCTATAATCGCTGATTTAGATGCACTTCCAAAGGAAATAAAACCAGAAATTATTTTTCCTAAAGTTGGCAAACAGAAAACAGTGACTGATAAGGCCCAGGAATAATCTGAGGGTAAATCTGAAACAGCTCAGACAACTGTTTCAGAAAAGAAGGCTAAAACCAAAAAGTCATCCCCTCAGACTTCATCTAAGGTTCCAAAAGGCCAAAAGAAGAAGAAAAATTTCTCCCCCACTGAACCTTATACCTCAGATTCAGGTAAGGCTCAGGTGTCTAATGAAGAATCAATTTTGTTAAGGTTAGAGAGTCAATTTCAGGTATTGGCTAGACAAGTGCAGAGTTGTAATGCACGTTTAAAAAATGTTGAAACCACTCCTCTTCAACCTAAGCAAAATGCAAAACCTTTTTCCAAACAAATCAAGCAAAAATCTGAGAAGAAAAAGGTTGAAACCTCCATCAAACCAACTGTTTTTGTGTCATCTGAGATTATGACTGAGATCCCCTTCGATCCTTCAGTTCCTTTTGAACCAAAGAAATCTGAGACTACTAAGGGAGAGTCTAGCGAACCCATCAAGAAATGGGTTCCCAAAAAGAACTAATCTTTGTGTTTGTGCAGGGAGACCGAAAGAAGAATATATAGTTTCTTGACAGCGCTGCTGGCAGAACCATGACTGGTTATCAAACCCTGCTGGAGGAATATAGGGTGCAAGAGGGGCCCTCAATAGCATTTGGGAATGATGAAAATGGACAAACTGGGGGATATGGTGTTGTGAATAATGGACAAGTCAAATTCACACGTGTTGCATATGTGAATGGTTTGAAATATAACTTGATCAGTGTCAGTCAACTGTGTGATGATGGCTTCAAGGTATTATTTGATATTTCACAAGGCACCATATTCAACAGAGATGGAAAGGTAGTATTGATTGCACCAAGAAAAGGAAACATTTATATCATTGACATGAATAGTTCACCCACTGAACAATGTTTCTACACAAAGGCAGATGAAGACACAAACTGGTTGTGGCACAAGAGATTATCCCATCTGAACTTCAAGAATATTAATAAGTTGTCAAGAAAACAACTTGTTGATGGGATACCCTCAATGTCTTTCAATAAAGACAAGCCATGTCCAGGTTGTGAAATGGATAAGCAGAAAAGAGCTTCATTCAAGACAAAGCAAAGTTTTAGTATAACTGAACCTCTTCACATGCTTCACATGGACCTCTTTGGACCAGTGAATGTTCAGACAAGAGCGGGAAAGAAGTATACCCTTGTTATTGTTGATGAATATTCAAGATATTGCTGGGTAATTTTCCTCAGATCCAAGAGTGAAGTTGCTGCTGAAATCATTGCTCTCATCAAACAAATTGAACTCAAGCATAAGCGAAAAGTTTGTCAGCTCAGAAGTGACAATGGCACTGAAGTCAGAAATGCCACTCTAGAGTCCTTCTGCACTGAAACTGGCATATCTCAGAACTTCTCCTCAGCCCACACACTAGAGCAGAATGGTGTAGTAGAAAGAAAGAATCGGACGCTGATTGAAGCTGCTAGAAGTATGCTAAATGAATCTGGTCTTCCCAAGAATTTCTGGGCTGAAGCTGTTGCAACTGCTTGCTACACTCAGAACAGATCTGTCTATGTCAAAAGACACAAGAAGACAGCCTATGAAGTACTCAGAAATAGAAAGCCTAATATTGGATATTTCCATGTATTTGGATGTCCAGTATACATTCTGAATGATTCCAGTCAGCTTGGAAAGTTTGATGCAAAAGCTGATGAAGGGTACTTCCTAGAATATTTAACAAATCGCAAAGCCTTTAGAGTCTATAACAAGAGACTTGAAAAGTTTGATGAGTCAATTCATGTTACCTTTGATGAATCTAATTCTGCAATCTTTAAGAATTCAACTTCTGTACCACCCTCAGAAAGTCCAATAAGTTTTGGTGATTCTGATCCTATTATCCAATCTAATTAGTCACCTGAACCTGCTTCTGAACATCTCAGTTCAGAACCAATAATAAACAAGTCAAGCAACATTCCATTCTATCCTTCAGTCAGTTTTAAACTACCTTCTGAACTGACTATTGGATCAGATGTACATGTTGCTTCACCTCAGATATCAGGTTCCACTGAATTACCCCAATCTGAACAGTTTCATGATGCAAATCATGATCTGCAGGAGGAAGATGATGAGACTAAAGTAGTCTTTTCTGAAGCACCTCCTGAAGTAAATCAGAGGAGCTCTTGCACTGATATCATTGTTCATCCTGGTCATTACACTAAGTGGACACGAGCACATCCAATCGATCAAATCATTGGAAATTCCACTAGTGGGGTTCAGACCAGAAGAGCCACCAGCGATCAATGCTTAAATGTCAGCTTCTTATCACTGATAGAACCAAAGAAGATTGACGAGGCTATGAAAGACCCTAGCTGGATTGAAGCCATGCAAGATGAGCTTAATCAGTTTAAGAGGAACGATGTTTGGGAACTTGTTCCTTGTCCTAGTGATCTAAAGAAAGAACCAATTGGGACAAGATGGGTCTTCAGAAACAAGATGGATGAAGATGGTCATGTGATTCGAAACAAGGCAAGACTTGTTGCAAAGGGTTACTCACAAGAAGAAGGAGTAGACTTTGATGAAACTTTTGCACCAGTTGCTAGACAAGAAGCTATCAGAATTTTCTTAGCTTTTGTAGCTCATCATGAGTTCAAAGTCTATCAGATGGATGTTAAAAGTGCATTTTTGAATGGTGAATTGGAAGAAGTTGTGTATGTGTATCAGCCACCAGGGTTCATAAATGAAGAAAGAACCAATTGGGACAAGATGGGTCTTCAGAAACAAGATGGATGAAGATGGTCATGTGATTCGAAACAAGGCAAGACTTGTTGCAAAGGGTTACTCACAAGAAGAAGGAGTAGACTTTGATGAAACTTTTGCACCAGTTGCTAGACAAGAAGCTATCAGAATTTTCTTAGCTTTTGTAGCTCATCATGAGTTCAAAGTCTATCAGATGGATGTTAAAAGTGCATTTTTGAATGGTGAATTGGAAGAAGTTGTGTATGTGTATCAGCCACCAGGGTTCATAAATGAAGAAAGACCTCATTGGGTGTACAGACTGAACAAAGCATTATATGGTCTGAGACAAGCACCTAGAGCCTGGTATGATACTCTTACTAAACATCTTCTGAAAAATGGTTTTAAAAGGGGTGAAATAGATAATACTTTATTCATATTGCATGATAAAAGTAATATCTTACTTGTACAAATTTATGTTGATGATATTGTGTTTGGGTCTACAAATAACAAAATGTGTGAACAGTTTTCTGAAATAATGTCATCTGAGTATGAAATGAGTATGATGGGTGAACTGACATATTTTCTAGGTCTTCAAGTGAAACAAACCAGTGATGGTATTTTTATAAATCAAGAAAAATATGTCAGAGACTTATTAAAGAAATATCAATTTGATTCAGTCTCATCAAAAGATACTCCCATTTCTGCACCATTAACTTTGGACTCAGATCCTAATGGAAAACAAGTGGATCCCACAAAATATCGTGGTATGGTGGGATCCCTCATGTACTTAACTGCTAGCAGACCTGACATAATGTTTGCAACATGCCTTTGTGCAAGATTTCAGTCTGATCCCAAAGAAGCACACGCAAATGCTGTGAAAAGGATTTTCAGATACCTTAAAGGTGTCCCCAGACTTGGTCTTTGGTATCCCAAAGGCTCAAGTCTAGATCTAATGGGTTATTCAGATTCTGATCATGCAGGTTGTAAAATAGATAGGAAAAGTACCACAGGTGGTTGTCATTTCCTAGGTGGCAAATTGGTTAGTTGGACAAGTAAGAAGTAGACTGCAGTATCACTCTCCACAGCTGAAGCTGAATACATTTCTGCAGCCAGTTGCTGCGCTCAGATTTTGTGGATGAAGAACCAACTAACTAATTATGGTGTTAAGTATACAAAGACTCCAATATTTTGTGATAACACCAGTGCCATTGCCATCTCTCACAATCCTGTCATGCACTCCAAAACCAAGCATATTGACCTCAGGTATCATTTTATTAGAGATCACATTATTAAAGGTGACATTGAACTTCATTTCATTCCCACTGATAAACAACTCGCTGATGTTTTTACAAAACCCTTGGATGTCAAAACGTTTAAACATCTCATCAGTGAGTTAGGTATGCTAAATCCTGTATAGCATCACCTCAGGGGGGAGTGTCAAATATTTTTATGTTTAAAAGAATTTTTCTCTAAGGGGGAACTTTGCTTTCTGAAAAATATTTTGACTGAAATGCTTCAGAATTTTTGAAATGATTTCAGAATAATTATATAAACTGAGATGGTTCAGATTCCTTAAATCTGATCATGCTCAGATTTTGTGTATTATTTCTGAGATGAGTCAGTCCTTTATAATGTCTTTTGGATACTTGGTCGTTGTGTGAACACGCGAAGGTTACTGTATAACGTTTAAATAATGATACCTTCTGCTGACGTGTCACACAAGTTGCGCTGTAAATGAAAAGTAATGATCACTTTTTCTTTAAAATGTTGAAAAGTTTTGTGAAAAAGTGGGGTCATAGCCATAGTTGCATTAAATGCGGACGTATACCCAAAATTATTTTCGGACTTCAAACCCGATCAAAACTAATTTCATTAAAATAATATTTTTTTGGGGTTTGAATTTCAAAATCAATTTTATTTTATTTATTTTGGAAAACCCTTTGTATTCCATCATAAATATAAATACCTTTTCGAAAACAATTCCTTCATTTACTTCTCTTTACATTTACTCCCAATCATCATTCTCTCTCATTTTCTCATTCCTTCATAACTTCAAAACCCTAAATTCATCTTTCATATTCAGTTTTCCCTTGTAGAAATAATGGCTAAATCTGCTTCTCACGCAAATCTCTAATAGCTTTCGAATACAAACCATCCAAAGTAGTCAAGGCCAGTGCTCAATGGCCAAAAGGGTTCGATCCATTGACCCTTAGATTCAATATGAATAATTTCATGGCCGCACTGAACGCCAAAGGCAAAACCTTAATGGGGAGGATTAATAAATTTCTTGAACAATCCCCTCTCCATTATGCCTTGACTGCAGATCCTCAAGTAATGTATCATAGATACTTACTTGAATTATGGTATACTGCTACTCTAAGCAAGGATGAAAAGTCCATTACTTTTTCTTTACAAGAAGGCACTAAGCAGTATATCCTTTCACTTGATGGGTTTCGGGAGGCCCTTCACTTGAACTACCTTCCCTCTTCTTCAGCCTATGCTAAAAGGCTAAAAGGAGTTAATTTCAGGGAGGTACTACACGCCATGGGTCATGATGACATGGTCGATGCTGAGCACAATCTGAGAACATCTGGACATATTTTTTTGTCTGGATTTAAAAATTGTTGGCGTTATTTCTGGACTCAGATTGTGGAGTGCCTAGGTGGAAACTGGGGTGGATTGGACCAGATTTCATTAACACAAGTATAAATCGGGTACTACTTGTGGCATGGGATTGAGGTGGACTTCGCTGAGATACCTTTCTCTCAGCTGGTAACAAAATTAAAAGGGAAAAGAAGTCCACATATCTCATTTCCCAGATTTCTGAGCATTTGCTTCATGAACATGCTTAGAGATGCGTATCACATGGAGGGGCTTGAATCTTCAGCGACGGAGTTCTGCAGGGATCTATCAAAGCTATCTACTTCAGATCCAGAACCAGAACTCTCCGCTGCAATGTTTCAGGTAATTCATAAAACTGAAACAGCACGACCGGCTGGCTCAGAAAGGTCACCAAGCGGGTCGCAAAAGAATGCGAGACCCATTGGTGCACTAGGTGGTCAAATGTTGAAGTTGTTTAAAACCCCAACAACTTCATCTACCCAACCACCAATTCCCTCCTCCACTGACCAACCTGAGGATCTCCCAAATGATCCCTCAGGATCTCCAAAGGGCTTATTAAAACGTCGTAAATATAAGCAGTCCTCACAGCCCAAGGACATTAGTACCGAAGCAAACCCCTCTGGATCTTCCCAATAAGAACCAGAGGAATCGAGTCCAAAGGGAAACCCACAAGCAGCCATCTCCAAAACTTCTTTAGGAGGAGATGGTGAAGATAATATTAGTGTGCCAGCCCAGCACACATTAGAGTCCGTGTCTGCACGCGCACCCCCTGTAACTTCACAAATCTTACACTCTACTGCAGCACGAATTGATGAAGTCTTTGGTGTGACACCACCTGAGACTGAGATTCCAGACTCTACGGCTGATGAAGTGACTCTTGATGATGGTACGAGGGTCATTAAGGCAACCCCTGTGTCTACTATCTCTGGCGATGAAGCTATGGCTGAGCCAACCCATAAATCTGGTGACGATGCATCTGCAGCAGCAGTTGTTGAACCAGAAGCTGGTTCAGGTACCAGTGATCTGAACCAGGGCATATCTGATCGGACTGCAGTTTCGACTGACCTCTGGGATGAAGATGAGCCAACTCAAGGGAATCTTGATTCCTTTGCTGATTTTGAGTTTGATGAGGGCTTACTAGAGGAAAATCAGTCTTCTGATTCTGAGCCAACCTTCAGCCTCACAAACGTCCCACCTCCCCCAGAAATCCAAAATTTACTTGTTGAACAACCATATTGCCAACCTGAAACTTCTCATGTACATCCATACTTTCCACCTAGCTCTACACCTGCCTATGTCACTTCACCACGTTTTCAACCACAACTCCAACACTTACACCCACAAATTCACCAAGTACCAAGGCCCATCAGTTATGATGATCAAACTGAGAAAGAGTTGGACTCTGCTACTGAATCTGAGAGTCCAACTGAAATGCAATTAGAGAAGGCATCAGATGGGCTTGGTAGAATTCCCTTTGTGGTTTCTATTTCTGCACAACCACCTCCTCCTTTGAGTGTAGAAGCACAATTAGGGAAGCAAAACACTGAAGTCCAACGCCTCCTTCTCAAGGTGGAAGACTTAACAAAATCTCTAACTGCCAATACTAGTTCCATTGCTGAAATGAAGGGTGCTCAGATGTTCCTTGGCACTGAGTTCACCAAGGTTGCTGGAAATGAGAGACTAGTAAGTGGGAAGCTAAATGAGCTGGTGCATTCTTGTAATAAAATTAGTACAGCCATCAGGGAAGCCTTCAGACTGGCCAAAAGAGATGTGCAAGCTTCAGTTGTTGCAAACTTGACATCTGGTATTGAACTGATCAAACAAGAAGTTATGGCAGTCGGGAAGGAGGTGAATGAGTTGGTTAAAAGGCCAAGTGTTAATGAAAAAGAACTTGGGTCTTCTATTAGTAGTGATGTGATTGAGAAGCTGAAGTCTGAGATATCTCAGAATCTTGTTGCTCAGATTTCAGCTTCTGTGGCTGAAAAGGTTGAAGAAGGGGTCAGAAGGATGGTCTTAGAACTCACCAAAGATACTTCCAAGAAGGTAGATAAGGCTGTTGCAGAAGTTCAGAAATCTGTATCTACTCTTGATGAAGTTGTTAAGGGCCAGTCCAAGCAGTTAGATGACATTCTGACCCTTCTCAAGAAAGAACAAGTTGTTGCTCCTCCTCCCCCTGCTTCATTTACTGAAGAGGATAGAAAAATGCTGAAGGAACTCAAAGAACAAGAAGCACTGAACCTTAATTCATCTTTTAGATTAAGGGCTTAGTTCTCTACCATGGCTAAGGGAATTTCTGATAGCCTAGAACAGCAAAGTTGGGAACCTCTGAAGGCAATGAAAACTACCATTGATCTATATGCCAAGATGCCTTCTGAGGTACCCAAAGGGGGAAATGTGCCTATTGCTCTGCTTTCAAGTACTCAAGAATTGATAGAAGCAACCAAGAAGCAAGCTGAGGTGCAATCTGGTAGTGCCTCAGTTCAGGGGGAACAAGTTCAGAAATCTGAAGTTCAAATTTCTGAACCAGTTAAGAAAGATAAGGGCAAGGCCCCAGTGGTGGATAAACCTATAAAGAAAAATTCTAAGGGTTCTGGGATTGTTGTTGGTGAAAATGTAGATGAGCATAGTTATCCCCTTCATGACCTTAATGCTGATAGCAAGAAATTAGAGGCTTTGCAGAAGCAAGTTTCTAATCAATTCATTATGTGGAGGGAAAACAAGGAAAGAGAAAGGGAACAACATCTGAAGATGGGAACCCTTGATCATGTTGATGCTGCAGCTCTTGGTCTCACTCTGGAAAGATATCTGAAGATCAAAAATGATCCAAGAGTGAAGAAAGCAGTAGTTGATATGCTTGAATATGAATGTGGGATGATGTATTTACCTCTAGAACAAAAGCTGGAAAGTCTCACCTTCAAGTTGTCTATTGAGGACTTGGTGAAAAATAGAGAAAAGGAGATGGCAATCAAAAAGAAAGAAATTCTGGCTGGAGTTCTGAAGGTTGAAAAAGAATTGTCAAGACCACCCACAAAACCCAAAGTGACTGGACCAAGGTCTTCAAGAAAGAACATTCGTGATGCTGACCTTTCTACCTTCAAGCCAATGTCTGATGATGCTACTGAGATCGAAAGGAAACATGAGAAGGATCAGTATGATCATTATATGAAGCATCGATCCCATCCAGCTAAAATAACTGACATAGAAGTAACAAAAGCTGATGGATTGAAGCTCTTTGATTTGATTGTTAAAAGAGAAGGAAGGGCAGCTGAAGAATACAATCAGGTTTTAGTGCACGAATTTAGGATTTCTGAGCATAGGGAGATGATCCAGATTCTGAGGGGGAAGCCAAAATCTGCTCTGATTGGTGCATGGTTATCAAGAATACAACAAAAGATGCAAGCCAAGGTAGAGATTTAAGGCAGATTGTTTGGAAAGAAGGATCATTCTCCACTGAAGAGAAAAGCTAATGAAGCACCTTCTGGTTCGAGGCCTGCGAAGAAGTAGTTTTCTTTTCAGTTTATCATTTACTTGTACAACTATTTACATATGTAACAAACACTTCAGTTTGTATATATATATGTTACATTTTGTAGCTTATAAGTAGATGATAGGTTTAAGTTAGAAAAAGCACAAGCAAAATTCTAAGACATCAATAATCTATAAGATGTACTTAGAAAATTTTTACAACTTAAACAAAAACTTGCATTTCAGACTTACAAACATGTATAGATAGAAGTCTGAGATGCATGCACTATTTCAGAACAAATAGGGGTAATTTGTTAGGTCGAAAATCGACCAAGTATAATTTGTTCAGAAATAGCTGAAGCTCAGTGAAGAATACTTGTACAGAATTCTGAAGTCGTTCAGAATTAGTTCACTGAAACTTCACTTCAGTTCAGATCAACGTATCAGAATACCATTCAGAATGAAGTCAAAGACTGAAGTCTGAAGAAAGAGAATCAAGCTCAGATGTGGAGCTCAGAAGTTGATTCTACCTGATCGAATACTGAAGCATCTCAGTGTAAAAGTACTTACACACTTTTACACTGATTACGAGGAAGACTTTTTACTTTACATACCTTTACCTAGTTAATAGATTTAACTATTAATAAAAGTACAAGGTAAAGTAAAGGTTGGGAATAAGGTATGATAAGTCACATCAATTGACTTATATACTTAAACCTTAAAAGTACGCATGTAAGGAATTAGCTTTAATTCCTTAAATGCTCCCAACCATATTTGTACGATCTGGTCCACGTCATCATGGACTTGGTCTATAAATATAAGTCTTCTCACAACTTGCAAATAGCTTGAAACTTTAGTATTGCAACTTGTGAGATATACTCTAAGTAATCCTTACGAGTATTTCCAAGTTATTAGATCACTTGTATTTCTAGGTTGTTTAGATATTTACACTTGGGTGTTTATCTTTGTTCCACAACAACCTTTGTATTTGTTTATATCAATAAATCAAATACATTGAAAAAGTACATCGTGTCTCAATACTACATACTTGAAATATACATATTATTTATATAGTTTCAGCCCTTATTGTTTCTTGCATTTACTTTCAGTACCTTTATCTTATTGTTTATCCATATCTGGATCGTATTCTGAACTGGTCAACTTCCAGTTAGAACTACTTGCCAGTCGGGTGTTAACCATCTATATTTGGGACTCACAGAAACCCTAAAGCAGCTTAAGCAAGTATTTATACTCGTATACTTTGAAGATCTTCACAAGCAGTCCCTGAACTTTCATTGTCTTCATAACTGGTCCTCCTCTTCTTTCCTTTTATCTTTTCATCTTGAATCAACTTTCTAGATTTGCATAAATAGTCCCTCAAAGTTTTCCTGCACAACTTAAAACATAATTAGGAGATAATTTTGATCTCTTAACATCCCCCCTCAAAATTATCCTTGAAATAAATTAATCAATCCTAATTGATCCCAAAGATAACAATGTTGCTTTGAACTTAGACTTTTAGTGAATAAATCTGCTATGTTATAATCAGAATCAACTTTAACAGTCTCAATAACCCCAGCAGTAATTTTTTCTCTAACAAAATGAAGATCAATTTCAAAATGTTTAGTTCTCTCATGAAATACAGGATTAGCAGCAATTTGCATAGCAGACTTACTATCACTGTTAACAGTAACAGGTAAAATACCAGTATTCAAGCCAAAATCACTTAACAAGTTCAAAAGCCACATAATCTCACAAGTTACAGCTGCTAAAGCCCTATATTCTGCTTCTGCAGAAGACTTAGCAACTGTAGTTTGTTTTTTACTTTTCCAAGAAATAAGAGTCTCATCAAAGTCAACACCAGCTTTTTGACTAAAGCCTTTAGCAACCAATCTTGCCTTATACCTTTCAATTTCACCAGAAGCTTTATATTTAATCTTATAAATCCACTTACAACCTATAGGTTCTCTACCAGGAGGTAAATCAGTTAGGATCAATGTTCCATTTCTATTCAAGGCTTCCATTTCTAAGTTCATAGCATCAATCCAATTTTTATCCTTAGAAGCTTCAAAATAAGAGGAAGGTTCTGTACTTTTATTTAGACTTGAAACAAAAGCATATGCATTATTACTTAGATTAGCATAGTTAACCACTTTATTTAAACTATACTTAACTTTTCCAGTTAACTCAAAATCTTTTAATCTGGTAGAAAGAGTTTTATTTCTTGTTGACCTTCTAAGACCATCATTATTGCCAACCAATAAGTCCTCAGAATTGTTTATATTCATCTCATCTAATGTGGTAGCATGCTCACTGGTTTGTCTGGTAGTACTATCAGAATCATTACTTTGTAAAGACTGATCACTGGTAGCTCTAGGTGTGCTGCCAAGTGATGTCTTATTATAAGTATGTTCATCAGCACTGCGAAAGACATATTGTGGCTCACTGCCAACATTATGATCACCCACAATGTCTTCCTCTTCATCATTGGACATTGGAAAGGCATTACTCTTATAAGAATTAGATGTATCTGTGAGTCCCTAAATTAACGAGATGGTTAACCAATAGAAAGTGTAAAATACAACAAGTCTAATAATCACTAGATTTGGACTAGTATTACTTGTAAATAAAGATGCAAGATATATTAACAAAGTAATACAAGACTTAAAGCAATAAACAAATAAAGTGGACCATTATGTATGTTTCATGGGTATTTCATTTATTGATGTGTAAATAAAATACAAGGTTATTGCGGAATCAAGATAACACAATTAAGTGAGTATCCTAACAACCTATGAGTTACAATATGATCTATATTTGTCAAATAACTCTTTAGGATAGAGATACTTAAAGTTGTGAAGTATCCCTGTTTAAGATCGAGAGTATTTGGACAAATTCACTTAAATGCAAAAGGAATGCTTAAAAGTATTTTTGTCAAGGAAATGACTTTGTATTTATAGGCAACAAATTCACCAGTGAATTTGTGCCGTACAAATATGGTTGGCATACATTTAATGATCCGACAAGAACATTAAATGTATTGGATAAGGAATAAGGATAAAGTCACATCAAGTGCAAGTGTATCCTTTTATCCAACCACCTTAACACACGTATACTTTGTTAAAGAACAAGTGGATTGTTCTTTGGAAAGTGTGTTAAAGGCAAAAGTCAATTCTCGATATTAGTGTTCAGACTTGCAGGATCTAGAACACTAACAATCCTCCAGTGTGCAGATCTGGTAAGACTTCCAGTGGACTCCGCCATTTGTCAGTCTTCTTTCTTCAGACTTCAGTCTTTGACTTCAGTCAGAATGTCTTCAGTAGAATAGATCTGGACTGGGGTGAAGTCTTCAGTGAGCTAATCTGGAGAATGCTCCAGATTATCTATACAAGTAAATGCTCACTAGTCTTCAATTATTTCTGGACAAATCTTCAGAGGGACTCCAGATTCCAAGTCTGGAGTAGGTCCAGTAGAATATGTTTTCTGGTCAGATCTTCAGTGAGCTCCAGTAGTCGGGTCTGGAGCGAGACCAGCAAAACAAGTTTCTTAACAAACCTAAATAAGGTTCCAGTAGTCCAGTCTGGAGCCAGTCCAGCAAGTCTGGACTAAATCTGGACCTAACAGTATCAAGATTATCAAAAAAGTTTAGATGATTTGTAGAATTTGAAACAGAATTCATTACCTCTTTATTATTCATAGTATAAGGAAAAATACTTTCATAAAATTTGACATCTCTTGAAAAAACATAAGTTTTAGACTCAAGACTAAACAATTTGTAACACTTTTTGAGAACTTGAATAACCAACTAAAACACATTTATCAGATTTAGATGCAAACTTGTCAGAAACATTTAGTTTGGTAGCAAAACATAAACACCCAAAAACTCTTAAATGATTTAAATTTGGTTCAAAACCATACACTAATTCATATGGAGTTTTGCCTTTTAAGACAGAGGAAGGAGTTCTATTAATCAAGTAAGTTGCAGTTAACACACAATCAGTCCAGAGATACAAAGGAATTCCCCCCTGAAACATAAGAGACCTGGCCACATTAAGAAGGTGTCTATGTTTCCTTTCAGCCACCCCATTTTGTTGGGGTGTATAAGAAACAGAAGTCTGATGAAGAATTCCCTTAGAGTGAAAGAAAGAATGTATTTTGTTATTAACAAATTCAGTCCCATTATCACTTCTAACAATTTTAACTTTAACTGAAAACTGAGTGAAAACCATGTTTATAAAAAAGGTTAAGTGATCAAAAACTTCAGTCTTAGCTTTCATCATAAAAGTCCAAACAGCTCTAGTATAGTCATCAACTATAGTAAGAAAATATTTAAAACCTTCCTTGCTTGTGACCCTATAAGGGCCCCAAACATCTACATGAATTAGATCACCAAAACATTTAGTTTTATGTTCAGTCAAAGGAAATGGTCCTCTAACCTGCTTGGCTTTGTGACAAACATCACAAGGACCTTTAGAACTAGAGGTAATATTCAATTTTTTATAAAAAAAACAGATAATGCTTGGTCTGCAGGATGACCAAGTCTCATATGCCATAAAAACTTAGAGTCAGAAGGAAATTGAGCAGAATTACACACCACATTAGAACAAGCAGAATTATCATCATAAAGATACAAGCCACCATGTTGACTACCAGTCCCCAGATCATTCTTTTGAAGTAAATCCTGTATATAACATTTATCTTCATCAAATCCTATATACAGCTTATTATCTCTAGCAAGTTTGTGCACAGACATAAGATTCACATTGTAATCAGGTACAACAAGAACATCAAACAATACAATACCATTTTTCAAATGAAGGTTACCAATTTTAGTAACAGTGGCACAAGTTCCATTAGGATGACCAATTTTAAGATTTAGATCAGAAATATCTACTACTTGAGAAAGACCTTTTTCAAAATTTGACATATGTTGATTTGCACCAGAATCCATGATCCAAGCAAGAATAGCATGATATAAAGCAGAATGACAACTAAAGAACCAAGAATTACTGCACAAAGGCATACCTGCCATATTGGCATGCAGACCAGAAGAGGTAGATGGAGAAGAAGAAGGTTTTGAATCTATCAAACTCAACAACTTAGAAACTTGATCAGCAGTCAAAGAAGATAGAATAGAGTCATTAATAGAATTAGCAAAAGAAGAAGTCTTTTGATCAACAGTCACATGATTATTAGAAAATTTAGAACCATTTTGCAAATTAGGCCTTTTATATCCCAGTTGAAAACACCTCTCAATTGTGTGACCAATTCTATGACAACTAGTACATTGAAGATTATGATTGGGAGGTCTAAAAGTTCTAGCATTGTTATCAAAAGTTTTCTTTGCTTCAAAATGATTATCAAAGGTTTTCTTTGTATCAAAAGGAGGTTTATAAGGTGCAAGTGTAACATCCGCGAGTTTTGACCGTTTGACTTTACGTGCAATTTGACTAACAATTTGAGTTAATAAAGTTTTGGGTCGTTTTGTGATTAAATGACTATGTGATATGTTCGTCGGGTCATTAGTGTGACTTAATCGTTGATTAAATGTGAAACGGTATGTGAAATGGCTTGTAAATGGAGACGGGTCGACCCATGGGCTAAACCCATGACCCATGAGCCTACTAGTGAACCATCCCCCCCCCCTTATCTCTCCATTTACCACACAATCTCTATCTCTTCTCTTTTCTCTCTAGCAAGAACTCCATCTCCCTCATTTCTTTCATTTCTCTAGCATCATTTGGCGTTTAGGAACTAGTTTAACTCGAGAATCATCATTGTCTTCATCTCCTTGTCGCCATATCGAAGGATCAAAAGTCTTAGTGCAAGGTTTTACCCATTTTGACCTAATTTCGGGTTTGAGCTCAAGAAGAAGTTTTGGTAAGTAAAATTCATCCCATAATCATCATTTTATGTTTATTAACTTACTTCTAGTTGATTACAAGTAACTTCGGGTCACGAATCGGGTCAAAACGCGATTAGGGTTAAATTAGGGTTTTGAAATGGGTCAAATGATTTGGGCATGAATTTGATGTTATGATTCGAGTTTATGAGGTGGGTTATGTTTGTTTATGTCCAAATATGTGGATTTAGGCTTGAAATTGGGTCCTAGATCATCCATGGTCGATTATGGGGTCAAAAATGGGGTTTTGGGTTGTTTTGGATCATTTTTGGCTAAGTTTCTGCAGCAGATTTGGCTGACTGCGGCGCAGTGGGAGGTGCCAGACCCCACTGCGGCGCAGTGAAAAGCTGCTGAACCAGTGACTCTTTGTCAACTTCAAGCGCTTATAACTTTTGATCCGTAAGTCCAATTGAGTCATATGACCTATCGTTGGAATCGTGAGAGAGTCTACTTTCTCATGGTAAAGTCCTTTTGATCTGAATCCTTGTCCATTTCCAAAAATGTCGTGTTAAAGTGTCCTTGCTTATGTCGGTAGGACCATAATGACGTTTGAGTGTCGTGGCATGACCAAGTCGAGTCCCGATTGTCATTCATAGTTGATTTACCCTCCTAAAACCAAATTAGGGTTTGACTCGTGATTTGTAATGTATATGTTAATAGGTGACGAACGCTAAGCGATTGTTGGACATTATAACTCGATTATAACTTGTACTTAGCTCGCATATCCAATCAAGGTGAGTTCCATAGTTCCCTACTCATTTGAGATTCGGGCTGAAAAGTGTAAACATACGTGCTTTATTGTTTGAGTGATTAGTTGATTTGCTTGAGTTACCGTCCGTCTTATTGTTTGATTTGTTTGTTAACAAATTGATAGATATAATGACACGTTTGATTGATTTGTATATGATTGTGATATGGTGAGTTAATTTAGGATAGTAGTGCATATATGGAAGTCGGTTATGCCTTCAAAGGGTTTTAGATGTGGTGGGAAGGCTGCGGGTGACCCTATACATAAGCATCTAGAACTTGATGAAAGTAAAACCCTCCAAAGTATGTGTACGCATTGTTTAGAGGAACTGATGGAGATTGGGAATGTGTTTGGAATGGACATATACGCTTGTTATACTTGACTAGTACGGTACACACTCAAACATACTTTTATTGTTGCATTGATGACGTTATTGACACGCATTTGATATACGTTGTGGTCTCACATACGTATGATACATGATTTGATGTTAATATTTCGCGTGCTCATTTATTATACGCAATTACTTTGCCCTTATGATCTTGTAATGATTTGATATTGTGATTAGGATAGTTGTACATACATGGAAGACGATGATACATTTAATGAGTTGTAGATGTGGTGGGAAGGCTGCGGGTGACCCTATATATAAACATCTATGATTCCTTAAATGTAAAGCCGTATGAAATGTATGTGCATTGTAGTTTGATTGATTTGTGATATGATGGATTTGTGATTGAGATTGATTTGTGATATGATGGATTTGTGATTGAGATTGGTTAGGTTTGTACTTGATGTTTGGTTCGACGTACTCCCAAGTATTCGTACTTGATGAGTCGTACTATGTACTTCCAAGTGTTTTACACTTGAGAACATGCTTTTGTACTTATTGATTGGTTGATGTACTTCCAAGTGTTTTACACTTGAGAACATGCTTTTGTACTTATTGATTGGTTGATGTACTTCCAAGTATACTTACTTGATGAATGGTTCCACGTACTTCCAAATGTCATACACTTGAGATCGCGCAATGTACGATGTACTACCAAGTTGTTAGACTTGAGAATATTGTGTTGGTAGTGGTTTTGTTGTTGTCATGGTACACTTAGGATGCGTTATCTGATGCCAAATTGTTGGACGTACCTTTCATGCATTCGGACATGATTATGCGTGTAGTACATATCTTGATATAGACATCACTTGTGCTTATTTATCATACGCATTACTTATATTGTGTTTTGTTGTGATTTGAGATTGAGACGCATAAAGGCTATTCTTATGTTATGTTTTGCCTTTACTTACACTTGTTGTGATTTAGGACAATGGTTCCTTGTGAACCATTCCTACGAACTCACCAACCTTGTGTTGATGCTTAGTACACTTTTCAGGTAACCAAGTTATTCCAAGGCAAGGAGTTTGATTGTTGCTTGCTGTTGAACCCGGACTTGGACTTATATGGATCAAGGATCCATTTGCCTTCTTTTGCATTGTACTTAGGACCGTTAGCCATCTTTTAAATGTTCTCTTGTAAACCTTGATGGTGACTTGCTCCTTATGTATTTTGGTACTTGTTTATTTTAATGTATGGATTCACTGAATCCTTTGCTTGCATATAGTTCATGTTCTACATTAATTCCACCTTGTGCTATATGATTTCCGTTATATTTCGAGCCTTGGCTTGGGGTGTTACAGCAAGTTTTGAAGAATTTCTGGTAAAATTACTTTTAGCTGAAAAAACACCAGCACAACTGGTTTTCTCAGTTAACCCAGCCCTACGCGATTCTTCTTTAGAGATAATAGCATAAGCAGTTCTCACATTAGGTAAAGGTTCTTTAGTTAAAATATTTGACCTAACACTCATATAAACATCATCCAAACCCATCAAAAATTGCAGTATTACCAGTATGAACAAAACCAGGTGGAGTATTACCAGTATGAACAGAACCAGGTGGAGTATTACCAGTATGAACAAAACCAGGTGGAGTATTACCAGTATGAACAGAAACCAGGTGGAGTATTACCAGTATGAACAAAACCAGGTGGAGTATTACCAGTATGAACAGAAACCAGGTGGAGTATTACCAGTATGAACAAAACCAGGTGGAGTATTACCAGTATGAACAGAAACCAGGTGGAGTATTACCAGTATGAACAAAACCAGGTGGAGTATTACCAGTATGAACAGAAACCAGGTGGAGTATTACCAGTATGAACAAAACCAGGTGGAGTATTACCAGTATGAACAGAAACCAGGTGGAGTATTACCAGTATGAACAAAACCAGGTGGAGTATTACCAGTATGAACAGAAACCAGGTGGAGTATTACCAGTATGAACAAAACCAGGTGGAGTATTACCAGTATGAACAGAAACCAGGTGGAGTATTACCAGTATGAACAAAACCAGGTGGAGTATTACCAGTATGAACAGAAACCAGGTGGAGTATTACCAGTATGAACAAAACCAGGTGGAGTATTACCAGTATGAACAGAAACCAGGTGGAGTATTACCAGTATGAACAAAACCAGGTGGAGTATTACCAGTATGAACAGAAACCAGGTGGAGTATTACCAGTATGAACAAAACCAGGTGGAGTATTACCAGTATGAACAGAAACCAGGTGGAGTATTACCAGTATGAACAAAACCAGGTGGAGTATTACCATATGAACAGAAACCAGGTGGAGTATTACCAGTATGAACAAAACCAGGTGGAGTATTCACCATTATGCACAGAATGAGGTGGAGTATTACCAGTATGAACAAAACCAGGTGGAGTATTACCAGTATGAATAGAACCAGGAGGTGTATTCACCATTTTAGCAAACAATATTAATCAAACACAAAAGAAACAGATAATATTCAACCAGTCACACAACAACAATATACCAAACAATATTAAAACACTAGTAGATAATATCAATCAGAACAATTATACCAGACAAGTAAATAACAACACAAACACAAGGAAACCACAAATATCTTCTTCTCAAACAAAAAAAACAGTGCAGAAAATAGATCTTAACCTCACAAACGTGTCAGTGACAGGATTCCTAACCTCTCGTATGAAGGCATGTCAAGTATTAACACGAGTGTTTTAAAGAGATTGAAGATAAAGAAATTTATATATATATATATATATATATATATATATATATAAATTTAGTTGAGAAGAAAATATAAGCAGAACCAAAACAAATAATAGAATAGAAAGGGAAAAGAATACAATACAGTGTTATTAAGCTGATGGTAGAGGAACCCTACTTCTTCTCTTGATTCACTTAGTCAAGAGAAGTAATCAGGATCTGAAATCGAAACAGTAAAACCCTAATTTTTCCTTGATTCACTTAGTCAAGGAACAAATTAGGCAAAACAACCAGAATAGCAACGGAAGAATATAGAACAAGGTTTCCAGATGAAACCCTAGCCCAAATCGAATAAAAAAACCCTAAATCAAAATCTAGGGTTCCGAAAAGGAATACGCCCTAGATCTGATTAGATCGAACAATTAATCGAATCAATAATCACCGATTTGAGCAACTTGTCTCTGATACCATGTAAGAAATCTCAAATCCAAACAGAAACAACTTGAATCAAGAACTTATTACAACCAGATTGAAGAAGATTATTATAGAATAGAATATATGAAGTTAGTATTACACAATACTTAAACAATAATCATCCAAGTGATGATTAATACCAGAAATATATATATCGATATGATATATATATACAGATTATATTTGAGAGAAAATGAAATAAGGATAAAATAGGGTTGTTTTCGTTATGAAACCCTAAAGCAGCTTAAGCAAGTATTTATACTCGTATACTTTGAAGATCTTCACAAGCAGTCCCTGAACTTTCATTGTCTTCATAACTGGTCCTCCTCTTCTTTCCTTTTATCTTTTCATCTTGAATCAACTTTCCAGATTTGCATAAATAGTCCCTCAAAGTTTTCCTGCACAACTTAAAACATAATTAGCAGATAATTTTGATCTCTTAACATATATTCATACCGTATTATATTGGTTCGCAGTAAGATCAACATTCGCTTAACTAATCCTTTTTTATTAAATTATTTATCGAACATTCAGTCGGTATACGACATCGGAGAAATCTCACCGTATAATGGTGAAGCTTTGCACATATCCTAGACAACGAGATGTTGACCATGAGGCATTACAAGTATTCAGAGGGAAAAACCCCAAGATTTTGTCATCCCTGAAGATCGAACTCAAGACCTTAGGTAAAACCGGGAGTAGCTTCCAAGTTGGAATCCCTTATATTTTAAACTTTAATTATCAAAACGAGAAAAAGGTACCCGTGCGTTGCGGCGGTGATGGAGGTGGCGGCGGTGGTGGTGATGTAATGGCGGCGGTGGTGGCGGTGACGGGTGGTGGTGGCGAGCGGCGGTAGCAACGGTGGTGGCGGCGGAGATTGGTGGTGATGGCGGTGGCGCCGGTGAGTAGTGGAAGTTATTGATGTAATGTGGTTATGATGTATGGTACATCATGCATTAGAATATGTATATTGTTGAAACTTAAAATCAATATTGAAATTTTAAGTTCAATGTTGAAAATCAAAAGTAGATTTGCTTTATAATATAGTATAGATATAGATAATTACTAAAATATTCCGCTTGAATTTTCCAACTTTTAATTAAACAATGTTTCAAAATCTAGTTTGAAACAACCGGTCAACTGCTTGTATTGTTATGGTATTTTAGAATATATAGGACGACGCATGTATGAGTATCTCTTGTCCATGCATGTTTGTCTACGATACCAAAGTAATAAAATATATAGTTCATAGATAAGCCCCCTAAGTTAAAACAAGGCTGGCTTGTATAAAAGACAAGTCAAAGTATAAGTTTTCTTTCGAAAAACACATATTTCTTGTCTCATAATTTGCACTTCTTATTTATATATGTCTCGTCACTAATACACATGCCGAATAATATATGATGATTTTGGGTGAGACTTAAATCACAATGCGTCATAGAAATTGAGGGTCCAATTAATTGCTGCACAATGTGGAGTAATATATATGAAAGAAAAATTACCTAAAACACTATATAGTTTTCATAAGTTCGACTCTTTAGCATACACTCCTTACAGACGAACTTGAAAAACTTAGATGAGCAACAGGAACACTATAAAATACGAGTACGAAAAAAGACAATGGAAGGATTTAAAGAAAATCAAAAAAGCGCATGATGAAGTTTGAAGTTAAAATTTATAGATGAGAATAGTACGTATAAAACCAGGGATGGAGCCAAGATATCTAAGGGAAATGATAAATGCTCTTAAAATATTAGTTTCATTAACTTCTTAACAAATGGATAATTACACTTGTTAAAATTAAAGGATAAAAATAGAAAAGAAAATGAATGTATTTCACTTGTCAAGTTCATGTAATAAGGTTTATAGGAAGATTAAAACAGGTTTCGAGGAGAAATGATTCTCTAAAGTTATCCCAACTTGTCAAGTTGGGATAATCTTGACCCTTGCATGAAAATTAAGGGTCAAGATTTAAAGATAAGTTTTAAATCTTGACCCTTGATTTTCATCCAAGGGTCAAGATCTTACCAACTTGACTAGTCAAGTTGGGATAACTTTAGGGACCCCCTGCCAGTTTCGAGTGGGTGACATCATGCTTTAAATCACACTAAAATTATACATAAACTCGCAAAACTTCTAATAAGTTTAGGAGGGTCTACTGGCCCACTCTCAACATACAAGCTTCATTTTTGTACAATATTGATGAAACATAAAAACGATTCACCAATCAAATATTTTAAAGATTAGTTATTTGCTAACCATCGTCATCACATACAAAAGATTAAAACACCTCTCAATTTTGTACCTTCATATGAATTGCATGGTCCATCCACCTTTCTTACATCTTGTTGAAAGGCATCGAACAAATGGGCCATATGGGGACAACTACTAGTCAGTCTACTACTATAAAATATTTAAACGTTAATTAACTTTTATTGAAAACTACAAGGACCTAAACACGTAACTTACCCCCAAACTCTAAATAATATTATTCCCATTAACACTTAACTTAACGGCAGTTTGTTTCAACTTAAAATTCGGAAACGGAAACTCAACTGACACACACACATATTTATAAATGGCTCTTTCTCTTTCTATAAAACCCGCCACATCATCCATTAACTCTCTAACGTTTCTCCGTTATTCCACACACAAAAACACACACACAACTATCTTAACCGTCACTAATTTCCGATCAATCAGCTATCGCCACCACCACCGCAGCAGACGGAGAGTGACGTCATCAAGGAAAATATTAACTATGGAGAATACGATTGATAATAGCTACATTGTTGGCACGTTTTACGCTTCGTTATTAGGTTTTTTTATTCTCTCTGTTTTGCGACGTCGTATTGGCAATTCAGTCATTTCTCATTCTAAGAAGATTGCGACTAATAATAATAGTAATAATAATAATAATATAATTTTTAGAAATCGGACACGTGGAGAGATCCGGAATATATATGGATCTTCGGATGCTGACGTCATCATCGTCGGAGCTGGTGTCTCCGGTGCTGCCCTTGCTTATACCTTAGGCATGGTGAGACATTCTGTATTTCACTTTATTTTATTATTATAATTATAATTTAATACTTGATATTTTACATTTTTTTTGTTATTATTTATTTTATAATAATGATGATGAAATATGAGTCTGATGTGATTTTAGGTGGATAATAGTTTATGTATTATTTAATTGTTAGGTTAGTAGGAATCACAAAATAAGTTTTATATATATATATATATAATTTCTGTATGAAATTAATTGGAAAGCCTGTGATAGTTCCTAAGATATACTGTATAAGAGATACATATAGGTGGATTATGGATTAATTGTTGCATCCAATGCATTGTATAAGTTCACAAGTCGTCTGCCGAATGCGAGATCCTTTGGAATTTGTTGTTTCGGATCTTCTGGTGCTATGCGAGTATGCGTACAGCTGTGAAATTATTTTATGAACAATACCGAAGTTTGGTTTCTTTTTATTTATTTTTAATCAACCTGGTCCTTTGTATGATTATTTAACTATGCTGCCAGATTATTTTATGAACAATACCGAAGTTTTTAAGTTTTGAAAGTGAGTTATGAAAGTAAATTGTGTACTTGAAAAGGATCTTTAAGGACAACTTTAATGGAATGAGTTTTTTTCTTATGAGTAATTACGTCTTTACTACAGAATTAGTCTAAGCGTGTGTCCTGTGATTGGTTGTGACAGGAAGGATGTAAAGTTCGTGTAATTGAGAGAGATTTAACGGAGCCAGACAGGATTGTAGGCGAATTGTTACAACCAGGTGGATACCTTAAGCTAATTGAGTTGGGTCTTGAAGGTATATTTATTTAGCTAGCATTAATCTGTAGATGGAAAAAGTTAAGAGGATAATATATTTTGACATAATTACCATGATTCTCAACTGCAGAATCTTGACTTTGTAAAAATCTGTTATTGGAATGCAGACTGTGTAGAGGAAATAGATGCTCAAAGGGTGATTGGATATGCTCTTTTTAAAAATGGAAGGAGCACCAGAATATCATATCCGTTAGAGAAGTTTCATTCAAATGTGTCTGGTAAAAGTTTTCACAATGGGCGCTTTATACAGAAGATGCGAGAGAAAGCTTCTACTCTCCCTAAGTTAGTACCAGATATTTTTCATTGATTTTCTTGAAACATCTTTGTATTCTTTCTATTGATCAAGATGAGTAAATTTTCAGTGTAGATTTGGAGCAAGGAACGGTGACATCCCTTCTTGAAGATGAAGGGACTATAAAAGGTGTTCAGTTTAAAACTAAATCTGGTGAAGTATTGAAAACATTTGCACCTCTTACCATTGTGTGTGATGGCTGTTTCTCCAATTTGCGTCGTTCTCTTTGCAAACCACAGGTACATTGTAGCAAGCTTGGCTAGTCTTTCCGTTGTCTATTTAGTTTTTTTTCTTTCAATATTGACTTTTGGTGAATTACAGGTTGATGTTCCCTCCTGCTTTGTTGGGTTGGTTTTGGAGAACTGTGAACTTCCGTATCCAAATCACGGGCATGTTATCTTAGCAGATCCTTCACCGATTTTACTTTATCCCATTAGTAGCAGTGAAGTTCGATGTTTGGTTGACATACCTGGTAAAAAGCTCCCTTCTCTTGCTAATGGGGATATGGCAAAATATTTGAAGACCAGTGTAGCTCCTCAGCTGCCACCAGAGGTCCATGATGCTTTTATAGCTGCTATTGATAAGGGTTCTATAAGAACAATGCCAAACAGAAGCATGCCGGCATCACCTGTTCCTACACCCGGAGCACTTTTATTGGGTGATGCTTTTAACATGCGCCATCCTTTGACTGGTGGAGGGATGACTGTTGCACTCTCTGACATTGTCGTGTTACGAGACCTCCTTAAACCACTGCATGACTTCAGCGATGCAGATTCGCTTACCAAATATCTAGAATCATTCTACACCTTACGTAAGGTAAAAAGGGACACAATCCTATGATTATTTCTAATATTAGCCAAAGGTGTTGTATATACTTGTACTTTTACTTGCTACTTAACAGGGAGTTTTTCTTTTTGTTTATGCAGCCTATGGCATCTACTATTAATACATTAGCCGGGGCTTTGTACAAGGTGTTTTGTGCTTCACCTGACCCAGCCATGACGGAAATGCGGGAAGCTTGCTTTGGCTACTTGAGCCTAGGGGGAGCTTGTTCAACAGGACCGGTGTCTCTACTTTCTGGGCTAAACTCAAGTCCACTTTCTTTAGTTTTTCATTTCTTTGCTGTGGCTATTTATGGGGTTGGTCGTCTTTTACTACCTCTACCCACCCCTAAGCGGCTATGGATTGGAATCAGGTTGATTATGGTGAGTATTTATCAATCAAATTTTTCCTTTTTTCAGACGTACAATCCATTTACCATGTTTACTAAAGGTTTTATTTAAAACCAGGGCGCATCAGCAATCATCTTTCCTATTTTAAAAGCGGAAGGAGTGAGGCAAATGTTCTTCCCTGCTAGTATCGCATATCATAGTGCTCCTCCAAAGAAGAGTCTGCAATGATATTGGTTGAAGACGATAATAGCTTATTAGCTACCAAATTAGAATAGAAATCATGTTGAGCAAGTGTAAATTTTGATATACCCTATTGAAAATATGTGTATTTTTTAGTTTATAGTACAGAAGATGAATGATACAACATTCAATATTTGTTCATAAAAGGAAATGTTCTCTTTATGTGTCAAATTGTGTGCTTCAAGTTACAACAATTGTTAGATTGGTTTGTTATCATATCAACATGTCTTCTCGGAATAGCAGAACTATAACTTTAGTTGCTATTTGATTGCAGTTGCATGTCATTTCTCTGTGCTTTCCACAAGGCAAAAACCAAGCTAACCCAACATGCCAAATTATTCGATCTCTCTTTTCAAAGACAACAGGAAAAGACAGATTCTCTTCAAAAACATCCAAACTTCATCCATTTCACTTAGGATCGGGACTGGTTATTTAACATGTTAGTCACAGGGACCGGCTACCAATAAACAATAAAGAAATGGTTTTAAATTGTCAATACATGTCCTTGAAAGGACATAGTTACAAATGACTCGTGTGATAGAACTTGATGGGTTGACAGCACCACTGATAAGTAAACCAGCAAGAAGTAAAATTACATTTATAAATATCGAGAGAAAAAAAAAACTCCTTCCACGTCGCAAGAACAGATGGAGGAGGTTAACAATTATGTCTTGGATCTAGTTGTATAGTTGCATAGTTGACAAAGTTGGACTGCATATACAAATGATTTTGGAGGGGCGAAGTTAGGATTTAACGTTAAGAGAGGTCAACTTCATACTTGAATTGAGTAGATCAAATAAGACGGATGACAAATAGCAGCAAAAAAGGAAATGTAAAATTGTTGGTTTATTAATTTTCTATAGTTAACTGGTTGATCGTGAGGCACCGTTTGTACGAACTTATGTTTGAACTTGAGCTCTATAATGAAATCTATACCGGAAATTGAGATAGTTGAAGGGAACCAAACACCCCTAACCTCCTTACTAGCTCGACGCTGATTTGTGTTGCATGAAGTAAATTGGATAACGCGGACTTAGTTTGTGTATTTAGGCCAGGTTGTTTTACTTTCGCATTCGGCCTTCATTTGAAAAGTCTAAAATTGGTTCACGTGAAGCAGTATTTTGCTGTGAAAACATTCGTTTTTTGATTATAAAGCATGCCAAGATATAATGGTTAGGCGATTGAACCAAAGTTATGAATAAAATATATTTGAGTTGGGTTGGGCTAGCCCGTTAAACCTATAAACATAATACGTTTTGGATTCTTATATACATCACATATTTAAACTTAAAATCATTAATAGTAAAAACCAAATATTAAGTCAATGATCCATGGTTCAAAGTTTACACATAAGGCAGAGTTTCGAATATTGTCAAATACAATTTCATATTCTATTAATATTTAGTTGCTGGGGGAGCCTAGTGGGCATCGTTGCTCAACTCGTGGTAACGAATTTCGGTTTTAGACAATTACTATTCGTTGTCGAGTTAGAACCTCATCATTTTCACGAGGTTAATTTCTATTTGAAAGTCACCTGTCAAAATAATAATAAACAAAAAATGAACTCAATATTTGCATATTTAAAGCACTTATTCATAGCAAGCTTATTATATCTTGACAAGATGTAGATTGACAAAAACACCCTTGATTCTAGATGCCTTCTTGACACTAGCCATTGCCACCCAGACGACTTTGGACAATTTCTCTGGAACAGTGGGCACCTTTATAAGTCAAATTTGACTAAACACCTGCAATCTTGCTAAGGACTATGGTTAGCAAATACTTAATCAACAATGTTCATTAATTCAATCTAATATTTACTGAAGAAAATCAGAATATGAAGATTAATCTCAATTAATCAATCAAACTACCTCTCGAATCTAATCTCAATTAGAAACAATCACAGCAGAAACAATCTTCCCTGCTAATCAATGAAGATTCACTCAACTTAATATGTTGAATGTACTATTACAAGATTATTATGAATCTAACTTCTATATCAATATTATCGATATAGATATACAGAAATATGAATATATTTTGAGAGGAAAATAAAATAAGCAGCAGAAACGAATGAATCAAGATTAACCCTAAAAGGGTTGTAAAAGATGTATTTATACACCATCGAACTTGTGTCTCTTTGTCCATCTTCAGTCCTTCAAGTTCCAAGACCAGCAGCTTTAGTCCCTCAGTTTATATCTTTTATTTGTTAATCAAATAGCATGCAGTTAGAATGCATTCAGACCACAAGTTAAGAGGAATACCCCCTTGAAACATTAAAGATCTAGCCACATTGAGTAAATGTCTATGCTTTCTCTCTACAATACCATTTTGTTGAGGACTATGAGCAATTGTAGTCTGATGAACAATTCCATTCTCTTCAGTAAAAGTTTTAAAAGATTGATTGATAAACTCGGTACCATTATCACTTCTCAAAGTTTTAATGGTTTTTCCAAATTGATTTTTAATAAATTAAAGAAACTGGTCACATTATGAAAAACTTCATCTTTGGATTTCAAAAGATATACCCAAACTGCTCTAGTAAAATCATCAACAATAGTTAAGAAATATCTAAAGCCACCTCTGCTAGTGACTTTATAGGGTCCCCAAACATCCAAATGTATCAATTCACCTAGTTCATAAGACTTATGCTCACTTAATGGAAAAGGATCTCTTGCCTGTTTAGCTTGATGACACACATCACAAATATGACTCTTTTCATGTTTAAAATGAAGAATAGGATGCATTTTATCAAGAACAATATCAGCAGGGTGTCCTAGCCTACAATGCCAAATAAATTTAGACACATTGCAAAAAATATCCTTATTAATACCTTGCATACAATCTATCACAAAATAAAGACCTCCTGATTGTTTACCAGTCCCTAGAACTTTCATATGAGTCAAATCCTGATACATAAAGTAGCACAACATTTCATCAAAAGCAACAAGAATTTTACTATCTTTTGCAACTTTATGAACAGACAATAAACTTACACAATAATCAGGAACAACCAAAACATCATACAGAATCAAGAAGCTAGTGATTTGAAGATTTCCAATTTTCTTTATGTATGCAAAAGTACCATTAGGATGAGCAACTCTAATTTTTAAACTAGAGACATCAATAACATCAACCATATTTTTATCAGTATAAGTTATATGATTGTTTGCCCCTGAATCTGAAATCCACCCTTTCCTAGTGTATTTAGGTTGCATATTGCTATTAGAACAAAAAAAAAAAATTAAGTGTTTGTGAAAATTTTTGCTAGGATTATAAATCACACCTGCCATATTAGAGTGAATATCCTGGGAAGAACTGGGATTATCTTTGATCAAATTCATGATCCTGGTCATTTGCTCATCAGAAAACTGTTGTGAAGAATTAGAAGTAGAAGTGGAAGCAGAACTGTTGTTGCTGGAAAATCTTTTGTTATTTTGACTAAATGATCTCTTTTTTCCAAAATCAGGTGGATAACCAATTAGCTTAAAACACTTTTCAATAGAATGCCCATTAAAGCCACAATGTTCACACACAACAGAAGATTGAGTTTTTTGAAAACCAGAAGATTGAGAAGTTTTGTTATTATTTGTAAAATTCCCTTTGAAATTACTTTTTCCAGCAAACTTAGAAACAAAAGCAGAGGTTTGAGACTTATTAGCAGCAGAAGAAGATAAACCCCTGTGAGACTCATCTCTAGAAATAATAGAATAAGCAGTTTTAAGATCAGGCAAAGGATCTCTAGTTAAGATATTACTCCTAACATTCATGTAAACATCATCAAGACCCATTAAGAATTGCATTAGTTTAATTAATTGAGTATGTTTAGTGAAATCCTGAGCAGCATGACAAGTACATCTAGGCAATTGAACAAGAGCATCAAACTGTTTCCACAGAGCATTTAACTTGTGATAATAATCAGACAGAGGCATTCCATTTTGACACAAAGAGTTAATCTTATGATGCAAATTAAAAATCACAGAGCCATCCACTTTATCATAGGTTTCTTTTAATTCTTGCCATATAAGAGAAGCCTTTCTGGAAAAAATTTGACCAAGATACAGTTCTTCTGAAATAGAATTCAAAATCCAAGAAATAACCACAGCATTACATCTATCCCATTGTTTTCCTAGTACTTCATCTACATTAGATCTTCTACATGTACCATCAATAAAACCAACTTTATTTTTAGCCTCTAAAGCAAGTAGCATAGCACAACTCCAAACTTGATAATTTTCAGTACCTTTCAATTTTATAGACACTTAATCAGTAATAAAATAAAAAAACTAAATATATAAAAACTATATATATATATTGAAAATATCTTTCTCCCACAAACGTGTCAGGGACAGGATTCCACACCTCTCACGGAGATAGGTCAAGTTTAACACGAATGTTTTTATGAGAGATAAGAAGAAATTTTTTTTTGATATAAAACAAAAAATAATAAGGAGATAAGGAAGAAGGATGCAAACAGTGCTATCGGTTGAAAATATTCAGCGGAAGACGAGATCTACTTCCCAATCGATTCACTTAGTCGATTGAACAAGCAGAAAGACGATCTGAAACAAATTTCAATCGATTCGCTTAGTCGATTGAAAAAATAACCAGATCTGAAGCAGAAACCCTAATTTATTTATTATTCAAATATTTTAATTGATTTTAGAGTTTTTAAACCTTCAACCAAAATAAAACCAGATCTAGAAGAATATTCTTCAGAAAATGTAGAATATAATCGAAATCGCCCAAAAAATCCACACAGAAACCTTAACCATAATTTTCTAAAAAATTAGGGTTTTCTTCGATCGAAACGAACAATCAAATCATAACGGTGATCGAATGATCATACGCCGCTCTGATACCATGAAGAAAATCAGAATATGGAGATTAATCTCAATTAATCAATCAAACTACCTCTCGAATCTCAATTAGAAACAATCACAGCAGAAACAATCTTCCCTGCTAATCAGTGAAGATTCACTCAACTTAATATGTTGAATGTACTATTACAAGATTATTATGAATCTAACTTCTATATCAATATTATTGATATAGATATACAGAAATATGAATATATTTTGAGAGGAAAATAAAATAAGCAGCAGAAACGAATGAATCAAGATTAACCCTAAAAGATGTATTTATACACCATCGAACTTGTGTCTCTTTGTCCATCTTCAGTCCTTCAAGTTCCAAGACCAGCAGCTTTAGTCCCTCAGTTTATATCTTTTATCTTCTACAAGTCCAAACCTGTAACAATACTAATCATACAATGAGAAGTGTATAAAACATGTTTAAGAGGAATAAGATTATCATTTTAACATTTACCATTAAGAATAGATTATTAATGCGCTGTAAAAAAATACAGATAATTAGTGCACATTTTCATTAAAAGGGAAATTTTGGCTTTATTAAATATTATTTATCATATGTTACCGGAACACAACTTAACAAAACTCGTCATTTTTGTACACCAACATGCAAGATTATGTATTAACATATATAGAAAGGTGTTTTAATCAAAAATACATATTATAATGGGAAATGATATATCCCTTAACAAATAGCTTAATAATCATTTTAAAAACCTTAATGCTATGTTCTTGAGTTTAATTATAAAAGAAAAGAAAAAATTGGATTAAATTAGAATAGAAAAGATATGATCCTTTCTGATCATTCTAAATATGGGACGAAAATTTATTTAACAAAAACAATTAGATTATCATTCCATTTCTTATCATTTCACTTCCTTTCTATCCTTAAAAAAACTCAAGAACACAACTTGTTTTAAAATCAATTGGATTCTTTTCAGTTTTTCCTTTAATAAAACTCAAGAACACAGTGTAAATCATGATAAGTGTAACCTACTAATTTTCTCTTCTAATCTCATTCTTTGAATTTACCAAAGGTCATGCCCACATAGTTAAAAGTAGGGGTGAGCAAAAACCGAACCGAATAACCGAAAACCGAAAAAACCTAAAAAAACCGAACCGAATAAACCGAAAACCGAATCAAATGGATTGGTTTGGTTTTTGTTTTTTAGAAACCGAACAGATCGGTTCGGGTTTCGGTTTCATATGTAAAAACCGACCCCTAAAACCGAACCAAACCAAAATCCATTTATGTTTTAATATTTATTTATATTTATATGTATTACTAGTTTTTTTTTCCGCTAGTGCTTTACGAGTATTTTTTTTATAAATACTCCCTCCGTCCCATTAAAAGTGTCTTGTTTTGAATATTCAAAGTCTTTATTTTTTAACTTTGATCTTAAATATTTTTGTTGATGTTACATAATATTTGATAAAAGTTATATGAATTGATTAAGTTTTCGATATATTTTCATTGGGTATAACTTTCATCAAGTATTATATAACCCAAAAAAATATATTTAAGGTCAAAGTTAAAAAAGAATGACTTTGAATATTCAAAATGTGACACAATCAATGGGACGGAGGGAGTAATCCATATATAGTGGTGTACCATACATTGTTGGTTAGCATACAATATTTCAGATCTCTATACCTTTTCCCATGAATGCATACTGTACAAGAAGAAATATATAGTTTGTAGTTTACAATCAGTATTTAGCCATTTGACAAACAAATAAACTATATTTTATATAATTTGCATGCCCTGAGTAAAACACAATGCCTATTCCTACCATCCCAAATAAACAAACACAATACAAAAAAAAAATTGAAACTTGATAATTACGTATTAGAAACACCAACCATTTGAACTTTACAAAAATATATTGATTATAAAAATGTGTCATTCACCTCTACATTAAAAAAAAAACCGAAACCAAACCGAAAACCGACAAACCGAACCGAAAACCGACAAACCGAACCGAGCCAAAACCGAATCCAACGGATTTTGGTTTTCAAAAACCGAAAGTATCGGTTTGGGTTTCGGTTTTAGGCCAAAACACCAAAACCGACCCAATCTCACCCCTAGTTAAAAGGATATTTAAAATGATTTTTTAAATAATTATATTGTATTACTGCATTAGATATCAATTCCCTTACAATTATATCAAAAGAATAAGTTTTCAACCTTATATAAAAGGAAAAATTATAAACTTTGAAAAGAGAAAATATAAAACGGTCACATGTCCATGTGTTACATCCCAATAAATATTCACATGACTATCCATGTTCGCCCATTCCTACCATACCATTCAATTCTCTCCTGATTTCGTCTTATTTGAATCACGTGACTACCTACAAACAATCATAAAAGAATATGTTGAAATTCTTATACATCACAGTCATTGGATAATGAAATTTCCGAAATTAGATTTTAATATATATTTTACGTTCTAGAAGTAGTTCATTTCTAGTGTATTTACCGTAGTAATTGTTGTTTGGATCATTTTAATAGACAAGTTAATTAAGGTAGATAATGACTAGTGGAGTGAAATCATATACCCCTATTATTTTCAGCATTTTATTGCTATAAATATAATAGTAGTATTTTAAAAAGGGATGATATTTGTACCACTTTTTTTAATATTCTTACCATAATGTACAAGTATCATTACAGATTGTACAAGTATTAACTTTACAGATGTGGTAAAATAATCAAATATTGTGGTACTAATATCAATTCTCATTTTAAAATACTGAGTTGATTTTATGCTCACATGCATATTTATAAATGAAATACTATACTATTTTCAAACTCTTTATTTGCTGCAAAATAATAGATTCTAATGTTTATCATCAATTTAAGGACAACTTTTAATTTTTTAAAGTATTTTATACTAGGTAATTTTGTACTATCTCAAAAGAAACTAATTACTAAGTTAGTTAAGTGAGTATAAAGAGAATAAAAGATTGTCAATCAAGTTAAAAGTATGCACGAAGATTTCCTCAAGTTGATTACTCAACTTGTTGCATCTTTTATAGTTTCAGATAGTTAGGCACTTAATCGACCAAGCTAAATATGTTGATAGGGTTTTGTTAAGTGAGCCTTAGGGCTGTATGTATATCATAAATTTAAAAGGTGATCTTTTGATATAAAATATATAAATCTTTTATGCATATAAAATATAGACATAAAATCTGTATTTAATTAGCATTTTTCATATTATATTAATATTGCATTTTCCAGATTTGAAAATGTAGCAAAATAAGTATACAAGAGTCATGGCCGTTGTCGGTGTGAGGAAGAAAATGGGGCCAAAGCGACCCAATTGGTGAATTTATATTGTAGTTAATCTCTCCAATAAATGAGTTTATACCCTTGGATTATTAATTTGTTATATATATCATCTTTTTTCATATTCTAATTCTAATTCTAATTCTAATTCTAACTTCTTCCAACAATAATATAACAACATCATATAAAGCATTTTATTGTGTTTCTCAGGTAACAAATATTTGAAAAACCAATCATACTTTTTGTACAATCAACACATGTAACACCCCAATATTTTAAGGTAATATAAAATTAACCCTTATCATAGTTTTGACATTTAATTAAATTCCTAGTATTTTGTTTTGAGTTAAGAGGTTAATTTAGTTGGAGCTTTAGTGGCTAGCGGGTATAATACCCACTAAAATAAAAATAAAAACGTGGCATGAGGGAAGAGTGTCCAGCCACTTCATTTTGATGAATCACGATTCCACCAAATTACTTTCCCCTCAAATCCTTCTTCCACCCATTCTTCTAATTCACAAAAAATGATCTAAGACATTCATCCCCTAAAATTCTTCTATCTAAATTGAAGAGCTAAGAAACTAATTGAGAGTTGTGGTGGCTTGGTGGGGATCAAATTTGGCAAGGAAGAAAGGAATGAAAATTTGATTTCAATTGTGTTATTGTTCTTTTGAGGTAAGAAATTCTTCCAAATTGTTAAATTAAGAAATTAGGGTTCTTGATTATTGAAATTGGGGTTTTTGTTATTTTTGGGGATTTTTTTTAGAAATGAACCCTAATGGAATTAAAAGGAAGAAATTTGGGGTTAATGCAAATGAGTTTTTATGATAAAACCCCATAGAGATAAACCTTATGTTTTTTTAGGTGTTTGGCTAGAATTATGTTATGAAAATGATTATGAAATTGTGTTGAAATGTTTTGTGAAGCCAAACACCATAATGATTGAGTTCATGGTGAATTTAGTTAGATGATTGTGAAATAGTTGAGTTTATAGAACTCATAGATATATGTATTGTATTATGTATAGGTGGTGAAGACCTTTTAGTTGAGCCTATAGCCATAGAATCGATTAGCCAAGTTCAAGGTGAGTGTTTATGCATATAATCATGTTCTTGTTATTTGGGGTCATAGGTGGGTAAATTCCTACTAATCCATTTGTGATTTTGCTAGTAGGTGGGTAAATTCCTACTAGCATATTTGTTATTAGGGTTAGTAGGTGGGTAAATTCCTACTAATCCATTTGTGATTTTGCTAGTAGGTGGGTAAATTCCTACTAGCATATTTGTTATTAGGGTTAGTAGGTGGGTAAATTCCTACTAATCCATTTGTGATTTTGCTAGTAGGTGGGTAAATTCCTACTAGCATGTTTCCATGGCCATGTGAAAGAGAAATTATGTCATGATTGACTTTGCTATCGTTGGATAGGCTATATGTGGTGCTTGAGGCACATTGCTTGGTAACTTGATTATGATTATATGTATATGCATTCACTAAGCGTTGCTTATGTTTTAGTTGTTTAATTCTTTTATAGGAGTTGGTAGTAGTAGCAAAGGCAAGGACTTGATCTAGTGAAGTGATCATTGAAGAAATTAGAGCCATCTTGAAGGTTGGCAACTTGGGTAATTACGGTAGATAATTCCCTTTTGACCATTTGGCTCTTGATACAAGTTTGTTTTGGTTGATCAAGTCTTTTGGTTGTAAAAGTCTATAATCATGTAAGAATTTTGGGTCACCTGGTTGTTTTTGGTCGTTTTCTTTCTTTAGGTCAAAACGACCCGTTTGATGACATTTATCGTTTGGCTCAAAACTTTGGTTGTAAGTATTATCTGTGGTGTCCATTATTATGTTGAAGTATGAAACGTTCTGATTTAAAGTGTGGTTTAAAATTTGGGTGTTGTAATGTTGATCATGTGTTAAAAGGAAATGTTGGTTGCTGGTTTTTTTTGGGCAGGTCTGGACCAGAAGCATTCCACTGCGGCGCAGTGGAAGTGCTTTAACCCCACTGCGGCGCAGTGGGGGATTTTGACCCGCTGTCCAGTAAGTTTCCACTGCGACGCAGTGGGAGGAGTCCTACCCCACTGCGACGCAGTGGTATGTTGCTGTAAAAAAAAAAAAAAAAAATTTTTAACTTTTGTACTCTTTTACTAAATGAGGTTTGGTTGTTACAACACATATAACAATTAAAAAATATGGTCTACCAAATATACGTACCTTTAATAAACTCATTTACAAAATTCATACCTTAACTCCTAAAATAAGTACACTATCATCTTTTACATCAATTACCTTTACAATCAATAACATACACACCGTACCGCCACCCCACCACCACCAATCTCGATCTCCACCACCACCACCCACCGCCGCCGCTATCACCATTTCGTCGCATCGTGTGGATATATAAAAAATAAAATCCATGCTTAACATCGTAAAATATACTCTCACATCTGAAAGTAATAAGAGATGATTCCTACATAACTTTTTTTTTACTATATACAAAAATATGTACAATACATAGTTATATCATATAGGTTTGTAAAATATATACATTTTTTATAATAAAATAGTTTTTTATAAAGATTAAAGTTATTCATAAACAGATTCACTTCATCACCTTCAATAACATCACCCATCTATTATATAAATAAAGAAACTCCCACACATCCTTTGAATTTAATTATGACATCATCATATTTTATTAATTTCAAAATTTAAAATATCTTTCCTTTTCTATATATATCATTGATGTAAATTTTTATTAAATACTCACATTGTTATGTAAGATTTTAATCACCTTAATTTTTCGTTATAATAAGCCGAAAACTATAATGTCTTTTCGGATAACGGTTTTACTTTTTTGCTTTTACAACCGTATGTGTTTCAACGTATGTCCACAAACTACACAACTTTTGTTTTCGTTTACTTTCGTTTTTTGCATAATTTATCACAACTTTTCAACTTATTTAACGTTATTATTGTACATTCTAATATGACAACATATTTTAAAGCTACCCGAGTATTATTCGGTTTATTGCAAAGCGTTTATAAGTTAACCCGGGTTAAACCCGGGTTGATTAGCTAGTAATATTTATATTCCTCACTTGAGTTTCATAACCCACCAATAATTCCTTTATGGAAAATGTTACTCCTATGTTGGTGAAAAACAAGATAGACAGCTTGGGCCTACCTTTGGTGGTAAATTTGACCCTGCATGAGACACCTAACCATCTAAAGCTTCTAAAACCCAACCAAGCGTCTGAAACCCAACCAAACATCCTTTTCCACTTGGCCTGGTCTAGTGAACCACGTAGATAACTATATAAACTTGGCCCCACCTTTGGTGGTAAATTCCACCCTGCATGAAACACCTAACCATCTAAAGCGTCTAAAACCCAACCAAACCTCCTTTCCACTTGGCTTGTCTAGTGAACCACATAGATACCACATAGATTATTATTGTACAATGATATCTGAAAGGTGAGACATAATAGAGAAAATTGATTATGTGCTAAATTAATTAGGGGCAATAATGTAATCGGTTCATTCGGTTATTTTCATCGATATTTTTAAGTAAATCGGTTCCTTACATCCTCCACCTCGGCACATTTTGGTAAGGGCAGAGGTGACCCAACAGTACTATGTTTTTGACTTTTTGTATACTAGACTTAATGTTTGGACTTTAGACTAAGTATCATTGCAGTAACATCATTATTTGTTTTTGCATCAACATCTACATCTTTGTAAGTACACAAACTAAAAGACCATAAGTAATGAAAACAAATTAGTTACTTTATACTTTGAAGAAAAAAAACGGTTATTTCTCGTCAAAAAATCAAAGTGTTACAAATCGAGAAATGACACCTGAAATGATATAATAAGTGGCACTCTTCATTTGCTTGGTCAAAATAATGATGCGGAGTATAAGATGAATCAAAAGCAAAAAAGTTGTGCTAAAAACCAATAAAAACCGGGAAAAAATCCTGAATGAGATCCGATATGGAAAAATCTGAATAGTGATGCAGAGTTAAAGTGACAATAGAACAATATCACTTGTCGATGACACTGTTCATTCCAAGTGCCACTGTTCATTAACATGATCCTTAATGATATTATATTACAATCTGTTACATATAAAATCATAGATATTAAACTGTTAAAATTCTAATAAAACTGGCCTTTCATGTTTTCCTTTCTATATGTTCTTTTTTACCAAACTGGCTAGCACGATTTTCACGCTATGTGGTGGGTTGTTAAACATGTCATGTCAGACAAGTAATCATTGGCTACGGTTCATTTTACGATGACATAAGGTTTTGCGTAATTTCTAAAATTTAATTTTGTTAAACTTTTGGTTGGTTATCTAATAAATTAGTTTTTGATTATGTATAACGAAATAAGTTATATGACTATGAGTAATAAATATGTTATTTCACAATTTTCTTTTTTGAAAGGTGTGGATCATTTGCTCGTAACAGGGGATCTAGCATACGTTGTCTTAACCGGGTCCGCTGGGGGACTTTATTTGTAAAATTCCTTTAAATGTCCTTCCCATGTCTCGAACTCGAGACCTCCAGCATGTAAAGCTGATGCTCAACCACTGAGTTATAATGAGAAGTATATATGGTTTACTTTGTCTAAATTATAAATAATTGACTTTAATTTGCCAAAATTAAATGAAAAGAAATATAGCTGGCATTCAACTTAAGAATTTTACATAGGGATAGAAGGTAAACGGGCAACAAGCTGCGCCGCTAACCCTTTTTGAATAAAAAAACCAAGACGTTTAAAAACTACATTCATGTATCTTGGCATCATGACGTTAGTGTGCATGACCCGTTGGACCCTACTAAGTAACTCAACGGCCTCAGGTGCAAGAAACCCAAATGTATCAAATGCAAATGGTATAAATACGTGTTGATTATCCAGACACGTCTTCTCATGTTTGGTGAAAGAACTGAACTCAATAAACCGAAAAACACAAGATTTTTTTTATTTTTTTTTTTTTATATATACCCCACTGCGCCGCAGTGGGTGGAGAACCTCCCACTGCGCCGCAGTGGGAACTCTCGGACTCGGGTCTGGAAAAGCCCCACTGCGCCGCAGTGGGTTTTACACTCTCCCACTGCGCCGCAGTGGGAGGAAAGAAATTATGGCAGTGGGTTTTCACTGCGCCGCAGTGGGCAAAACCAACCCCACTGCGCCGCAGTGAGCATCAGAAACAGCAGACCTAAAAATCATTTCAACACTTGCCCAAGCTTGTAACCTTCGAATTTCAAAACAAACATCTTAAAACACAAATCGGAACTGATATCAACTTCATGGACACATTTTAAACATACATTACAACATCACCTTGTTTCGAATCCCATGAACACCATCAAATGGGTCATTTATCCATTTTGACACAATTTCGACCAAAATGCAACTTCACAAACTTTCCAAAAGCTTTACTCCTGGACTTTTACATAGTTTTAACAAAAGTATGACCATCAAAACAAAATGTACCAAGAGCCAAGGGGAGAGGGATTTCTAAGCCTCTAAACCAAAAGTTGTCATTCATCCAAGAATGACCTAGTACCTTCACGTCTTCCAGAAACACTTCAAGCTCTAAACCAAGACTTTCAATTCAACAACACTAGTTCCTTCTTCCGGAACTACCTATAAAATGGTAAACAACTAAAATATAAGCAAAGGCTTAGTGAATATACTTGCATACATTTACGAATACGAAGGAGGGCAACGCACAAAGGACTATTACATGTAACCCATGACACCGTCGTGCCATACCTACATGCTCACCTTTGTACAATAAACAACATATATGGATCCATTAGAGAATATCGGGGTTCTTAGGCCCCGAGAGGTTCTTAGGCCTTTTCTCAAACAACAATAGGGGTTCTTAGGCCCCGGAGGTTCTTAGGCCTCATAACAATTGACCCCACCCGGGTCTAGCCAAATCAATTACCACACATGAATAACACATTTCAACATGATGTGGTCAATTGACCCAACGTAAACATAAAGGTATGCAAATATACTCACCTCCTCCGCAACTAGATCAACAAAGCTAAAACGATTAAGCACAAACAAGCTTCAACCTATGATCATGTCATAAAATGCATAAGCTTATAATCACAACTTGACTAGCTTAACCTAGCCATACTCAATCACTAGCCTTTCTAAACCCAAAACCCAACCCATTTGTCATTGAGTCTCCTTTTTACTTCCACCATATCATAGGTAGTTCAACCTACCATTTTCATCAACATTTCAATTACTTGTAAAAACTCATCTTTTCTCATAAACCAACATTATCACATAAGCTTATCAATTTCATAATCAAACTCAACACATAACTCAATGACAACTAGGTTAACTAAGGAATTGGGGAAAATTAGCCATAATTCATTTTCTAGCAAAACCCCCAATTTGGTTCATCCCTGAACCCTAATTTCACAAGAATATAAAGACTAAATTTAGGGGAAGTCAATACCTCAACAAACAATAAGTTAAATCAAGACTTTGGATTACAACTTCTTTTCTCCCCCTTTTCCTCTAGAATTTCGGCCACCACCACTTCTTTCCTCAAACCCTAGCTTTTCAATTACTTGATTTTAAGAGGTTATTGTTATGATGATCTTAGAGTAGCTTGATTGAATTGCATGAATTGATAATGGAAAGCAATGAAGAAGAAATGAGAAGAATAGATGGGAGTTGTGGAATGGTGAATCACCAACAAAAAGGGTGGCTGGCACACTATGGGGCTGCCACGCCCCATTTACTTTTTGGGTAATAAAATACCCGCTATCCGCTAAAGTTCCAACTAAATTAACCCCATTTCCAAAAATAAAATACTAGGAAATTAATTTAATGTCGAAACTATAAAAAGGGTTAAATTCTTTTTACCTTAAATCTCTGGGGTGTTACAACTCTCCCCCACTTGGAACGGATCACGGCCTCGTGATCCAAGCCATATGCAAAGACGGATAGTAAACTAGAACATCACGCTCGGACTCCCACGTACAATCGGACATCTTACCATGCTTCCACAGAATCTTATAAGTCCTCACCGTCCTATTTTGTACCCTTCTAAGTTCTTCTTCAACTATGGCAATCGGCTCTTCAATGTAGTTCAACTTGTTATCAATCTCAATTTCATTTAATGGCACATAAGAAGACTCATCGGCAAGGCATTTCCTAAGATGAGACACATGGAAAGTTGGATGAATTCCCGAAAGTTCATCCGGTAACTCCAAACGGTAAGCAACCTTGCCAACCTTGGCCAAAATTTTAAATGGGCCAATAAAACGAGGACTTAGCTTTCCACGTTTTCTAAACCGTAGAACACCTTTCCACGGGGAGACTTTCAACAAAACACGATCGCCCACATGAAACTCAATCGGTCTCCTCCTTTTATCCGCATAAGACTTTTGTCGATCTTGTGCCGCTTTTAGCCTCTCTTTGATCACGTCTATCTTTTCGATGGTCTTTAACACTACTTCCGTGCCACCTATTTCTCTTTGACCTACTTCTCCCCAACAAATTGGAGATCGACATTTCCTCCCATACAACATTTCATAGGGCGGCATTTGGATACTAGAGTGGTAGCTATTGTTGTAAGAGAATTCCACCAAAGGCAAGTGAAGATCCCAAGTGCCTCCAAAATCGATTATACATGCCCGAAGCATGTCTTCAAGCGTTTGAATGGTTCTCTCACTTTGACCATCCGTTTGTGGGTGATAAGCGGTGCTAAGCTTGAGCTTGGTACCCATATCTTCATGAAATTTCCGCCAAAAGTGTGAAGTAAAACGAGTGTCTCTATCCGAAACAATGGAGATGGGAACTCCATGTCTAGCTACAACTTCTTTCACATAGATCTTTGCCAATACCTCGGATGATGACGCTTCACGAATAGGAAGAAACAAAGCACTCTTAGTCAATCTATCCACTATTACCCAAATCGTATCGAATTGGTTTCTAGGTGTCTTGGGCAATTTGGTGACGAAATCCATAGTAATATCTTCCCACTTCCATTTGGGAATTTCCAAGGGTTGCATCATACCATAGGGCTTTTGATGCTCCGCTTTCACTTGTGCACAAGTCAAACACCCTTCGACATATTTCACCACATCCCGCTTCATTCCGGGCCACCAATATTCTACTTTCAAGTCATGATACATCTTTGTAGCACCGGGGTGAATAGAATATTTGGATTTGTGGGCTTCATCAAGTAGAACTTGTTTCAACTCACAAGAAAAAGGGATCCAAATCCTCCCAAAACGTACGGTAAGGTCACGAGAATCCTTAGTGAAATATTGAATTTGCTTAGGATCTCGTTGCAGGGCCCTCTCTTGAGCTTCTCTACTTTGATCAAAGAAGTCATTGGTGATCAAAATCCAAAGGGGTGAAACGACTAAGGTATGATGAGAACTCTTCCGACTCAAGGCATCCGCTACCACATTAGCCTTCCCGGCTGATACACAAACTTCGCAATCCTCAATCTTTCAAAAGATCTAACCATCTTCGTTGGCGAATTGTTGAGATCTCTTTGCTCAAAGAAGTACTTGAGACTTTTATGATCGGAATAAATGGTAAACTTGACTCCATAAAGGTAATGGCGCCAAATTTTTAAAGCAAAAACCACCGCCGCTAACTCCAAATCATGAGTAGGATACCGTTTTTTATGCTCTTTCAATTGCCTTGAAGCGTAGGCAATGACTTTACCTCGTTGCATAAGAACACAACCTAGGCCATTAGATGATGCATCACAATACACCACCATATCTTCAAGTCCATCCGGTAAAACAAGAACCGGTGCTTGACTTAGCCTTTCTCGAAGTTGTTGAAAAGCCATCTCTTGCTCGCTTTTCCATTCAAACTTGATATTCTTTCGAGTCAACTTGGTCAATGGGGAAGCTATTTTAGAGAAGTCTTGAATAAAACGACGGTAATAGCCCGCTAGACCAAGAAAACTCCTAATCTCCGACGGATTCTTAGGTTGCTCCCACTTCATCACCGCATTAATCTTGGCCGGGTCCACCATAATTCCTTCACTATTAACAACATGGCCAAGAAATTGCACTTCTCTTAACCAAAATTCGCATTTGGAGAATTTGGCATAGAGCTTCTCCTTGCGTAATGCTTCCAACACCTCACGTACATGAACTCCATGATCGGTTGAGCTTTTAGAGTAAATAAGAATATCATCAATGAATACGATTACGGATTTATCGCATAGGGCGACAAACACGGTTCATGAGATCCATGAAAGCCGCGGGAGCATTCGTAAGACCAAAAGGCATGACAACAAACTCAAAATGACCATAACGAGTACGGAAGGCGGTTTTAGGAATATCTTCATCACGTACTTTGAGTTGATGGTAACCCGAACGAAGATCTATTTTTGAGAAATATGACGCTCCTTGAAGTTGATCGAATAAGTCGTCGATTCTAGGCAAAGGATACTTGTTCTTTACGGTGACTTTGTTGAGTTCCTGATAGTCGATACACATACGCATGCTTCCATCCTTCTTCTTGACAAAAAGTACCGGTGCGCCCCAAGGAGAGTTACTAGGTCGGATAAAACCCTTATCAAGTAATTCTTGTAGTTGCTTCATCATCTCTTGCATCTCCGATGGAGCCAAACGGTAGGGAGTTTTGGCAATGGGGTTAGCCCCCGGAATGAGATCAATGGAAAACTCAACTTGCCGTTCGGGAGGAATGCCCGGCAAATCTTCGGGAAAAACATCGGCGAATTCACTAACAATAGGGATGTCTTCGATAGATAGAGGTTTCTTTTCAACATCAACGATGTGAGCAAGATAAGCATGACATCCATGAGAAATGTAACGTTTGGCACGAGCAAAGGTACATACGGAAATAGAACGTTCCTTCCTATCACCATACACCACCAAGTCTTCGCCTTTAGAAGTCTTCAAATATATCGCCTTTTCATCACACGCGATTTTGGCGTTACAAGAGCTTAACCAATCCATACCCAAAATTATATCAAACTCTCCCATCGGAAAGGGATTAAATTTGCTTGAAAGAGTTCCGAAGAAATTTTAATTTCACATCCCCTATACACATCCTTCACTAATTCCATTCTACCATTACCAACCTCAACTTGCAAAGTATTTTCTAGACATGACTTCGACACGGGAATAACATGAATTACTCTAGTTGCAACGAATGATCTATTCGCCCCCGAATCAAAGAGAATTCGCATAGGCACATCATAAACAAGAAATGTACCTGTGACAACATCATTCGTGTTCCTTGCTTGATCCACAGTGAGTTGAAAGGACCTTCCTCGTTGATTCCCGTGAGTTTGGGCGTTTTTCCTTTCCGCTTCCCTCCTCTTTTCCTCGAGTCTCTCCTCATGGGTCAACTTAGGGCATGAGCTTCTCATGTGGCCCTCCTCAAAGCATTTGTAGCATATGACGGCCTTTTGTGGCTTGGACTTGCACTCCTGGCTTGAATGCCCCGGTTTCCCACAAGTAAAGCAACCTTTCCCCGACACCTTACATACCCCCCAATGATTCCTCTTGCACGGTCGGCACCAAGGGATATTCTTTCTAGTAGAGTGGTTGCCGGAACTACCCTCTTGTCTAAACCGTTTGTTCGGAGAGTTGGTCCCCTCATACTTCCTCTTCAACTCACCATCATCCTCTATTCTTGATTGTTCAATTTCATGGTCTCTAGCCACATCCGCCAACATGGAGAAGGACTCCATTTGACGTAGGCTTATCTTTTCCCTTAAGCTCTTCCTCAACTTCAAATAAAATTGCTCCTTTAACAATTGGTCGTTCTCAAGAAATTCCGGACAAAATTGAGCCTTGTCCAAGAAGTGGGTTCGAAATTCGTTCAAACTCATACTACCTTGACAATCATTGAGAAATTCACTTCTCAACTTGGTCACTTCAGCTTCTGATCTAAACTCCTTGAAAAACATTGTCTTGAATTCGGGCCATTCAACATGATCTAACGCTTCCTTCTTTATTGCCAACAAACTATCCCACCATCTCTTTCCACTGTTCCTTAGCATACCAACCGCAAAAATGACCTTCAGGTGCGAGGGGCATTGACTAGTGCGGAATGCCCCTTCAATCTCCGATATCCATCGTGTACAAACGATGGGATCACGATCACCGTGATACTCCGGTGGGTGACACACTTCAAAGTCTCGAAAGGTGAACTTCTTCTTGTAACCCCTTTCTCCCGTCACTTCTACTTCTTTCTCTTCTACATTCTTTTTGTCCTTACCCTTGCCATCCCTCTTCTCAAACTCTAGTTGCACATTCAAAGCCACTTCCTCTCTGATCATTTGAGCTATGTGATCATTCACAGCCCCTTCCATAGTCTCATTCAATTTCTTAAGTAGTAGGGGTGTATATTTCTCTAATGCTCTCCCTATTTGATCCGAGATATCCATGCTACCTTCGGCAAATAAGGGCTCTTCTTCTTCGTTCTGATTGTGGTGCTCTTCTCCCTCATTATGATCGTCGGCCATACTTCAATAAGAGTAGATAAAACGAATTTAATCACGCAACCTATCTAACTCTATGACTAGGAGCCAAAACTTATAACTTGATACTACACCGTCCCAAGGTTTGATGCCGCTAGTTTATAAATTTATTAGTATTTCAACCGCAATAAGGCCGGCTTCTTATTGTGCTTTAAATACTAACAAATAGATAATCTAACATTATCAAACACATTTTTCAGTCCCATAAAAATTTCGGTTACCTAAGGTCGAGTCTCAACTAAGGTTTAAGTCTAGGCACTCTCTACACAAGGGAATACCTAAATCCCTTAAACCTGGCTTTGATACCAACTTGAAAGAACTGAACTCGATAAACCGAAAACACAAGATTTTTTTATTTTTTTTTTTTTTTTTTTATATATATACCCCACTGCGCCGCAGTGGGTGGAGAACCTCCCACTGCGCCGCAGTGGGAACTCTCGGACTTGGGTCTGGAAAAGCCCCACTGCGCCGCAGTGGGTTTTACACTCTCCCACTGCGCCGCAGTGGGAGGAAAGAAATTATGGCAGTGGGTTTTCACTGCGCCGCAGTGGGCAAAACCAACCCCACTGCGCCGCAGTGAGCATCAGAAACAGCAGACCTAAAAATCATTTCAACACTTGCCCAAGCTTGTAACCTTCGAATTTCAAAACAAACATCTTAAAACACAAATCGGAACTGATATCAACTTCATGGACACATTTTAAACATACATTACAACATCACCTTGTTTCGAATCCCATGAACACCATCAAATGGGTCATTTATCCAATTTGACACAATTTCGACCAAAATGCAACTTCACAAACTTTCCAAAAGCTTTACTCCTGGACTTTTACATAGTTTTAACAAAAGTATGACCATCAAAACAAAATGTACCAAGAGCCAAGGGGAGAGGGATTTCTAAGCCTCTAAACCAAAAGTTGTCATTCATCCAAGAATGACCTAATACCTTCAAGTCTTCCAAAAACACTTCAAGCTCTAAACCAAGGCTTTCAATTCAACAACACTAGTTCCTTCCTCCGGAACTACCTATAAAATGGTAAACAACTAAAATATAAGCAAAGCTTAGTGAATAATCTTGCATACGTTTATACCTACGAAGGAGGGCAACGCACAAAGGACTATTACATGTAACCCATGACACCGTCGTGCCATACCTACATGCTCACCTTTGCACAATAAACAACATATATGGATCCATTAGAGAATATCGGGGTTCTTAGGCCCCGAGAGGTTCTTAGGCCTTTTCTCAAACAACAAAAGGGGTTCTTAGGCCCCGGAGGTTCTTAGGCCTCATAACAATTGACCCCACCCGGGTCTAGCCAAATCAATTACCACACATGAATAACACATTTCAACATGATGTGGTCAATTGACCCAACGTAAACATAAAGGTATGCAAATATACTCACCTCCTCCGCAACTAGATCAACAAAGCTAAAACGATTAAGCACAAACAAGCTTCAACCTATGATCATGTCATAAAATGCATAAGCTTATAATCACAACTTGACTAGCTTAACCTAGCCATACTCAATCACTAGCCTTTCTAAACCCAAAACCCAACCCATTTGTCATTGAGTCTCCTTTTTACTTCCACCATATCATAGGTAGTTCAACCTACCATTTTCATCAACATTTCAATTACTTGTAAAAACTCATCTTTTCTCATAAACCAAAATTATCACATAAGCTTATCAATTTCATAATCAAACTCAACACCTAACTCAATGACAACTAGGTTAACTAAGGAATTGGGGAAAATTAGCCATAATTCATTTTCTAGCAAAACCCCCAAATTTGGTTCATCCCTGAACCCTAATTTCAAAAGAATAAAAACTAATTAGGGGAAATCAATACCTCAACAAACAATAAGTTAAATCAAGACTTTGGATTACAACTTCTTTTCTCCCCCTTTTCCTCTAGAATTTCGGCCACCACCACTTCTTTCCTCAAACCCTAGCTTTTCAATTACTTGATTTTAAGAGGTTATTGCTATGATGATCTTAGAGTAGCTTGATTGAATTGCATGAATTGATAATGGAAAGCAATGAAGATGAAATGAGAAGAATAGATGGGAGTTGTGGAATGGTGAATCACCAACAAAAAGGGTGGCTGGCACACTATGGGGCTGCCACGCCCCATTTACTTTTTGGGTAATAAAATACCCGCTATCCGCTAAAGTTCCAACTAATTAACCCCATTTCCAAAAATAAAATACTAGGTTAATTTAATGTCGAAACTATAAAAAGGGTTAAATTCTTTTTACCTTAAATCTCTGGGTGTTACATTTGGCCACTTTGAATGAAGCAGCTTTTAAAGCAGCATGACCACTGTGAACATACCACACCCTAAGCCCACGAGAGGGGAGACCCCCGTAAGATCCACACATGCATGTTTTCCTCTCATCCATCCAAAGACCAAAATGTCAGCTGGTCTTAGGTTGATCTTCCTTCCGTTGGGTCGGTCAAAAAATTCACTGGCGCTTCTTTCTTAGCAGAAATCCCAGCACGCTTGAAAATCCCAGCGCTTCTTTCTTAGCTGGCTAATTGATCATGTACGTAATTAACATTTGAATGTTAATTGAGTTAGAGTATGTTTAAGTTTTCTGCATCTTAATATATATTTAACAGATAACAAAAAAGTTCTAAAGATTATGGATTTTCTTACTTGATCGAGTTAAATTTAAGAGTAAATTATTGAATGTACGTTAGTGATTTAGCCCTGTTTTAGTTTTAGGTTCTGTCGTATTCTAGGTTAGTTCAACAATAACTTTAACCATACATACTTTCTAATAGAAGTACATAAAATAGATAGCATAAAAAATGTAAGATATATTACACATTTACACCTCGTCAATAATTTAGGTAACGAGTCAAAATATGAAGCCACTTGTATATTTGTAATACCCTACAGGAAATGGTCCATGTTTGTCGTATATACACATAGATGATTCAGTTCTATTTATTTATGTTATAGTGTATGTGTTTATTTCAAAGTTGAGACCGGCCAGTACATAAACTTAAAGTCTGTCCATATAGATTAAATAAAATAGGGCTAAAATATACATTTAAAACTCAATCAACTAATATAATTTTTATCAAATATTATATAACACAAATTAAAATATTTAAGGTCAAAGTTTATAAAGAAAGACTTTGAAAATTCAAAATAGGACACATTTAGTGGGACGGAGGGAGTATAAAAATGAAATGCTTTTGACTTATTTTTGGTGACATGATAATTTCATATTAGCATATATTTTACAAATTGTTATTGAATTAATTATTACTTTTAAAAAATGCAATGCACACAAATTTTAAAAAATAATATGAGAATTAATAAAATTCGGCCGTTTTAAAAAATATATATTTTTAACGGTAAATCTATTTTATTTTTCAAGTACATCAAATAACTTTAAACTACTGATAAACGCCTAAAAACATGATGTTAATGGGTAATTTGGACCACTTTGTGCATGTTAATAGAAGATTAGGGTGCGTTTATGTTTGTTTAAGTGTTTTAGGCTCTAAGTGGTAATTTGGACTAATCGGGTCAAGAAGAAGGTCAATTGAAGCTTGAAGTCAAAGAAAGTCAACTCCGGAATTCTGGAAAACTGACCACCGTCTGAGACGCTAATACCCACCGTCTGGAACGGTGGGCCAAATAAAGTGACCGTCTGGCACGGTAGAACCCACCGTCTGAGACGGTGGGCCATTTGAAGGCACCGTTTGAGACGTCCAGTTGAGCGTAAAGGTTTCTGAAGAAAATTGAATGACCGTCTGAGACGGTACACACCACCGTCCCAGACGGTGGTTCACTTGAACAGATTTCGAATTTTAAGGGTTTTTATTGTATTTTGGGTTATATTTGCAAATACGACTTTAGACTTAATTATACCCTAATTTCTAAGATCTAGAGCAGCAACCCACTTCTTCCAAGCCCCAAAATCATCATCAAATCATCATTCAATCACAAGATCATGGAGATTACAATCCAAATTGAAGATTCATTGATGAATATGGAAGGCTAATTCTCTTTAGATCATTCTCATATGAACAATTATGTAAGACAATTGTATTCAACCTTTCTTATATTAAAGTTGGATTAGATGTTTAATTCTTGATTAGTGTTTTGCATCTAATGTTATTTGGTTTGAATGAATGATTATTTGTTTATAACTTTGAATGAATTCCATCTATCTTTTGATTTCAATTTCTTGTTAATCATTAATTATTGGAATAATCTCTTATGAAATTGTAATCTTGTTATGGATAAATAATTTAGTTGTGTCAATTACTCGGTTTTCATTATCGTGAATCATCACAACCTAATCAATTAGTCCTTAACGTTCATTCATTCCAAGCTTTATAACGAATCATGTCTATGTGATTTCCAACGACAACGATCAAATTTTGGCGCCGCTGCCGGGGAATCGGTGTGCAAAGTGTTGATATTTTGTTTTCAATAGTTTTTATGTTTGTTTAAGTGTTTTAGGCTCTAAGTGGTAATTTGGACTAATCGGGTCAAGAAGAAGGTCAATTGAAGCTTGAAGTCAAAGAAAGTCAACTCTGGAATTCTGGAAAACTGACCACCGTCTGAGACGCTAATACCACCGTCTGAGACGGTACACACCACCGTCCCAGACGGTGGTTCACTTGAACAGATTTCGAATTTTAAGGGTTTTTATTGTATTTTGGGTTATATTTGCAAATACGACTTTAGACTTAATTATACCCTAATTTCTAAGATCTAGAGCAGCAACCCACTTCTTCCAAGCCCCAAAATCATCATCAAATCATCATTCAATCACAAGATCATGGAGATTACAATCCAAATTGAAGATTCATTGATGAATATGGAAGGCTAATTCTCTTTAGATCATTCTCATATGAACAATTATGTAAGACAATTGTATTCAACCTTTCTTATATTAAAGTTGGATTAGATGTTTAATTCTTGATTAGTGTTTTGCATCTAATGTTATTTGGTTTGAATGAATGATTATTTGTTTATAACTTTGAATGAATTCCATCTATCTTTTGATTTCAATTTCTTGTTAATCATTAATTATTGGAATAATCTCTTATGAAATTGTAATCTTGTTATGGATAAATAATTTAGTTGTGTCAATTACTCGGTTTTCATTATCGTGAATCATCACAACCTAATCAATTAGTCCTTAACGTTCATTCATTCCAAGCTTTATAACGAATCATGTCTATGTGATTCCAACGACAACGATCAAATTTTGGCGCCGCTGCCGGGGAATCGGTGTGCAAAGTGTTGAAATTTTGTTTTCAAGTAGTTTATTTAAAATTTTCAGAAAAATCCAAAAATATTTAGTTTAGTTTTGTTTTGTTTCAGTTCTTGTTTGTTTCATTTTTCATTCTTGTAGTTCAGTATTACACGAGGTGTGTTGATTGTGCAGATTTGTTTTAAGTTTTGTTTTGTTTAGTTTTCTTAAAATTTTCAGAAAATCCAAAAATATTTAGTTTTGTTTTGTTTTGTTTCAGTTCTTGTTTGTTTCTTTTTTCATTCTTGTAGTTCAGTATTACACGAGGTGTGTTGATTGTGCAGATTTCAAGTAGTGTATGCATACGAGGTATTCCAAGAATACATCACCTTTGTTGTTTGATCCGGAAATTGAGAAAATAGCTAGAAGGAATCGGATACTTCATCGTGTAAACATGAATGATCAACCAGATCCACAACCAACCATCCAACCCACCATAACTCCACAAGAAACCAACCCTGAACCAAATAACCAAAATCAAACTCCACCACGAAACCCACCCCCATCAATAAGAAGTGCTTACACAACTCCAAACCGACCTAGAACACCAACTTATATTGGAGATGCATCACGGGATGCGGAGGAAGAGCC
>CM067169.1:1395759-1500510 GCA_034093135.1 Erigeron breviscapus | reverse complement strand
GTATACACTTATCCTGTGAGATGTTGGTGACATGCCATCCGAGTATATAGACATATATATCTCGATGATTTTGAGATACAGCCTTGTTCATTGTGATGACAGGCGGGTATCGTTGCATAGGTGACTTGAGTTCACGCATAAGATAGGCATGTTGGCTTATTTATGCATTTGGCACTTGCATTGATACTTTTATCATTTGTACATTCCTGTTACACGCTTACTTACTTTGCGTAATCTTGATTGTTGGACGTTATTGTGTTACTTAGAGGCTCACTGTAAGCCATGTCTAGCCTCTACTCGTACATTGTGATTATTGACGCTGGTTCTTTATGGACCATTACTACGAACTCACCAACCTTGTGTTGACTATGCTTAGTACACTTTCCAGGTAATCAGGTTATCCCCGGACGTGGAGTTTAGTTGCTTGCTTGCTGTTAAACCCGGGCTTTGGACTTTATGAATCAAGGATTCATCGACCTTCTCTTTTGCATTATACTTAGGATCGATTTGCCATCTTCGGGATGTTCTTTTGTAAACTTTGATGGTTATTTGCTCCTTATGTATTTTGGTACTTGTTTCGTATTGTAATGGATTCACTGAATCTTTATTTGCATTTAGTTCTTGTTCTATTGTAATTTCACCTTGCGCTATATGATTTCCGTGATATTTCGAGCCTCGGCTTGGGGTGTTACAATAACTATTATACTGAACAAGATAGACAATTTATTCAAAATGCTAAAAAGATAATAGCCGTTAAAAAAGAAAGTACGAATAATCAAGAAGTACCGACAGAAACAACTAATATAATAAATACTTTAATATTTGCTATAATAAAACATTTTGTAGGAAGCCCTAGTGATTATCAAGAAAGAAAACTTATAAACAATTTATTAAGAAAAACTATAATAAAAAACCATACATTAAGAATAAATATAATCAACAGAAATATGAACAAAAATACGATAAAAAATATAAAAGAAATATTCAAAATAAAAAACAAGGCAAACAAGATGTTATAATTTGTTATAAATGTGGAAGACAAGGCCATTATTCAAGAAATTGTGATACTAAGAAGAAAATTAATGAGTTAAATATTTCAAAAGAATTAAAAGAAAAATATAATTTATCTACTAATAAAGAAGAAGAGACATCATATAATTTTAAAGATATTTGTCAAAAATTCCAAAATAATCAAATAATAAATTATATAAATCAAGAAGGATTAACTATATTTAAAACAATTAAAAGAAAAATATAATTTATCTACTAATAAAGAAGAAGAGACATCATATAATTTTAAAGATATTTGTCAAAAATTCCAAAATAATCAAATAATAAAAAACCATACATTAAGAATAAATATAATCAACAGAAATATGAACAAAAATACGATAAAAAATATAAAAGAAATATTCAAAATAAAAAACAAGGCAAACAAGATGTTATAATTTGTTATAAATGTGGAAGACAAGGCCATTATTCAAGAAATTGTGATACTAAGAAGAAAATTAATGAGTTAAATATTTCAAAAGAATTAAAAGAACAAATTAATAAAATACTTATTGATGACAGTACAAGTGATGAAAGTATTACTGATTATGAAGATAATGATTTAAATTGTTTAAACAATAGTTCAAATTCTAGTTCAGAAGATGATGTATGTGAATGCATTGGTCCTTGTATTTGTGAAATTAATGGAGAAATAAATGTTATAACCAAAGATAATAAAGAATTATTAGATTTAATAGAAGGAATTAGTGATAAAGATATAAAAGAAGTATATTTAAAACAATTAAAAGAAAAATATAATTTATCTACTAATAAAGAAGAAGAGACATCATATAATTTTAAAGATATTTGTCAAAAATTCCAAAATAATCAAATAATAAAAAACCATACATTAAGAATAAATATAATCAACAGAAATATGAACAAAAATACGATAAAAAATATAAAAGAAATATTCAAAATAAAAAACAAGGCAAACAAGATGTTATAATTTGTTATAAATGTGGAAGACAAGGCCATTATTCAAGAAATTGTGATACTAAGAAGAAAATTAATGAGTTAAATATTTCAAAAGAATTAAAAGAACAAATTAATAAAATACTTATTGATGACAGTACAAGTGATGAAAGTATTACTGATTATGAAGATAATGATTTAAATTGCTTAAACAAGTTATTAAAGAAAAAATTAGAGAAATAAAAATTAAGATAAAAGAACTAGATAAACAAAAAACTGTAAAAGATGAATCAAGTAATGAAGAAGAAAATAAAGGAGAAATTATAATTAATCGAATAAAAGAAATCAATTCTCAAAGATGGTATACTAAATTAAATATTATTGTTAATAACGAATTTAGAATATCTTTAGTTGCCATGATAGATAGTGGTGCAGATATGAATTGTATTCAAGAAGGTTTAATACCTACAAAATATTATGAAAAAACTTTATATAGATTATCTAGTGCTAATGGATCTAGATTAAATGTTAATTACAAATTATCAAATGTACATATTTGCAAAGAAAATTATTGTTATAAAACTCAATTAATTCTAGTAAAAGATTTAACTTCTCAAATATTATTAGGATCACCATTTATAAGTCAATTATATCCTTTTATGGTAACTGAAAATGGAATTATTACCAAAGTTTTAGGAAAAGATATTTGTTTCGAATTTACTCAACCCATTATTACAAGACAAATAAATATATTAAATTTAAAAGAAAAACAAAAACATTTTTTAATAAATGAAATAGATTATATCAGAATAAAGAATCAATTACAAGATAATATAATTAAACAAAGAATTCAAGATATAGAAGAAAAATTTAAAAATAATGTTTGTGCTAATATTCCAAATGCTTTCTGGGAAAGAAAACAACATATAGTCAACTTACCTTATATTAAGGAATTTAATGAAAAAGATATTCCAACAAAATCTAAAGCAATACATATGTCTCAAGAATTAGAAGCTTATTGTAAAAAGGAAATACAAGAATTATTAGATAAAAAATTAATTAGGCCATCTAAATCCCCTTGGTCTTGCTCAGCCTTCTATGTTCAAAATAGTGCTGAAATTGAAAGAGGAGCACCCAGATTAGTAATCAATTATAAGCCTTTCAACAAAGTATTAGAATGGATTAGATATCCTATACCTAATAAAAGAGATTTATTAAAAAAGATTTATGATGCTAAGATATTTTCAAAATTTGATATGAAATCAGGTTTTTGGCAAATTCAAATTGATGAAAAAGATAAGTATAAGACAGGTTTTAATGTACCTTTTGGACATTACGAATGGAATGTAATGCCTTTTGGATTAAAAAATGCTCCATCGGAATTTCAAAATATTATGAATGATATTATCATACCATTAGGAAATTATGCTATAGTATATATTGATGATGTTTTAATATTTTCAAATTCTATAGAACAACATTTTAAACATTTAAATGCTTTTTATAATATTATTCATAAAAATGGATTAGTTGTATCACCTACTAAGTGTAAGTCCCAACTCAATAGATGGCACTACCTGAAGACACCTCAATGTCGATGGTGGAGTTACTTTGCAATATAAGCCCTGAACTGGAGACGACCAGTTACAAAGAGTATATACCAAGTTCTAGATAGATTACTTATTTAAGTGACAATAAGTAAAGAACAATGCAATAATACAAATAACTTGTAAAGTAAATTGGTGAGACAATATGTAATTTTCAAGTGTAATTTATTTATTAACTTTAAATAAATTACAAGGTTGTTGCGGAACCAAGATAATACAAGAATGTAAATATCCTAACAACCTATGAACTACAATTGATCTACACTCGGAATTTCTCTAAACAATCGAAACACTTAAAGTTGTGAAATGTTCCTTTTTACGATTGAGAGAATATTGCACAAGTTCACCAAGAATATTGCAGGTATGCAAAGTGTGAAGTGTTTTCACTAAGTGATTTCACTTATTATTCTTGTTGTGCAATGACTTGTATTTATAGGCAAAGTTAACATTGGGATGTTAACTTTGGCCGTACAAAAGTGGTTGAGAGCATTTAAGGAATAGCATTTAATTCCTTAAAATGCAGTGTAAAGTTGCAGCATAAAGCAACTTTATTCAACCAGCTTTATGTACCTTTTATTACTTAAATAATAAGATGAATCTTATTATCCGGGTAAAAGCACATAAAGCATAAAAGTCAATTCCTCGTAATCAGTGTAAAGCTTTGTAAGAGCTTTCCACTGATGGTCTCCAGTTTGTAACTGACTAGAATGTCAACTGGGCTTCGCTGCCATTGTCATTCTCTATCTTCCACTTGTTGTCTTCAACTTCAACTGGTCAGTTCTCAACTGGAGGAAGTCTTCAGTTGCGTTGACTGTACGGTGCAACTGGACTTCAATATATTTCTGGACAAATCTTCTGGGTCTCCAGTTTCACTGGGTCTCCAGGTGCAACTGGAGACTGGCCAGTTTACCAGTAAACTGGTCCTAACAAATTCCCCCTATTTGTCTAGAAATATTGGCAAGTCTTTTTCAGTCCTTGTATCTGTACAAGTGTGAACTGGAGAGACTTGTTCGATTAAATCTATCTAAGTTTTCCAAGGCATTTTTATAGATCAATAAATGCCTTGGGTTTTTCCTTTTAAGTTTGTTAGATCTAATCTATTATCTACCTTGTGGTTACAAACTGGTAACTTCATTTATACAAGGAAATGAAATTTATACAAGTTACAGAATGTAAATAAAATACAAGTAGATAACTGAAAAGAGAACTTAATGAGATGGCCCTTCGCCAGTTCTTCTTCTCTTGGTCACTGAAGAGATAGGCTGAGAGTCTTCAGGATCAATATTCAACTTTAGCTCCAGATTTTCTTTGTGTTGAATCTTGCCCCTTAAGAAGTTCACCCATGCTTTCTCAAACCTATTCTTTTGTGCCTTTGCATCCAAAACTTTCACCATTTCAACCCATTCACTGAACCCATACTGCATTGCACCAGGATTGTTAGTTTTAACCAGTGGCCCTCTGGTATAACTAACTTCAACTTGAAAGTGCTTGGTGCCTGGCTTAATTGTTACATTTACATCATTGATAGTCCCACTATGTCTTCTGGTTGCCATGATCTGGGAGTAATAGCTTCTTGCTTCAGATTCATTTGTTATTTTAATACTCCCAGCTCCAGCAGCCAGTACAGCAGACTTGATGTCATTATTTGATACCTCGCCAGTTGGTTCAACAAACGTGCTAAGGTCAGCATCTCTGGTCAGTGGTCTTCTTGGTTGAGAGATCCTTCTTGGTGGATTCAAAACCCTTTTCACAACCTTCTTAACATGTTCAATTCTTTTTAGAATCCCACTGGCCCTGTTCTCCTTCGCCTTCTCCACTGATATGTTCAAATTCTTTTTAGAATCCCACTGGCCCTGTTCTCCTTCGCCTTCTCCACTGATATGTTCAAATTTCTGGCATCAAATTCAGCTTCATCCTCAGCATAGTGTCTGTCCAGTTCAACATCAAGCATTTCTTTCAACTGGTCAACTATCATGGGATCATTCTTAACTCTGGCATACTCCTCCTTAGTGATTCCCAAAAGATGAGCATCACTCATATCAAGCAACTTAATCTGTGCAAGATGTGCTCTGGCTTCAGTTTGGTTTCTTTGTTTCATCTTCTTTCTTTCTTTAATATCATTCCCAAGTCTAGCCAATCTTCTACTATCACTATCTGAAACTGGAGGAAGTACATCAGCATTGCCAGTTTCTAACATTGGTACATCAGTGGCCGGCTGGGCAGATACATCAGATGCCAAACCTTTGCCCTTATCAACAACATTCCCCTATCACCTACATCACCAGTTTCAACAACTCTTTGCTCACCAGCTTCAGTACTGGCAGCCACAATCAATTCTCTTCCAGGTGCAACTGGTGCAAGGACTGCACTTCTTTCCCCCTTGGCAGCATCTAGACCTGCCCTAATAGCTTCCCATTCAGAAGGGTGAGATGGCAACCGGTCAAGAGGCTGCCATGTTTGCATGTCCTTGCACTCCTTGAAAATTCCACACATCATCCTGAAAGACCTCCACAGATGGTTGGTCTCCTTTGACTGGGTCAAAACATTTGCTGTAACCTGTTCTTGACCAGTTTTCAATTCATTTAAAATCTTGGAATCTTCATCCAGACCAGAAACCACCTTGTCTTTTACCTCTTCATCTCTTCTTCTTCAGACTTTCCACTTCAGTTGTCAGTTTATCCAAAGACTGAGCATGAAGTGATACCTGGGTGTTTAAATTGTCAATGCTGCCTCTCAACTGGTTGATCTCACTAGTGAGTGGGGCCAGATCAACCTGAGGAGTGGCCAGCTTGGTGATCTCAGACATCACCCTTTCAATTAATTGTTGTTCTCTAGCACCCAGCGTATCCTCTATCTTCTGACCAACTGAAGTCATTAACTGCTCTCCAAGTTCAGCCACATTCAACCCAGGCTTGTCAACCAATTCCTTTACCTGTTTTTCAATCTCCCTTAAATCAACTTCCGAAGTTCTGACAGTGTTGCTCAGCAAGTTGGAGATTGAGGTTGTGACCTTGGACTGAGTGAGGTCAAAGGCTTCTTTCAAAGATGTTGCCAGATAGTTGCAGCCAGTGACCAACTCATTTAGCTTGTTGAACACCAAGTCTTCATTTGATGAAAACTTGTTAATCCCCAGATCAACCACTTTAATGTTGGTCAAGTGATCCTTGTGGTATCTGGAGAAAGACTTGGTGTTTTTGTCAATTGTCTTTTGAATATCCTCCACCCTGGTTAGAAGGTTTTGGATATCGGCTTGAATAGAGACAACTTGACTGTCCAGTGACGAAGGAGAAGGTGTCACTGGACCAGCAGCAGTTACAACTGGAGCAACTGGAGGAGGCAACCTTAGAGAAGTCTCCCCAGTTGTCATACCAGCAGTTGAAGAAATAGTAGGAGTGGTGGTAGAAGAAAGGACTGGAATTTCAATGTGTTGTTTATGCTGAGAATGCTCAGGTGTGAACAACGGCGGCGGTGGGGGTGGCATTTCTCGAAGGAGTGAGAATTGCCCAGTTGGTGAAAGTGTCATACGTCTGTTTCCAGACATATAGTTATAAGTTGGGAATGGAATATCTGTAGGATCATTTTCTTGGAGTGGTGAAAGTGAAATTGATGCATCTGGAAGCAAGACTGGAGATGAAGGGTTTTGATCTGGTACAGCAGAATCAAAAATCTCCAAGTCTGAAGCAGTACCTTCAGAATCCGAAGATTCTATAAGGATTTCCTCGTCATTAACATTCATGTCCAGATCCATGAATGTAACTGAGGGCTGACCAGAAGGGTCAGTCTCCAGATGACCTTCCCCAGTTTCCTGGTTGGGTGCATCTGTTGGAGGATCAGATACCGAGGTATCTTCACCAGGAATAGAGGTTATTGGGGTTGCTTCAGTTATGGTTGCTCTATCCTTAACCACAACATTAGACGAACTGGAGGGTCCCTCATTATTTTGAGGCCCGCCCAGTTGTCTTTCTGACTCACCGTCAATTGGTGCATCAGTTTTAGCGAATGCCAGTTGCATTCGTTCTGGAATCTCGACCTCTCCAGCTTCAGATACCAGAGAGTCTAAATTCCTCAACAAATCTGGCACAGTGTGAGGTGAATCTGTGCTAAAGTATGCATCACTGCCTCAAAATTTGTTGAAAACAGAGAGAGAGAAACCTTGAGAAGGGGATACAAACTCCCCTGGTGCCCTTCAGTTTTTGTACTAGGCTTCTGAACAAGATATCGGCAAAGTCTACTCTCAATCCATTCCACAAGCAGTATGCCATCTCTGCTTGTGAGGAGTTAATCTGGTCAAGACCACCAGAACTCCCACCCATACTCTCCACCAGGTGGATGAAAAAGTACCTCCATGAAGGTGTAAGACCCTTCATGGTCATCGCACCTTTCGTCTTCAACACCCCTTTATCCAAGCACTCCTTATGTCCCATTTCAAAGAGGACTTGACGAAAATTTATGTTTGGGGGTAAGACAACTGAAGATTCACCCTCTCTCCAGTAGTTGAGGTGTAAGGCATCCCTCAACACATCAGCGGACAAGGTACACTGGATTGTTCCACCTTTTAATGAAAAAGTGATGGAGGAACAATCTGAAGAAAGAGTGGCAGTGTACCAAAACTCACACAAGTAGTCGTGAAACATCTTGCGTGGGTTTAGAGAGAATGAGGGTCCTATTGGAGAATCCTTCAAAAAAATTTGGATTCTACCAATAAGGGTATTGGACCCTTGAGATCCTTGTAAGCTTGCCATCGGATTATTTGGATTGAGTTTGATGACCGAAGCATTACTAGGAGCACCAGATGCCGGTTTGACATCTGGTGAAGGAGCATATGGAACAGTTAAGAGATTTACATCTCTTGAACGAGATGATTTAGGAGCCATTGGAAAATGAAATTGAAATTTAGGAATTAGGGTTCTTGATTTATGAAACAGAGAGAGAAATGAAGCAAGATGATTGGGAAGTAAATGAAAGAATGTAAAAGGAAGTAAATGTGATCGGAGTAAATAAGGGTATTTATAAGGAATTCAAGATCCCAATGAAATACCAAAAATTATATTTTATTAACAAAATCAATTTTGTAGATATTTTAACAAAATAAGTTTGAATTTTGAAATAAAATCATAATTTGCCATGTCAACATTAAATGCTACCATGTCAGCATTAAATGCTACGACGGCTTATCTTACTCACGCGCCCATTAACATTAATTTTCCCAATACAAACAGTGTTCATTTACCAAAATGACTTTAAACACGTCAGATGACGATACCAAGTGGTTTAAAACACTCGAGTACCATCACGTGTCACAAATATTGACCAAGTATTTCTAACGTTATAAAAAATAAGACAAGACTGAATCTGGTCACTGGAGGATTAGTCCAGTGCCAGTTTCCAACTGGAGAGTTCTCCAGTTGCCATTTTCAAACAAAAACGAATTTTAGTCAGAAAATTATTTTTGAGTCTTTCCCCCTAAAATGATGATCCAGAAATCAATTAGTGTCAGGATAGTATCACAAAGGCGTTCGATAGCCTGGCGAGCAAAGATTATCTGGACCTCCTCAACTGGAGAACTTCATCAGTGTCAATGACGCGTTCAATAACAAAGAAATCTCCAGTTTTAAGGATTTAACATTCCCAGTTCGCTGATGAGATGTTTAAAGGTTTTCTCATCGAGAGGTTTTGTAAAAACATCAGCTAACTGTTTGTCAGTGGGGATGAAATGAATTTCAATGTCTCCTTTCATAACATGATTACGAATAAAATGATACCTGATGTCAATATGCTTTGTCTTGGAGTGCATCACTGGGTTGTGAGATATAGCAATTGCACTGGTGTTGTCACAAAAGATTGGGGTCCTTGTATACTTTTGACCATAATCTAGTAACTGGTTCTTGATCTAGAGAATCTGGGCACAGCAACTGGCCGCAGAAATGTACTCTGCCTCAGCAGTGGACATAGAGACTGAAGTCTGCTTCTTGCTGGTCCAACTTACCAGTTTTCCTCCAAGGAAATGACAACCACCAGTTGTTGATTTTCTATCGATCTTACAACCTGCATGATCTGAATCTGAATAACCCATTAGATCTAATCCTGAGCCTTTGGGGTACCAAAGACCAAGATTAGGACACCCTTTCAGGTATCTAAAGATACGCTTAACAGCGTGCAAGTGTGATTCTTTTGGGTTAGCCTGAAACCTGGCACATAGACATGTTGCAAACATTATATCTGGTCGACTGGCAGTTAAATACATCAGTGAACCAACCATACCACGATAGTCAGTTATGTTCACTGGTTTGCCAGTTGGGTCAGAGTCCAAATTTAATGGTGCTGCAATAGGTGTGTTTTTCGATGGGATTGAATCATATTTGTATTTTCTTAACAAATCTCTGACATATTTTCCTTGGTTTATGAAAATTCCATTTTCAGTTTGCTTAATCTGGAGACCTAAGAAAAATGTTAATTCTCCCATTAAACTCATCTCATACTTAGATGACATGATTTTAGAAAACTTTTTACACATTGCATCATCAGTTGAACCAAATATAATGTCATCAACATAAATTTGTACCAATAAGATATTACCTCTTTCTTTCAAGATAAATAAGGTATTATCTATTGCACCTCTTTGAAAGCCAGGAAAGTGTATAATACACCAAGGAAAGTGTATAATACAACAAGTCTAATAAGCACTAGAATGGACTAGTATTTCTTGTAAATAAATGCAAGAATATATAAACAAAGTAATACAAGACTTAAAGCAATAAACAAGTAAAGTGGACCATTATGTATTTTTCAATTGTGTATTTTATTTATGATGTTAAATAAAATACAAGGTTGTGCGGAATCAAGATAATACAAATAAGTATGTATCCTAACAACCTATGAGTTACAAATGATCAATATTTGTCAAATAACTCTTTTGGATCGAGATACTTAAAGTTGTGAAGTATCCCTGTTTAAGATCGAGAGTATTTGGACAAATTCACTTAAATGCAAAATGTATGCTTAAAAGTATTTATGTCAAGGAAATGACTTTGTATTTATAGGCAACAAAATTCACCAGTGAATTTTGTGCCGTACAAATATGGTTGCATACATTTAATGATCCGACAAGAACATTAATTGTATTGGATAAGGAATAAGGATAAAGTCACATCAAATGACTCTGTGTCCTTTTATCCAACCACCTTTACACACACAAACTTTGGTAAAGAACAAGTGAATTGTTCTTTGGAAAGTGTGTAAAGGGAAAAGTCAATCCTTGATATCAGTGTTCAGACTTGTAGGGTCTAGAACACTGACAATCCTCCAGTGTACAGATCTGGTAAGACTTTCCAGTGGACTCCGCCATTTGTCAGTCTTCTTTCTTCAGACTTCAGTCTTTGACTTCAGTCAGAAAGTCTTCAGTAGAGTTGATCTGGACTGGGGTGAAGTCCAGTGAGCTAATCTGGAGAATACTCCAGATTTCCTATACAAGTATTTGCTCACTGGTCTTCCATTATTTCTGGACAAATCTTCAGAGGGACTCCAGATTCCAAGTCTGGAGTAGGTCCAGTAGAACACGTTTCTGGACAAATCTTCAGTAAGGCTCCAGTAGTCGAGTCTGGAGCGAGTCCAGTAAATCTGGACTAAATCTGGACCTAACAAATTCCCCCTATTTGTTTAGAAATAATGCAAGTGTTTTCAAGATTGAATCTATACATTTTGTATGCTTGAAAAACACAAGTTTCGATTTGTCTAAAAAATCTAAGTTACTGGAAAACACTTTATAGATCATGAGTGTTTTCAGTTTCATCTTTTAAGTTCTAACTTAGACTAAATCTGATCATTTACTTATAAGAATAAAAAATTGCAACTATTATTACATACATCAACTGATAAATAGTATACAGTTTTCATAAGACAATAATTTACAATAAGTAAATGATAAGAGTCAGGCCCTTCTTTTTGATGTCTGTCTTGGAGCATCTTCAGTAGCCTTTCTCTTTGGTGATGGAGAAGATGGTATTGATTCTGGCGTTCTTATGCCCATTGCAACTTTCATCTGTTGCTTTCTTCTCCATACCTTTTCAATCCTTTTTCAGAAATGCTTTAACATCAGTCGACACATCTGTCTTCCCCCTGAACGTTAAAGCGATTTCCTTCAGTTCACTCCATCCAAAAGCTTGGACTGAAGTACTTTTCTTTCGTCAGTAAAGTTACCCTCCCTGGTCAACTTTACTTCAAACTTAGACATGCCTTCATTATTTTCAGCCAATTTGATTTCAGCACCAGTGATCCTTCTAGCATCAGCCCTGAAGTTTAACATTTCATTGTATTTTTCTTTCAGCTTGGCTTGCTGGATCAATGCTTCAGTTTCCTTGGACACTCTCCTTTGCTCTACAGCAGATTGGAGTTCTTGACGATTGATTTTTCGAGAAGTGTCCAGGGGAATGAAATTGCTTACATCAGCATCTTTGATTGCTTTGATTTGTCTGGCAGTCAACTTTGGTAAACCAGTAAGTCTCTTCCTGTACTCTATCTCCAGAGCACCAGCATTCTTTCTTATCTTTTTCTGGAGACTTACCAGTTCATCCTTCTTTGTCTGATGAGTTCTGGTACACTCACGCCATAAATTATCGAATCATAGACTTGTTCTTCTTCGGCGTAGAATGAGCGTACATGAACATCATCCAATAAACTCAAACATTGATGAACTCTGGGGTCATCCTTCATCTTTTTATATACTTCAATATTAATGCCTAACCTGCCAGCATTGTAAGAATCCAGAGTACCCATTGTTGCCATCTCCCTTTGATGGGCCAGCAGTTCATCATTTTGATTTCTTTTGAAAATCTCTATCATGATGCATTCTTGTTCAAGCTTCTTGGATGTTTCATCATCAGCATTTTCAACAGTTTGCTCTTCCTCTCCAGATTCCATTTGTTGTTTTCCCTTAACTGACTTCAGAGTTAATGGAATATCTGGGAAGGACTCAAACTGGGGCTCACTGGCTTCAGTACCAGTAGCTCCTTCAGTTAGCCCGGCTTCAGTGCCATATGCTCTTTGTGACAATTGCTTCAGTGTTTGGTCACCAGACGACTTTTCCCCCTTGGAATGATCACCAGTCTTTGACTTGAGATCATTCCATAATTCTTCAAGCATAAGTCTGTCCAGTGGACCAAATGTTGTACCTGCTACTGGAGTTGTTTCAGTCACAACTTTCTTAAGTGCCTGCACTTCCTTCTGAACATTTGCAACAGCTTTAGGCAAGTGTTTTGGCAACTTTTCCACCAGTAAGTTGTCTACTTGGGGTAACACCCCATCATGAATGCTACGAAGAACAGTCTCAGAAACTTCTTCACATATTTCTTTCAGCATATTGTTTCTGAACTTCCTTGTACATGCATCACTTATTGTGCTGACAACTGCATCCTGGTCTAGTGTGGGTCTTGTCTCCAGAGAACTGACCCTAAAAACCAAGTTCTGAATATCTTCTTTCAGACCTGCCAGTTCACCAGTGACTGCAGTTTGAACAGAACTAACCAGCCTAGTCTCTAATCCCTGGACTGCCATTTTGATCTTTTCAGTGTTGTTATTTGTGGCCAGTACCAGTTCATCAAGCTTCTCATAAACCAACTTCTCATTCCCAGCAAAGACATTCATCTCAGATGCCAGGTTATTTGATAATAAAGATTTGAAGTCTGAAATAACCTGAGATGAAGTCTGGAGTGATCTCTCCAGGTCCGCCACTTTACTTAAAAGGCCTTGGACCTCGGCAGAAGATGAAGTGGAGAGACCACTGGGAGGTTCAAGAGTTGAAGGCAATCTGGTCATAAGAGGAACTTGTGCCCAGTCCTCTTCAGTTGCAGCTTCAGATGTTGCAACTGGTGACTCCGGCGCACGAGGTGGAGGTTGAGATTCTGAAGGTTGATTGGTTGCTGGAGTGAAGTATTGAGTGTGTTCTGGAATTGAAGGTGGTGGTGGTGGTGGCATGTTTGATTGAGGTGGTGGCATTTCTGGTGGAGGTGGTGGCATTTCTGGTAAACTTTCTTCTTCTTGGACATCTTCACCCAGAAAATTCAAGTTAGCATCAAAACCTTCAGACATTGGGGAATCTACGTCATCCCATTCTGGAGCCATCCCAACTGTCTGTTCACCAGACTGTTCACCAGTCTCTACATTCACTTGTTCACCAACCTCTACATTTAAGTCAATTGGAGCCTCTTGCTCACCAGAAACATGTTCATCAATCTGAACATCTTCTTCAACTTCCTCAACTACCTGCTCAACAACCTCTTGTTCAAAAATTGGTGATCCATCTAGATTCATAACATCACCAGGATGTCTTTCAGGATTAACCTGAAGTCCAGCTCGCATCAGACGCCTATTAGTTCTAGGTCGTCTGGAAGGTTCAACAACTTCTGTACCTTGACCTTCTGGAGCAACTTGTCTAATGGGTTGTACAGCCTCAATGATCTGTACATCATCACCAGATGGTCCTTCAACAGCTTGACCTCTATCTGGACCCATTTTAGCTTCTTCCCTTTGGAAGGAAAGCATGAACTGAGGAATATCTACCTCATCCAGTGGAGACCTGAGGTTGACCAGGTCCCTCATATACTCACTCACAGAAAAGTGAGTAGTATCCATATCATACTGGTCTCCAAGAGCATTTTTAAACATTAGAGAAAGGAAACGAATATAAGGAACAAACGGTTTTCTTCCTTTCACTCTAAGTCGCTCAACCAAGTCATCAAAAAGAATCTGGGCAAAGTCCACCCTAAGCCCAAACCATAAGCAGTAGGCAATCTGGAGTTGGGTTTGATTTATCTGATCTAATCCTCCAGAACTGCCTCCCAGACACTCAACAATATGGGTGAAGAAATATCTCCATGAGTCTGACAGCTTGCTCATGTAGATAGTCCCTTTCCTGGATAGCTGGCCATGCTCATCCATAATATCCGTGTGCCCCATTAGTCTGCACACTTCCCTTGTATTTATACCAGTGGGAAGCTCAATAGGCAGCTCATTCTGTTCAAAATAGTTTAACTGTAGAACAGACCTGAGTAAACTTGCAGTGAAACCAAGGGATCTGGTACCTCCCTTTAGAGTACAATTGATCGATGAAGTTTCATCGTCATATTGAGCAGTGTACCAGAATTCACATAGGTACTCGTGGTACATCCTTCCTGGATTCAATGTTAACGCACCATATAATGGGCAAGAGAGAAAGAATGAGTTTAATCTCCCAATAATCGATTGGGCATCATGAACACTGGAAAGTGAGAGTCTTGCCATCCAGTTATTCATATTGATTCTTATGGCACTTGCCTCAAGATTGATATGAGGTGCCCTGCCAACATTTTCCGAAGGAGCATATTCAGCAGCAAGGAGATTTTTGAGCGATTTTGACTGTCTAGGTGCCATTTTATACAGAATAAATGAAGATGAAATTGAATATATATATAGGTTATGATGAAGATTTGATGAAGGAATTGAATATAAATGGAGTAAATAAGAGAGATGATGATGATTGGAAAATGAATGAAGAAGTAAATGAAGGAATTTGAGAGATTTGGGAGTAAATATGTTCGAAGTAAATGCAATTGAAATTGAAAGTGGGTATTTATAGGAGAGACAATGTGGAACTCAAACGGTTATTTGAAATTATCAAATAAAGTTTTTGATCGGGTTCTGAGATCCGCATTAATTACATCACATCATACATAAATGCATGACGGTTTACAGCCCACAAACAGTAACAAGTTGTACCTTTTGTTTTCCCAAAGTAAAAATACCATCATTACGTTGAAAAAATTTATATGCCACGTAGGATAAAAATATCTTCAAAAAGATTTGCTTACGTGGCACACACAATGACCAAGTATTTAGAAAATATTATGACATATTTCAGTGCATCTGGAGGTTGACTGGACACTCCAGTATCACTGGTGGATTAGTCCAGTGAACATGTACTGATGGTACACTGGAGGGATACTCCAGTAAAGTACCAGTGAAAACCATTTTTGAAAGACTGGTAACCTCAAACTTGCACGTCAACTAATTTAGACAAATGAGAGGGACACATTTACAAGGAGACATAAGTCACCTCAAACACGCACTTCAATCTGTCCAGTTACCAGTGAGAGGGACACATTTACAAAGTACCAGTAATATTTTCTGAAGAGTTTGTCCAGTGAGAAAATAAATTAATAAATTCCCTTTGAACTTAAAACATTTTTTTAAGAAAAAATATATTTCAAGTCTTTCCCTGGAATGTTCCAGAAATCTAATAATGCAAAGATAGTACACAAAGGCGTTCAATATCTGAGCAGTTACCAGATTTAAGGATTTAACATTCCCAACTCACCAACAAGATATTCAAAAGTTTTGACATCCAGAGGTTTGGTAAAAATTTCAGCGAGTTGTTTGTCAGTGGGAATAAAATGGAGTTCAATGTTGTTTTTCATAATATGATCACGAATGAAGTGATACCTGAGATCAATGTGCTTCATTCTGGAGTGCATGACTGGATTGTTTGAGATAGCAATGGCACTGGTATTATCACAAAAGATTGGGGTCTTTGAATATTTAATACCATAATCAAGCAACTGGTTCTTCATCCAGAGTATCTGAGCACAACAACTGGCTGCAGACACGTATTCAGCTTCAGCAGTGGACAATGAAACTGAAGTTTGCTTCTTACTGGTCCAGCTGACCAGTTTGCCACCTAGGAAATGACATCCACCAGTTGTGGATTTCCTATCTATCTTACAACCTGCATGATCTGAATCTGAATAACCCATTAGATCCATGCCTGAGCCTTGGGATACCAAAGACCTAGACTGGGGACACCTTTAAGGTACTTCAGTATGCGCTTTACAGCAAGCATATGAGATTCCTTTGGATTAGACTGATATCTGGCACATAAACATATTGAAAACATAATATCTGGTCTCTAGGCAGTTAAATACATCAGTGAACCAACCATGCCTCTATAGACAGTGGTGTTCACTGGTTTTCCATCTGGATCGGAGTCCAGTGTCAGTGGTGCAGAAGTTGGAGTTGGTTTAGATGGTGAAGAGTTCATATCAAATTTCTTTAAAAGATCTCTAACATATTTCTCCTGATTAATAAAAATGCCATCTTTGTTTTGTTTAATCTGGAGTCCAAAAAAATATGTTAGTTCACCCATCAAACTCATCTCATATTCAGTTGACATTATTTTCGAAAATTTCTTGCACATGTTTTCATCAGTAGACCCAAAAATAATATCATCAACATAAATTTGTACCATTAACAGATTACCTTTTTCATGAAGAATAAACAAGGTATTGTCAATTGCACCTCGTTTGAAACCATTTTTCAACAAATGTTTAGTCAGAGTGTCATACCAGGCACGTGGGGCTTGTCTGAGGCCATATAGCGCTTTGTCCAGACGATATACCCAATGTGGATGCTTTTCATCAACGAAACCTGGTGGTTGTCTGACATAAACTTCTTCTTCAAGCTTTCCATTCAAGAAAGCACTCTTTACATCCATCTGGTAGACCTTGAACTGATGATAAGCAGCGAATGCTAAGAATATTATGATCGCTTCAAGTCTAGCCACTGGAGCAAATGATTCATCAAAGTCGACATCTGACTGGCAGTAGCCTTGTGCTACCAGTCTGGCCTTGTTTCTGATTACGTGGCCATCTTCATCTACTTTTTTTCTGAAGACCCATCTTGTTCCAATTGGTTCTTTCTTTCCAACTGGGAAAGGAACCAGATACCAGACCTTGTTCCTTTCAAACTGGTGAAGCTCTTCTTGCATAGCAGTCACCCAGCTTGGATCTTCCATAGCCTCGTCAATCTTCTTTGGTTCCATCAAAGATAGAAAACTAACGTATAAGCATTGATTACTGGAGACTCTTCTGGTCTGAACTCCTCTACTGGAGTCACCTATGATCTGATCAATAGGATGAGCTTTTGTCCATCTGGAGTACTGACCAGGATTGTTACTGACAACAATATCAGTGCAAGAATTCAGTTGAGTCTCCTCTGGAGTTGTTTCTGGAGGAGGATCTTGCCAGACTACTTCAGTATCTTCATCTGAATCATTTAAATCACGATTTGCATCATGAAACTCTTCATTTGAAGGCATTTCCTGAAGTACTGGTTCAGTTTGAAATTCTTCATAAGAAGACATTTCTGGTCTATTTTCAACTGACACTGATACTGGGGGAGTAGTACGAACATCTGATCCAATATTAATTTCAGAGGGTAGTTTGAAAATAATAGAAGGATAGAATGGAGTACTACTGGAGAGTTTCTTTTTCTGAACAGGTTCCAGATCAGGATGACTGGAAACTGTGTCTTTTGAATCTTCATTATTGTCGTTTATAGGATCAGATTCACAAAAGACAATTGGAGTTACTGGGGGAGTGTCAAGGGCTGGCTTCTTGTTGATTGCAACATTTGATTCATCAAATGTGACATGAATTGACTCATGGACCTTCTCCAGTCTCTTGTTGTAGTCTCTGAAGGCCTTGCGAATGGCTGAATAGCCTAAGAAATACCCTTCATCAGCTTTGGCATCAAATTTGCCTAGCTGACTGGAGTCGTTCAGGATGTAACTGGACATCCAAAAACGTGAAACTAACCAATATTTGGTTTTCTATTTCTTAAGACTCCATAGGCTGTCTTTTTGTGTCTTTTGATGTACACTGATCGATTCTGGGTGTGGCAAGCAGTTGCAATTGCTTCCGCCCAGAAACTGGTAGACAGACCAGATTCAACAAGCATACTCCTGGCAGCTTCTATCAGCGTTCGATTCTTCCTTTCCACCACTCCATTTTGTTCTGGAGAGCGGGCTGATGAGAAATTCTGGTAGATGCCAGTGTCAGTACAGAATGACTCCAGAGTTGCATTCTGGAATTCTGTTCCATTGTCACTTCTTAACTGACACACTTTTCGACTGTACTTGAGCTCAATTTGCTTGATAAGACTGATGATTTCAGCAGCAGCTTCACTTTTAGACCTCAGAAAGATCACCCAACAATATCTGGAGAATTCATCTACGATCACCAGGGTGTATCTTTTACCAGCACGAGTCTGAACATTCACTGGACCAAAGAGGTCCATATGAAGCATATGAAGGGGTTCAGATATGCTGAAATTCTGTCTGGTCTTGAAACTGGTACGTTTTTGCTTACCCATCTCACATCCTGGACATGGCCTTTCCTTTTTGAAGGAAATTGAAGGTATCCCATCTGCAAGTTGTTTTCTGGACAACTTATTAATATTCTTGAAATTTAAATGGGATAACCTTTTTGTGCCATAACCAGTTTGTGTCTTCATCAGCTTGAGTATAGAAACACTGCTCTGAAGGAGAGCTTTCCATATCCATCACGTACACATTCCCTTTTCTGGGAGCAATCAACACTACCTTCCAGTCCTTGTTGAATACGATACCCTGAGCAATATTGAATAGAACTTGATAGCCATCATCACACAGTTGGCTTACACTGATCAGGTTATATTTCAAACCATTCACAAATGCAACACGTCTGAACTTGACTTGTCCATTGTTCAGAACACCGTATCCCTCAGTCTTTCCACAACCATCATTTCCAAAAGTAATGGAGGGTCCATCAGAAATGGTGAACTCCTCCAGCAGGGTCTTACATCCAGTCATCGTCCTGCCAGCAGCACTGTCAAGATACCAGATATATTTCTTTCGATCGCCCTGCACATACACCAGATACTTATCAGTTAGATTTGGGAACCCATCGACTGATGGGTTCACTGGACCCTCCCTTATAGGTCTCTGGGGCAATCTGGTTTAGTTCACTTTCTTCAACAGTGGTCTTAGTTGAAAAGACCACTGGGGTTGATAGTTTTGAAACCTTTTTCTTTTTCTCAACTGGAGAAATAGATTTAACTTTCTTAGCAAAAGGTTTTGTATTTTGTCTAGGGCCAGATGAAGTATCCTCAATAAAGTTTAATCTTGCATTAAAACTTTGAGATTGACGAGTCAGAATTTGAATCTGGCTCTCTAACCTGGACAAAATATTTCTTCAGATGACACCTTAGCCTTTCCAGTCCTAGGCTTAGGTAGGGGATTGGTCTGAGGCAAAGGTTTATTCCGATAAACCTCTTTAACTGGAGCAGTCATCTGGAATGCTCCAGTCTTGACCTCTGGGGATTGAACTTGGTAAAAATTGGTCTTGGGAGTTACAGGCTCATCATAAACAGTGGTGGCCTGAACTCCTCTGGTAATCGATCGATTACTGGTATTAATGATGCTACATGAGTATTTCCATCTAAGTATGCACGGTTTTTAGCAGGAAATTGTTTTACTCCAGCATCATATGGCTTTTTGGTTTCTAGCCATGATTTAATCACCAGTTTTTCTTTCTCTAAAATGATCTCAAGATCTTGTTTTTTCTTGAATCAATTGTTCAGTTACCAGAACCTGGGCTTGAAATGCCAGTTCAATGTCTTGAAGTTCTTTTAACTTGATTTTAAAGCAGTTATTTCAGAAGAATCTGTTTCTAGACCATTTACACAATCAGATCTAACAGTTTCTACAAAAATCAAATCAGAATTAAGAGCTTCAGCTATGTCCAATTTTAGTTCATGGTCAGTTGCACAATCATAATCACTAACCTTCTTAATAACGATGTCTACCCATCGTCCAGATGTGACATCTTCCTTCACCAGGTGCTCATCGTCTGCCAGAGCCATGTAACAGCAATCTCTTTCTTCTTCTTCATCAACAGATGATTCATCAGAAGGAACCCACTTCTCTTCAGTTGTTGCAATCATACACTTATTATTGTTTTCAATTTGTTGTGCCATGAGAGCAATCTGGGCCTTAAGCTTTTTATATTTCAGTTTATAGCTATCATCAGGCTTATTATTTGAAGAGAATGGACCAGGCTTGGATACAAACTGGTTGGACCTGCAATCTTTCATGAAATGACCCTTTTTGCCACACTTAAAGCATGTCAAATTGGTCTTATCAGTTGAAGAACTGGATGCAAATTGTCCAGATGGCCTATTTGCTCTTGCTTTGAAACGGTTAAACGTTTTAGCAATCATTGCAATAAGGTCATCATCTTCAGTTTCATCACAACAGTCTGGAGAGATATGATTGGACTCTCCAGAATCCATGAGTTCAGACACCATCTTCTTCATAGAAAATACATTCTCAGAAGATATCAGTGCTGTACTATGTGGTTCAGTATGACTAACCACATTAGGACTACTGGAGGCATGGTTATAGGCATCTTGTTCTGCCACCACTCTCTGAGCTTGATTTTCTTCAGTGTACCTAAAAGCTCCATAAAGAGTTGAGAGAGTGTGTGTGTGCAGAGTTTTACCTTGTCGTAAGACCAGGATCATGTGAGACCATTTGGTGGGTAGAATATCACAAAATTTCACCAGAAGTATATCCTTATCCTTCTCAACCCCAAGACCTCTCAATTGGTTTATGATACTCATAAATCTGGTGTAAGTACCAGTGAGAGACTCGTTAGGTTGAGCAAAAAATGACCCATACCTCTTGTTTAAGGAGACCTTTCTGGTGACAATGGTGTCATCTCCTCCTTCATGTTGGTTTAAAAGTTCATCCCACATGGTTTTAGCACTAGGAAAAAGAACTAGTGTGGGAATTAGGGTTTCAGGAACGGCCCCGAGGATCATGTTTTTGAGAAGGGTGTCTAGATTCACCAATCTCCTCTCCTCTTCAGACCAATGTTACTCCCTCTTTTCCCTTCCTCTTCTAGATCCAGAAGGATCAAGAAGGGGATTGAGAGGTGATTTAGGGACATAAGGACCTTCGTTTAAAATTTTCATCATGTTCCTCTCAATACCAGTGACATGCAAAACCATCCTAGCCTTCCACGTACCAAATTCATCACTGTTCCCACTGAATTTAGGAACAGGATTATTTGAGTAATGCACATGCACGTGTGGAGAAGCAGGAGTAGGAGGAGGAGGTGGATTAGTTTTATTAACAATTGGTGGTTCATTTTGATCATTAATATTTGCATTAGGATCGGGACCAAGACTAAAACCTTGTGTATTTTCTTGGTTAGCCATCAAGAAACAGATCTAGGCAATGTTTAGCCTTCTGTTCTGATACCAAATGTGAGTCCCTTAAGTTCGATGGTTAACCAGGAAAGTGTATAATACAACAAGTCTAATAAGCACTAGAATGGACTAGTATTACTTGTAAATAAATGCAAGAATATATAAACAAAGTAATACAAGACTTAAAGCAATAAACAAGTAAAGTGGACCATTATGTATTTTTCAATTGTGTATTTTATTTATGATGTTAAATAAAATACAAGGTTGTGCGGAATCAAGATAATACAAATAAGTATGTATCCTAACAACCTATGAGTTACAAATGATCTATATTTGTCAAATAACTCTTTTGGATCGAGATACTTAAAGTTGTGAAGTATCCCTGTTTAAGATCGAGAGTATTTGGACAAATTCACTTAATGCAAAATGTATGCTTAAAAGTATTCATGTCAAGGAAATGACTTTGTATTTATAGGCAACAAAATTCACCAGTGAATTTTGTGCCGTACAAATATGGTTGCATACATTTAATGATCCGACAAGAACATTAAATGTATTGGATAAGGAATAAGGATAAAGTCACATCAAATGACTTTGTGTCCTTTTATCCAACCACCTTTACACACACAAACTTTGGTAAAGAACAAGTGGATTGTTCTTTGGAAAGTGTGTAAAGGGAAAAGTCAATCCTTGATATCAGTGTTCAGACTTGTAGGGTCTAGAACACTGACAATCCTCCAGTGTACAGATCTGGTAAGACTTTCCAGTGGACTCCGCCATTTGTCAGTCTTCTTTCTTCAGACTTCAGTCAGAATGTCTTCAGTAGAGTTGATCTGGACTGGGGTGAAGTCCAGTGAGCTCATCTGGAGAATACTCCAGATTTCCTATACAAGTATTTGCTCACTGGTCTTCCATTATTTCTGGACAAATCTTCAGAGGGACTCCAGATTCCAAGTCTGGAGTAGGTCCAATAGAACACGTTTCTGGACAAATCTTCAGTAAGGCTCCAGTAGTCGAGTCTGGAGCGAGTCCAGTAAATCTGGACTAAATCTGGACCTAACACAAAGGGTTTTCACCTTGACCAGAACCATTTCCACCTTCAGTAGTGTTCATCTTAGCAGATCTAGGCAAGTTTATTAGCCTTCTGCTCTGATACCACTTGTAAGTCCCAACTCAATAGATGACACTACCTGAAGACACCTCAATGTCGATGGTGGATTTACTTTGCAATATAAGCCCTGAACTGGAGACGACCAGTTACAAAGAGTATATACCAAGTTCTAGATAGATTACTTATTTAAGTGACAATAAGTAAAGAACAATGCAATAATACAAATAACTTGTAAAGTAAATTGGTGAGACAATATGTAATTTTCAAGTGTAATTTATTTATTAACTTTAAATAAATTACAAGGTTGTTGCGGAACGAAGATAATACAAGAATGTAAATATCCTAACAACCTATGAACTACAATGATCTACACTCGGAATTTCTCTAAACAATCGAAACACTTAAAGTTGTGAAATGTTCCTTTTTACGATTGAGAGAATATTACACAAGTTCACCAAGAATATTGCAGGTATGCAAGTGTGAAGTGTTTTCACTAAGTGATTTCACTTATTATTCTTGTTGTGCAATGACTTGTATTTATAGGCAAAGTTAACATTGGGATGTTAACTTTGGCCGTACAAAAGTGGTTGAGAGCATTTAAGGAATAGCATTTAATTCCTTAAAATGCAGTGTAAAGTTGCAGCATAAAGCAACTTTATTCAACCAGCTTTATGTACCTTTTATTACTTAAATAATAAGATGAATCTTATTATCCGGGTAAAAGCACATAAAGCATAAAAGTCAATTCCTCATAATCAGTGTAAAGCTTTGTAAGAGCTTTCCACTGATGGTCTCCAGTTTGTAACTGACTAGAATGTCAACTGGGCCTTCGCTGCCATTGTCATTCTCTATCTTCCACTTGTTGTCTTCGACTTCAACTGGTCAGTTCTCAACTGGAGGAAGTCTTCAGTTGCGTTGACTGTACGGTGCAACTGGACTTCAATATATTTCTGGACAAATCTTCTGGGTCTCTAGTTTCACTGGGTCTCCAGGTGCAACTGGAGACTGGCCAGTTTACCAGTAAACTGGTCCTAACAAATTCCCCCGACGTATTGTACTTGGGAATTGGTTCACATGCTTGTGCATTGTAAAATTATTTTTATCAACAAAAGCTATGGTGAATGTTATCTATTATCCTTTGATTTGAATACTCGACTTTCTGTACATCTCATCATTCCGCCGTGGTTGGGGTGTTACACATATTTCTGTTGATTATATTTATTCTTAATGTATGGTTTTTTATTATAGTTTTTCTTAATAAATTGTTTATAAGTTTTCTTTCTTGTTTTTGTAGGAATTTTTATTGGTTCAAACCCATATTGTTGACAAAAATTTCCTAATTCACTACGACCTTGAATACCATCTTTTTTCATTTTTTCTTTTAATTTCATATCATTGCATATAGTTAATCCTTCTTGATTTATATAATTTATTATTTGACCATAAGATAAATCTTTATATGGAATATTATTATTAAAATCCTTTTTAATCTTTTCTCTTATTCTTTCTGCAAATAATTTTGGTAATCCTGCAATAAATCTTTCTTTCCAATAAGCTTCTCTATAATCTTCTCTACTCATTACCTTAGAAAGAAATATATCTTTATACCATCTAAAATCTTGTAATTTTCTACATGTTAAATTTAATAATATTAAAGAATTTCTTTCTTGATAATCACTAGGACTTCCTACAAAATGTTTTATTATAGCAAATATTAAAGTATTTATTATATCAGTTGTTTCTGTTGGTATTTCTTGATTATTTGTACTTTCATTTTTGACGACTATTATCTTTTTAGCATTTTGAATAAATTGTCTATCTTGTTCAGTATAATAGTTATCCCACCAGCCTCTAAGAGTTCCAGTGAATCCTGAGGTTATCATTTGGAAAATTTGGAGTTCATTATTACCATTTGCTTTATAAGCATTAGCAGCCATAATCATTTCTTGTAATAGATTTAATATTTGATGTTCAGTTTGACCATCAATATTCCATTCATATAAAGAACTTCCTTCATATTTTGATTGAACTAAAGTATGTCTTTCTTCGTATTGTAAATCGGGTGGAGTTGGTCTTGGATAATAATTTCTTGTTTCTGGTCTTGTAGTATAAGAATTATTTTTTGAAAAATTATAATAATTTTTTCCTTTAAGCTTATTTATAGAATCTTCTATTGTAAAATTATTAAATTGTTCTTCAATTTCTTGAAAATCTTCTTCTTCGTCTCCTGAAATTGTATTAATATTTGTTGAAATAGTATTTATATTTAATTTGGATAATTTTGATGAAATATCTTTTAATAAATCATTTTGTTTGTTCAAATTAATTGGTATATCTATGTTAAAAGGTTTATAGGATTAATTCAAGTAGCAGTTAAACCTATGTTTAGATTAGGAATAGATGCTCCAGTATTATTAATTTTAAGAGATGCTAGACATACGAATTTTAATAATTCTCTATTAGCTATGACTGAATCAAATATATCAAATGGTCCTATTTATTTTAATTGTTATCCTAATTTTACAATTGGTTTATTTGATCCAAATATATTAGATACTTTGACTTTAACTATTAAGACAAAAAATTTAGAATTTAAAGAAAGAACAAATGCTGCTGTAGTAATATATAGAATATATTATAAGACTATGACTACAACCATAGAGCCTAAGACAAAAATAGTATTTATGAAACTTGAATTAATCCTTGAATTAACCTTTTAACATAGATATACCAATTAATTTGAACAAACAAAATGATTTATTAAAAGATATTTCATCAAAATTATCCAAATTAAATATAAATACTATTTCAACTGTAACACCCCAAGCCGAGGCTCGAAATATCACGGAAATCATATAGCACAAGGTGGAATTACAATAGAACTAGAACTAAATGCAAATAAAGATTCAGTGAATCCATTACAATACGAAACAAGTACCAAAATACATAAGGAGCAAATAACCATCAAAGTTAACAAAATAACATCCAGAAGATGGCAAATCGATCCTAAGTATAATGCAAAAGGAGGGCCAATGAATCCTTGATCCATAAAGTCCAAAGCCCGGGTTTTACAGCAAGCAACAATCAAACTCCACGTCCGGGGATAACCTGATTACCTGAAAAGTGTACTAAGCATAGTCAACACAAGGTTGGTGAGTTCGCAGTAATGGTCCAAAAGGGACCATCGACAATATCAACAATATACAAATAGAGGCGAAACAAGACTTACAGTGAGCCTCTAAGTATCACAATAATGTCCAACAACAAGATTACACAACAAATAAGCGTGTAATAAATGAGCACCAAAAGATGAAAATATCAATGAATGTGCTAAATGCATAAAATGCCAACATGTATGCCCAATGTGTGAACTCAGGTCACATATGCAACGATACCCGCCTGTCATAACAATGACACAGGCTGCATCTCAAAAACATCGAGATATATATGTCTATATACTCGGGATCATGAACTCGACATCCATCAGATCAGTGTATACATCTATACACTTGGATGTATGCAATCCTCAACCGAGGGATTATCAACAATGTATGCATGCTTACAATCAATCGAAAATGCATCAATCATAACTCAACAATCATAATACGATGAACATGAACCAACAATCAATATTCGACAAACATGAGCCAACAATCAATATTAACACCAATTCTATACGTACATACACTTAAGAGGATTCTAACTTTCTTCGAGTCCCAGATGCTTATATATAGGGTCACCCGCAGCCTTCCCACCACATCTAAAACCCGTTGAAGGCATAACCGACTTCCATGTATGTACGTCTATCCTAATATTAATGAAATACTTAACCAAAACATAAACCAAGTCAACCAAACGAAATGAACCGTCACATCAATCCAACAATCAAAACAATCAATCAACAAATGCAAGTAAACACGTCAAACCTACACTTTCCAGCCCGAATCTCAAACGAGTAGGGAGCTACGAAACTCACCTTGATCGGCAAAGAAGCTTAAGTCGAGTTAATAAAAGATTAATAGCGAGTATTGGGCCCCACGCGTTCACAACCTATCAAAGCATGTCATATATCATAATGTCAACTTTATAATCATAAATAAGTTGGTTCCTTAGGTTTAAGTTGAGTCACGAACCCACAATTACTTTCTTAACATAACCGAGTGTGAAACATAACACTTTGACTCGACATTTTTAGAAATGTAAGAAGATTCATACAAAATGAAGGTTACTACGAGAAACTAGACTCTCTTACGATACCAACGATAGGTCATACGACTTGTTTGGACTTACGGATCAAAAGTTATTAACGTTTGAAAACTGACGCGCGAAATTCCCAGAACTATATCACTGCGCCGCAGTCAAGGCATTGCCTTGCCACTGCGCTGCAGTGAGGCTAATCGAAGCAAAAGGTCAGTGCTTTTCCACTGTGCCGCAGTGGGACAAGGTCCTGCCACTGCGCCGCAGTGGGACAACTTCCTGCACCTGCACCAGCAGTTCTTAAGTGCAAAAAACGAGCCAAAACTACCAAAACTCGACCCAAACCATACCAAAACGATTTGTAGGAGTTTGAAACTCATTTTGAAGCTTAACTAAGTGCCATTAAACATAAATACACATAACCCATTACAAATTTCCATTCCAAAACATCAAGAACACTTCCAAATCATTCAACCCAACCCAAAACCCTAATTGAACCCTAATTTCATTTCGACCCGATTTAAGACTTGTAAATACTTTAAATCGACCAACAACATATAAATAAGCATAAATAGGTGAAGATGGGATGAATTTGACTTACCAAAACTCCTTCTTGAGCTCAAACCCAAAATTAGGTCAAAATGGGTAAGAATGCAAGAACTTCAACCTTTGATTCTTCGTATAGACGATAATGTGGTATAGATGACAATGATTCTAGTGTTATATCCGTTCCAAACACCAAGTCGATGATAGAGAGATGAAGAAATGAAATGGGTTCCTTGGCCTTTTTACTTAGAGAGAAAATGAGAAAGGGAGATAGATAAGAAATGAAAAGAGGGGAGGAAGAGATAAGGAGAGAAATGGGTCAATGGTGGCTGGTGGGTCGTGGACTACCCACGGGCCGACCCGTTTCTCTTCTCAAGCCAAATTACAATCGTTACACATTTAAACACCGATCAAAACATATTACCGACCCGAATATAACACATTGACATTTAATTCATAAAACGACTCAAATACTTCATTAACTTATATTGTTAGTCATATTACACGAAAAGTCAACGGGTCAAAACTCACGGATGTTACATTAACAAATATTAATACAATTTCAGGAGACGAAGAAAAAGATTTTCGAGAAATTGAAGAACAATTTAATAATTTTACAATAGAAGATTCTATAAATAAGCTTAAAGGAAAAAATTATTATAATTTTTCAAAAAATAATTCTTATACTACAAGACCAGAAACAAGAAATTATTATCCAAGACCAACTCCACCCGATTTACAATACGAAGAAAGACATACTTTAGTTCAATCAAAATATGAAGGAAGTTCTTTATATGAATGGAATATTGATGGTCAAACTGAACATCAAATATTAAATCTATTACAAGAAATGATTATGGCTGCTAATGCTTATAAAGCAAATGGTATTAATGAACTCCAAATTTTCCAAATGATAACTTCAGGATTCACTGGAACTCTTAGAGGCTGGTGGGATAACTATTATACTGAACAAGATAGACAATTTATTCAAAATGCTAAAAAGATAATAGTCGTTAAAAATGAAAGTACGAATAATCAAGAAATACCGACAGAAACAACTGATATAATAAATACTTTAATATTTGCTATAATAAAACATTTTGTAGGAAGCCCTAGTGATTATCAAGAAAGAAATTCTTTAATATTATTAAATTTAACATGTAGGAAATTACAAGATTTTAGATGGTACAAAGATATATTTCTATCCAAAGTAATGAGTAGAGAAGATTGTAGAGAAGCTTATTGGAAAGAAAGATTTATTGCAGGATTACCAAAATTATTTGCAGAAAGAATAAGAGAAAAGATTAAAAGGATTTTAATAATAATATTCCATATAAAGATTTATCTTATGGTCAAATAATAAATTATATAAATCAAGAAGGATTAACTATATGCAATGATATGAAATTAAAAGAAAAAATGAAAAAAGATGGTATTCAAGGTCGTAGTGAATTAGGAAATTTTTGTCAACAATATGGGTTTGAACCAATAAAAATTCTACAAAATCAAGAAAGAAAACTTATAAACAATTTATTAAGAAAAACTATAATAAAAAACCATACATTAAGAATAAATATAATCAACAGAAATATGAACAAAAATACGATAAAAAATATATAAGAAATATTCAAAATAAAAAACAAGGCAAACAAGATGTTATAATTTGTTATAAATGTGGAAGACAAGGCCATTATTCAAGAAATTGTGATACTAAGAAGAAAATTAATGAGTTAAATATTTCAAAAGAATTAAAAGAACAAATTAATAAAATACTTATTGATGACAGTACAAGTGATGAAAGTATTACTGATTATGAAGATAATGATTTAAATTGTTTAAACAATAGTTCAAATTCTAGTTCAGAAGATGATGTATGTGAATGCATTGGTCCTTGTATTTGTGAAATTAATGGAGAAATAAATGTTATAACCAAAGATAATAAAGAATTATTAGATTTAATAGAAGGAATTAGTGATAAAGATATAAAAGAAGTATATTTAAAACAATTAAAAGAAAAATATAATTTATCTACTAATAAAGAAGAAGAGACATCATATAATTTTAAAGATATTTGTCAAAAATTCCAAAATAATCAAATAATAAAAACCCCTGTTACTATAACAGAATTACAAGCAGAAGTAAAAGTTATTAAAGAAGAAATTAGAGAAATAAAAATTAAGATAAAAGAACTAGATAAACAAAAAACTGTAAAAGATGAATCAAGTAATGAAGAAGAAAATAAAGGAGAAATTATAATTAATCGAATAAAAGAAATCAATTCTCAAAGATGGTATACTAAATTAAATATTATTGTTAATAACGAATTTAGAATATCTTTAGTTGCCATGATAGATAGTGGTGCAGATATGAATTGTATTCAAGAAGGTTTAATACCTACAAAATATTATGAAAAAACTTTATATAGATTATCTAGTGCTAATGGATCTAGATTAAATGTTAATTACAAATTATCAAATGTACATATTTGCAAAGAAAATTATTGTTATAAAACTCAATTAATTCTAGAAAAGATTTAACTTCTCAAATATTATTAGGATCACCATTTATAAGTCAATTATATCCTTTTATGGTAACTGAAAATGGAATTATTACCAAAGTTTTAGGAAAAGATATTTGTTTCTGATATAAATAGATTTGAGCTCAATTGAGTAACAATGGAGGATTTGAGGTTAGTGTGTGAAAAGTGTGTTTGTGTGTGAAAGGGAGGTTGAAGATGATAGGGATGAGAGATAAAGTAATTAAGTTGAATGTTTATTATGGCAAGGGTTAGTACAAAATGATTAAGGAAGGAGTATTTATACATATGATCTAATTATAACTAATACTCCTTCCACTATTAACTAATTTACAATTTAACACCATTTTATATTTCTAACAATCTCCCCCTTGGTGTTGAATTGTAAATGTTGCATCGTCTTCGGTCTTTAAATAAACATGATGAGTCCATTTGTTGAAAATCTTCAATGTTGATTGGACTTTGAAGCTTTCTCATTGTCTTCAATGTCTTGTATCAACCTTGACTTTAAATCTTCTCAACAAACAAATATATTTGACGATGACTCTTTAAAACTTGATCTTCTCTTGCAACTTTGAATACTTTGGAAGCATCTTTGAAATCTTTGTAGCTCTTGAGTTTTCACAACTTGAACTTTTGAATGTTGATTTCAACTTAATGTTGCTTGGAGAAGTAACTTGAACTTTGAGTAGCATGCGGAAGCTTGGTATTGACTTTGAATTCCTTGAATTCTTTTGGTATTCCGGAAGCTTGATTTAACTCTGAATTCTTTTGTCTTTGCGGAACCTTGGTTTTGACTTTGAAATCTCTTGGCATTTCGGAAGCTTGGTTTTGGAATGCGGAAATTTGATTTGACTTTAAACCTTCAATTCTTGATCTAACTTGTCTCTGAATCAATAAACATCTTGGAGCACTTGATTCTTTGATCAATTAACATTTGTTCCCCCTCAATCAAACAACTATCTCGGAGCAAATTATTCAATAACAAATCTTTAATCTCTTGCTCCTCCTCGAATAAACAATCATTTCGGAGCATATTTAACGATTCATTAGTTTACTCTTGCTCCCCCTCAAATGAACAATCTCTTCAAACTATGAATTCTTATCAAGACTTTAAACAAACTTAACTATCTAAGTATTAACAATTCAATCTCAAACTCTTGTAATCATCAAACAATGGTCATATTTCTCAACAAATCTTTCCGTAATTTACCATGTACTTTCCAAAACTAAAATCATCTTGAATATTCTCGATCTCGAATCAATCTTAGAACTTTCAACTTATCACGATAATTATTCACTCTCTTCACCTAAACTAATGATCCTTTGAACAACCAAACACAATGAATTATCCTCAATCAATATCTATCAATCAAATTCTACCTAAAACCTTGAACTCTATCTATCAATCATATAATCATTTCTCCCCCTTATGATGAATATGTGAAATGGTTTCATCATACAATAATGATTGATAGCATAAACGGTAGATGACAACAAACAACAAGCAAGCAAAGTAACCCAACCCAATTCCCAATTCCCAATGAACCTATTGGTGAACTAGAATGTGAGGTTGCGTTGTTGGAAAAAGATTTTATAATGGTGTTTGTGTTCTTTGTGTTTGTGTGAAGAGAAATGAAATCCGGATAAAAATGATCCGTTAACACAACCAAAAATCGAAAGGATTAATGGTGTGGCCTAAAAATACGATTACTACTTTTAGGACTTCCCATTGTCATCGAGAAATGCACAAAGCTTATCTCTAAATGGTTCGGTCTATGGCTTTTCAACCGATAGATTGCTTTAAAGAATGTAATTCATGGTCAGTGTCACAAAGGCGTTCGATAACCATGTCTTACAATCCTCAAAGACTTTTGGGGAAATAAATCCGAGATCACATAGACTTCTCGTTTACTCAACAAATTCATAAAATGAAATTGTGAGACCTACGTTCAACGTTGGAAAAGATGTTAGCATTGGTAGGATTTCCATTCGATCATCGTGGAATATCAAAAATATGATATCACTACGAATGTTCCGGCAATATCACAAAGATATGCGATGTCACAAAGACATATTAAGACTCATTGTGTCCTAGTCAAATGAAAGAATATTTCAAGTACGCTCTAGACTCGATAAGTGATCAAATGAAGTCGGGGACCGGAGCAGAGTGTCTCCCTTTTTCAATATCAACATCTTCCAAATGAAGAGTCAATAGAAATGTGAAAATCTCCGTGAAAATAAAACAAGTATTTGTTAAGAAACACTTGAGTGGTTAGGTAAAGATGTGCATTGCTTCACTGGGTCCATGAAGTCTTCTTCAATATCGAGAAATCAACAAATGAAATCCGATAGGAACGTGTTGACCCGGCTTTTTAAGAACTTTGGGGAGGGCTTTTGTTTATTTTAGCCCTTTCTCACATCATTTCACCGTAACCTCTCACTTTTCGACTACTCCCTCATGTCCTATTTGCATAAATATCATCACCACGCTCATAAACCCTCACAATCTAAGATTGAGAATATAACTCCGGGGTTAGATCTCATCGGCGATGACAAGATCATGGAGTTTTTATGAGTGGCCTAAACTCTCATGTGCAAATCTAACACCGAACTTCTTTGAATTTGATCGAAAATGGTTTGAAAATCTTCCAAAGTGTTTGAAAATGATAGAAGCGTTTGAACACTTGGAAGTTTTGGTTTTATAAACAAACTCCCCCTAAATATATGCATGATATAAACAAAGTTTTAGCATATAAAGGGTGAGTAAAGAGTTTGGATTTTTAAAAAGAAGAAAATGAAAATCTTTTTGGATTTTTCTAAAAAGAACGAAATTATAAACACGGTTTTAGAACGGGTTATACACTGATGTGTGCATAAGCCACTTTTCATCAAATCATTTGGAAATCACTTTTGGAACCCATTTGAGATTGGGTCCAATTGTTTTTGAATTCTTGAAAGTCCAAATGTAAGTCTCATCGATTTGATGAATCGAAGTTGCATTCCACGGAGAACTAAAACCCGGTGGTTTAGTTGAAAAGAGTTTTCGTGGAAGCAACGGTGAAAAATCATTTGATTTCTTTGAAAAACTTCCAATCTTGGGAGATTGATTTGGAAAATGATTTTTCGAAGCAAAATCATTCACTTTTTGCACAACTTCTTTCACAGATTTTGGTGCAAGATCAAAAAGTTCCGAAAAAGAATATGTGAATGATTTTGACTCAGTTGACTTATCTTTTGAAATCGGTTTCCATTTTGATTTTGTCAACTGAGATTTTGCTTGAGAAAGATGTTTAGAATTATCCTCGAAGGATAGAAAAGAGACCAAAGTAGTTGTTCCATCAAAATTTGGTTTCTTAGTGTACTTCTTACCCTTTTGCAAGGAGTAATTAGTAAACTGAGAGACTTTTCTTTCAAAAGGTTTTGAAGATTTACCCGTGTAAACCTTCTTTGGAACATCAACTTTTAGTTTGGATGAACTTGATTTTGGAAAACATTTAGACACCTCGGTCTTTGGAATCGTTGAATTACTCGATTGTTTCATGGGTTTTTCAAGCTTTGTGTCCAACGATTTTGATTTAAAAGATGCAATTCGGTTCTCCATCTTTTCAAGTTGTTTTGTAACCGAAGCATTTAAATCAGAGAAAGAAATTGTTGACACATCAGATTTTAATTTCGAAACAAGAGTATCTTTCTCAAAAAGTTTGGATTCCAAAGACGAAATGTAATCTTGTTGATCTTTGATTATTTTCAAAAATCTTTGTTCTTTGCTCACAAAAATTGTGGACTTATTTCGCAACTCATGATTAAGCTTAGAAATGTTTTGTTGCAAAACAAGTTCTTTTGATTGATAGTCCAAAACAATTTTATTGAGCTCTTTGGAAGAATTGTCCAACTCATTTGTTAATTTGAAAATCTTTGAATGCAAATGATCATTTTCTTTTTGAAGACATTCCATGTTGGACAAAATGAGATCATTTGCAGATTTGAGCTCTTTGTTTTCAGATTTGAGTTGGTCAATTTCAAGTCGAAGACTTTCCATAGTAGACAAATTGAGAGAATTACCAGACTTGAGCTCTTTGTTCTCAGATTTGATTCGGTCAACTTCAGATTGAAGACTTTCCATGACAGATAAACTTGAATTATCGGCAGTTTTGAGCTCTTTGTTCTCAGATGTGAGTTTCTTAATTTCAAGTTGAAACCTCTGGTGTTCTCTCACAAACGTTTCAAAAATATTCACATCGATTTTGTTTTCTTCGAAAACAACCACTGCACATTTACTCTTCTTGGTACACCAACAAATGTGATTGTCATGACGACGTATTTCTTCCCAACTTGGTTCTTCACCCATTAAAAAATCTTCCACTCTCGCAACAAACTCGTGGGGTATTTTAATAGCCATTGTGAATCAAAACTAGCCCAAAATTTTACTTCACAGTCCAAAACAAATTTTCAGCCCAACAAATAGAAAATGTAAGCCAAAAAAAAATTAAACACTTTAGCCCAACAACAAATTTTGACTAGCACTTTTAACTGGCCCAATTTAAGAAGGAGAAAAAAAATAAAAAAAATAAAAAAATTTAGTCCAAAATGATTCTAATAATTCGGCCCAAAGAAAAAAGTAGTCCAATTTAACAAAACTACTTACTAGTTAAAATTGAGTTTGATTAAAAAAAAACTTTTAAACAAAACAGGAGATTCTTATTATTTGAAATGGACTTAAGCAATGTCTGTTACTAGACTTTGCACGTGACACAACAAAACAAAATATTCAAACGGACAAATTAAAAAAACTTTGACAGACTAGACACACATCTTTTTATATTTAGAAACAGATTTGAACTTAATTGAAGGTTTAATGGAGGATTTGAGTTAGTGTGTGTAATGTGTGTTTGTGTGTGAAAGGGAGGTTGAAGATGATAGGGAGGAGAGAGAAAGTAATTAGATTAAGTGTGTGTTTATTATGGCAAGGGTTAGTTACATAATGTGGTTACAAGGGGTATTTATATCCTAAACATTACAAGTTTCATCTAGACCCCTTGCACTTTAACAACATTACAAAATGTAACTCTATTTACAATTAAACACCATATTTATATTTCTAACAATTTCGAATTTACCCAACCTATTATTACAAGACAAATAAATATATTAAATTTAAAAGAAAAACAAAAACATTTTTTAATAAATGAAATAGATTATATCAGAATAAAGAATCAATTACAAGATAATATAATTAAACAAAGAATTCAAGATATAGAAGAAAAATTTAAAAATAATGTTTGTGCTAATATTCCAAATGCTTTCTGGGAAAGAAAACAACATATAGTCAACTTACCTTATATTAAGGAATTTAATGAAAAAGATATTCCAACAAAATCTAAAGCAATACATATGTCTCAAGAATTAGAAGCTTATTGTAAAAAGGAAATACAAGAATTATTAGATAAAAAATTAATTAGGCCATCTAAATCCCCTTGGTCTTGCTCAGCCTTCTATGTTCAAAATAGTGCTGAAATTGAAAGAGGAGCACCCAGATTAGTAATCAATTATAAGCCTTTAAACAAAGTATTAGAATGGATTAGACATATCCTATACCTAATAAAAGAGATTTATTAAAAAAGATTTATGATGCTAAGATATTTTCAAAATTTGATATGAAATCAGGTTTTTGGCAAATTCAAATTGATGAAAAAGATAAGTATAAGACAGGTTTTAATGTACCTTTTGGACATTACGAATGGAATGTAATGCCTTTTGGATTAAAAAATGCTCCATCGGAATTTCAAAATATTATGAATGATATTATCATACCATTAGGAAATTATGCTATAGTATATATTGATGATGTTTTAATATTTTCAAACTCTATAGAACAACATTTTAAACACTTAAATGCTTTTTATAATATTATTCATAAAAATGGATTAGTTGTATCACCTACTAAGATAAGTTTATTTCAAACAGAAATAAGATTTTTAGGCCATAATATTGTTCAAGGAACTATAAAACCTATAGATAGAAGTTTAGAATTCTCAAATAAATTTCCAGATGAAATTAAAGATAAAAAACAATTACAAAGATTTTTAGGATGTTTAAATTATATTCATGATTTTTTCAAAGATTTAGGAATTATATGCAAACCTTTATATGATAGACTTAAAAAGAATCCAAAACCATGGACTCAAGAACATACAAATATAATAAGACATATTAAAAGTAAAATAAAATATTTACCTTGTCTACATATTCCCATCCTAATGCTAAAATTATAGTAGAAACAGATGCTAGTGATTTAGGATTTGGAGGTATATTAAAACAAAATTTGCAAAATAAAGAAGAATTAGTTAGATATTATTCAGGTGCATGGAATGATACTCAAAAGATATATATATATATATATATATATAGGGGTGGGATAAATTGAGTCCAGATAAAAAGGGTCCATGTAACTTACACATGTGTAATTGAGTTAAAACACATGTGTAAGTTAACTTACACATGTGTAAACTTAACTACATGTGTAAGTTAACTTACACATGTGTAAGTTACATGGACCCTTTTTGAACTCAAATTAAGCTACTAATTTATCCCACCCTATATATATATATATATATAGGGTGAGGATCCTGGAAGAAGGTGTGTTAAGGAGAGAAGGGAGAGAAGGTCCTATTGGCCAATCAAAATGCAACATGTGTCAAAATAAAAAAAATTGCGCGGTGGCATTTTTGTAAATAATTTGACTTCAAACCTAAGCTGACCCAACCCACCCCAAGCTGACCCAACCCAAGCTGACCCATCCCAAGCTGACCCATCCCAAGCTGACTCATCCCAAGCTGACCCAACCCAAGCTGACCCAGCCCAAGCTGACTCACCCCAAGCTGACCCATCCCAAGCTGACCCATCCCAAGCTGACCCACCCCAAGCTGACCCAACCCAAGCTGACCCATCCCAAGCTGACCCAACCTGACCCAACCTGACCAAACCCAAGTTGATCCACCCCAAGCTGACCCAAACCCCGTAATCTACATTTGTGTAGATTAATCTACATTTGTGTAGATTATGTGTAGATTGTGTCAAGCTGACCCAACCCAAGCTAACCAAGCTGACCCAACCCAAGCTGACCCAGACCCCAACCTGACCCAACCCAACCCCAAGCTGACCCAACCCAGAACCCAAGCTGACCCAAAACCCATAATCTACATTTGTGTAGATTAATCTACATTTGTGTAGATTATGTGTAGATTGTGTCAAGCTGACCCAACCCAAGCTAACCAAGCTGACCCAGACCCCAACCTGACCCAACCCAACCCCAAGCTGACCCAACCCAGAACCCAAGCTGACCCAAAACCCATAATCTACATTTGTGTAGATTAATCTACATTTGTGTAGATTGTGTCAAGCTGACCCAACCCAAGCTGACCCAACCCAACCCAAGCTGAACCAGACCCCAAGCTGACCAACCCAAACTGACCAACCTGACCCAACCCAACCCAAGCTGACCCAACCCAAGCTGACCCCAACCTGACCCAACCCACCCAAGCTGACCCAACCCAAGCTGACCCATCCCAAGCTGACCCATCCCAAGGTGACCCAACCCAAGCTGACCCATCCCAAGCTGACTCAATCGAACCCAAGCTGACCCAACCAAGCAAAAGCTACCCCAACCGAACCCCAAGCTGACCCAACCCACCCCAACCTGACCCAACCCAAGCTGACCCATCCCAAGCTGACCCAACCCCAAACTGACCCAACCGAACCCAAGCTGACCCAATCGAACCCCAAGCTGACCCAACCCAACCCCAAGCTGACCCAACCCAACCCCAAGCTAACTCAACCCAACCCCAAGCTAGACCCAACCCATCTGACCAAGCTGACCAAATTGACCAAGCTTACCCAACCCAAGCTGACCCAACCAAGCTGACTCCCCAAGCTGACCAAGCTTTCACAAAAGTTAATTTATTTACGATTATGCCACCGCGCAACTTTTTTATTTTTGCCACATGTCGCGTTTTGATTGGCCCATAGGACCTTCTCTCCCTTCTCTCCTTAAGACACCTTCTTCCAGGATCCTCACCCTATATATATATATATATAATATATATATACGAGAGAAAGGTACCCGCGCGTTGCTGCGGTGATGGAGGTGATGACGGGATGGTGAAGGAATAGCGGTGGCGGCGGTGGCGGTGATGAGGTGATCTACCTGACGGGCTCCGCCCTTAGCAGTACGGGCTCCGCCCTCGGATTTAAAAATTCGCCGAAAGTATATCGAATGACCTCTCTAATGAAAGAGCGTGAAATTTTAAGAACACCCATATAATTTTTATAATTTATCGATGCACGGTTTTTGAGATAAAAGATTTTGAATGAATTAGAGGGAAAAAATGATTTATGGGGGAGAGAAAAAAAAATGAGTGGTTGAGATTTAAGGAGAGAGAAAGGATAAATGTTGAAAGTTAAAATGTGGTTTTGATGTATTGTACATCATGCATTAGCATGTGTACATTGTTGAAATTGAAAGTTGAAAGTTGAAAGTTGAAACCTTATTTGCTTTATAATATAGTATAGATATATATATATATATATATATATAGGGGACCCTTATTTTGAGAACCCATTTTTTTGTAAGAACCTTGAGAACTCTTAAATTATGTATTGGATTACATGTTTTTTTTGTTCATTCACATGTGAAACGTTATAAAAATATATGTTACAGAAGAAAGTTTTTTTCAAAACCTTATATATACCCGTTTGATCACATGTGAACGAAAAAGTGAACATATTCATTCACAAGTTCACAAAAGGCTATTTTGAAGGTTTTTTAAAAAAAGTTTTTTCTACAACATACTTTTTTATATCATTTCACATGTGAATGAACAAAAAAAACATGTGATCCAATACATAATTTGAGAGTTCTCATGGTTCTTGCAAAAAAAATGGTTCTCAAAATAAGGAAAGTCTATATATATATATATATATTCAGTCAATTAATCCAAGTTGCACTATATATCTTTTGAAAACAATGGAAGACGATATTGTCATACCATGAGATTACATAAACATGACTTTGTTGTCAAGATTTGATAAGATGTTAGTCTGTGCAAGTGTTTTAATCCGGTTCCTTTCATTTACATGTACACATGGTTTTGCATGGGATATTTCGACATTTTCATGCGTCATGTGATCATGTCCTCATTTGCCATGTATATTTCATGTTGGTACATATTTTGAAAAGAATCCTATCTCTAATATTTATAATCATTATCATTATTTAGTGCGTACATGAGTAGACTCCATATGTTATACATTTCTTCAAGCCACAAATATTGATGTGGCCGGGCTTCTATCTCATTCTCCCGAAGTCACCCCAAAAAGGGGCGACCCAGAGCAATTGGGGCAACAAGTCGCCTCTTTGAAGAGGCGTCTTTTCAGAAAATCAGAATGGCAATAGAAAGATATACATAATGATTCATTCACCCGTACAATTAATCACACCTATGATCCAATGTTTATTAAAGGAATAAACATATATATATGACTCCCAAAATAAATCTAGTAATTCTCTGGCCAGGGCTCGTGGGAATCAAATTTAATTCAAACATATATTAAAAGGAATCAAATTAAGCTTCCACTGCAGACTCGCCATCAAAGTTACGTACATAAGAAGTAACTTGATGTATGTATGTTTATATATATATATTGAGAGAGAGAGAGGTGGTACGTACGCACCAAAGTGGGGGGCAAGGTGGGATAATGTCCGCTGGAAATTGAAATTTTACTATGGATTTTTAAAATTTTACTATATATTTTTATATTTTGCTTTCTTTTGGATCTGTTTTTTCATGCTTTTTTTTAACTTTTCATCTCTTAAATTTTTTTGTAACCGTCTCTGTATATATATACCTAATTAATTAGACATAGACATACACATTGTATCTTGTGAGAGTGACTGTTACCAATATCTAATCTGTTATCGTACATAATCTTGGTATATATCGACATTTAGAAAATTAAGGATTTAAAGCTAGCGTATGGTTCATAAGTTTGACAAAATGAAAATTGACCATTGTTTAGGTCAAAAACTTTATGCTTTGTTGTCGGGAGAGCAAGTAAGAAAAACACGAGTCATTGCCTTCCTTCCAAAGCAAGAGGTAGATCCGAATTGGTTGACTTTTCATGCGAAATTTGTTGACTTTTCCTGTTTTGTCATTTACTTCGTAATAAATTTGTACTCTTAATTTATATGGTTGACAACTGGACATTTGACAATGGTTTACAAATTGTCTTTATAAATACCAAATTAAATAATAATAATAGTTAAATAATTGTAATATATACTCCGTAATACATTTCATCCATTTTGGCATTTTCAATTGAAATAAGTTGACCTTGACACCAACATAGGTGCCCGGTAAAAAATTTTGGTGAAATATCTTTGTCATTGTTCAAGTGAGTAAGTCAAATGTTCCCTTTGATAATAAGATTATATATTTAGTACTCGTAAGTCGTAACTATTTCCTTTTACTCAAGTGATGAAAATAGTACAACGGGCCGGCGGATATAAGTATACACGATAAATAACTTTCCAAATAAGATCCATCCTGAATCTAAATAAAACGAGGAACTAAATAAGATTGTGGAAGCTAGTACTGTGGAACGACCTTTCATGGGCGTGGCGGTCACGCTGAAGTCACCACACGACCTACTACACCGAAAAAAGCATGGATAGGACCATGTTGGTATGGCCAGTAAATGTTCATTCATTTATTTTAAGATGAATTGAATATTTTTTTCATGTTCGTTCGTTTAAAAATTGACCATAATCCGTTTGTTTATGTAAGGAAATCTATAATATGATCAGAGAACCGCAACAACATTTTAATTGACTACCACATAGAAAATATTTATGCTATCCCTGCTAATTAACTAAGCACAAGACCTTAAATACCGTTGAAGTAAGTAAAATGTTTGCGAGGTGCTGGTAGAATTCCACGTAGTCTGTTAGCCGCATAAGCATATACTTACCAACAAATTCAATTCAATTCAATTTATATAATATGCCAATGTCTAAATTGACCTAACATAATTGACTTCAACTTATTCTTTTCATTCCTTTTTTATAACAATAATTCAATTATTGGTATATCTACCTCTTTTATACTTATTGAATTACTTTAACTTAATCAATTTTAACATATAACTCCCCTGTTGTCCTCACATTCAGGGGCTGTTTATTTATTCAATCGCGTTCCAAAATTGAAAAAGAAGTTTGTGAGGGTAACAACACTGCAGCAGATTATATTTTCCCTAAGTAAATTAACTAGTTTCTTAATATCTCTATTTAGCTAACAATTACGTGCATCATTTGTATTTAAACAAATTAAGTTATATAATAACTTCCTCTTCTCTTTATTTATACATCGATCATTAACGATTAATGATTTGTTTTATAATTAACGACATCCCATGAATGGGTATGTAAAATGAAGAAGCAAATTTGACAGTTGATATATGCATAAACGTACGTTGAATGCAATTCTCTGCACATGAAATAACCCCTCATAAGGAAAAAAATCAAGAAACTCAATATAATCATATATTGAGTAAAAAAATCCAATTACAAATGGATGCACACACTTAGTTTCTTCTAGTCTTGAATCGATCGATCGTCTCTCTTGATTACATACTGTTCTTCCCCGACCTTGTCGTTGGAAAAGACAGCGAAAAAACCCACTTGGGCAGTGACTTTGTTTTTCTTGGATTATTTCCATTTATTAACCAGCTGCGAGTAATGTGATTATTTTTCTTGGCCATTGAGCCTACAAACGAATGCAAACGTTGCATGGCCAGCGATAAGGTTTCTTTGGACATGTTGGCAAAGCAAACCCTAAACCAACCCGGTTCGCTACAATGGCACGATGACCCGGGCGATATGTTTAGCCCTACATCATACACAATCGTCTTCCATAGCTCCATTTCACCTTCAAAAGTTTGTGAACTCAAAAGACCTCTCATATCAACCCAACTAAATAAACCGGCATTACTCTTAAGACATCTAATGCCGGTTTTTAGTAAAGCCTTTTCGAGCATTTCATGCCTATGTTTCAATCTTTTACGATTCTCCGTTAAATAGTTTCTTGTAAACTTTTTATCAGACAGGATTTCTGATAATAAGTGTTGAGTTTGAGATGATATTAACCCAAAACTCGACATTTTTGTCGCGGCTGAGACCACAAGGTTATCATTGGAGTAAATGGCTCCAATTCGAAATCCTGGTAACCCGAGATCTTTTGAAAGACTATAAACAATGTGAACTCTCTTCCCGATATCCGTATTCATTAGATTCTTGTTTTTTAGGACCTCCATAATGCTAACGAATCCGGGAGAGCTAAAAACTGTCCCAGAATAGATTTCATCACTAATGAGATGGATGGTTTTTGAGGATATAAAGTTAACGAGGAGTTCGAGTTCATGGATGCTTAATGAGGTTCCTAATGGATTTGAAGGGTTTGTAACTAAAACTCCTTTAACTTTAAGGTTTTGGTTTTGTGCTTGTTGGTATGCATCTTCTAGGGCTGATTCGGTGATTCGAAAACCATTTGAGCTCGAGCAATGAATCGGTACTATTTCAGCACCGGTTCGCCACTTGAGGTCTCTATCGAACCCTGGATAATAGGGTGTGGGAAGGAGGAAAGCATCGCCAGGGTCAGCAAGGCAAAACATTAGTGTTTCATTGGCTGAGGTTGCTCCAGCTGTGAGTACGAGGTTGTTTGGATTGAAAGTTACTTTGTTTTCTCTAATCTCCGACATGAACTCTGCTAATGCCTGTATAATAAAAACACATAAGAATTAATACTTGTTAGATTTAACATATATATATACACATATATAAAGAGGTGTACTGATATGGACTAGGCTGATCATCTGATATGATCAGCCTAGTCCATGAAATTAAATAATGATTGGAAAGTAGCTAGTTACTTACTTTTTTGAAAGCAGGAAGACCATGGTAATCTTGGAAAAGTGCAAGTTCTTTAAAAATGGAATGATTTTGAGTAGTGAAACCAGCCGAGTTAGGATTGTTGTTGAGCCATGATTCAAGAAGGTCGAAGGAGAGTTGATTCTCGGCTAGGCCCATTTGTATAATACCATTAGGATTGGTAATCGGGTCATAAGGATTCTTCTCATATTCCTCCCATCCAAGGAAATAGGATGAATCTTGACCATGTGAGTTACATGTGGCCTTTTTAGACAACATATCTTGATTTGTGTGTGTTTTTTTGTGAAAATGTGTGTGTTTGTGAGAATGTAGAAGGGAGAGAATAAGAAAGAATGAATTTGGTGGTTGTGGACTGGTGGGTGTTGAAATTTGAAGTGTGAAAGATTTGGATTGAGTGTAGAGTTTGAGAAGCTCTATATATATAGAGCCATAGAGGAAAATGAAAGAAGATGTATACATAGCTGGAAATATACATATAATAGTATAAGAATGCCACGTCAGATCATTTGACCTGGGATTTGTAGGCGGATATTAAACACCACCCAAGTGTTTCATTTTACTACATGTTGTCTAAAAGAATATTAAAATATTAACCCACACGCTTCACGATTATAAATCCAAGTGTCTCAAGTAATCTTTAAGAGGGTACCCAATGCCCACCACTCATCCCCCAAGGACTAGTCCCTGTCAGCGCCACATCAGCAAAAAACACTCCAAGGACTAATCCCCCAAAATGCACCCAATGCACTCATCCCTCAAGGACTAGTCTTGGACCCACTAATTTTTTTGTCTTCTTCTTTGTATATAGGATTAAAAAAAAAAAAAAAAAAAAAAAAAAACCCCAAAAGACTCGTCCCTGCAGGGACTAATCCCCCGGACGAGCAAGGCGGACGAACAAGGGACGAGTCCCACCCAACGGTGTGGACTCGTCCGTCCACCTCAAACGAACCCAATGGACGAACCATTGGGTACCCTCTAAGTGCATCCCGAACTAGTTTTAAAAAAGAATAGTAAAAATTTTGACGACAATAACTTCACTTCATTATGTCATCATCACATACTTTTATCATAATCTTTGATTATATATAAGTCTTAAATGTCATATGTATCCAACATTTTTGGGTAACATATAACTGGTAATCTAATTTCCTTTCAACGTTTTTACTGAAAAAATAAAAAGCAATAAAATATTTGTTGTTTAGCGATACTTCGTGACATACCAAAAACTTCTGGTCTCATATTATCTTTTTATTCTTGTAGTGTATATTAGGTGAAACTTTTACACATTAAAACTAGTAGACTCTAATATTGTGTCTTTCTTCAAATCATGACCCTCACCACCCCGATCAGGTTGATGATCTAATCATATACTTGACGGGGTAGTGACGCATCACATGATTGATTTCGATGCCATTAAATTAAACAATAACGGACATATTCTAATTGATCTCTAAGGCCTGTGTCAACCCTAGGCTCATCTTCACCTCATTCACACTGTCACATCAGTTTTTCTCTCTCCTAAATCACCTCTTCCTCACTCACTACCAACCTTACCTCTTCCTCAGCTCCTCCACAACTTTTATTTATTTATATTTTATATTTATCTTAAAATAACATAAACTTAATTTTATTAAAAAAACATTACATTAATAAAATTAAAACACATTACAACTAAAATTCAAACAAACTAGATAATTAAAACATTACAATTAAATTCAAACTAGATAAAATTAAAACATTACAACTAAAACTAAAACTACATTATTAAAACTACATAAAACTACTCGTCGGCCTCCTCGTCCTCGTCAGCATCGGCATAAAACTTGCTCCCAAACTCTTCTTGCAAGTATTTTCAATACGCCATGTGAGCCTTCAAATCTTTCCTCGACAAACCCGTTGGAATCGGTTTTGCCAAAAACTTCATGGCATCCCTAACCTCGGCCCGTAGCAAAGCATCCTGTTGCATTCGAACATACGTAGTAATACTTTGGGCCGCTTCCGAACCCGATGATCGGTTGGATGTTGCATCGGACGAACTAGACAATGTGACCCATAATTGGATTGTAGTTCATGGAGTTAGAGCTAACGCCATATTTTGAGCTTCGTTCCAATTGTGACCCATAATTGGATTGTAGTTCATGGAGTTATAAAATGGTTGTGAAAATGGGTTAACCATAAAACTTGCCGGAGGACCCATAGGGGGCGGGTTGGAGGAGCTCGACGGGTGGCTTGTTTGGCTTGATTGGTTGATGACATAGCCGGGAAACTAAAAAATAAAAAACCAAACTTAGCCGTTAACATTCAAAAAAAATTTTAATTAAAAAAGTTTTTTTTGTTTAATTTGGAAGACTCGCAGACCCCACCTCATACGCTCCACCCCGTCCACACTCGGCGATACATCGATGTGTGTTGAAGAAATGGCCATCGACGAGGGTGCTGCCATCCTTGGAATTGTCGACGAGTCGGTCGATGGGATGGTTGCCGAGTGGATAGCACCGGCTTAATGTTATCTGTTACTCCGTATTACAATATATTTTATTTAATATTTTTGTGAAATAAAGTCAACCTGAAAATTTTCAAGCTTCGCCACTGCATATTACAAACAATGTTCATCATGAAACTAAAAATCATAATCTACAAATGGACAAGTTATTGCTCATACCACGTAACCAAGACTCTAAAGATATTAAAACAAATTTTAGAGTTATTTTCAATACAAATTTCTAGTTTTGTTTTGTTTTTTATTTTTTTTGTGTGTGAAAAGTAGTAATACACTATAGTTGATACTATGTATTTATGTAAGTATCCTGATTAGTACTCCGTATATTTGTGTATAATTATAATTATGATGATGATTCAGAAAATTTGAAGTACGTTATATTCTATAACCATTAATTTAATAATGATTCAAATGTACATGTTTTGTCAAGTCAAAAAGTTATACTTGATATTGATTTCCAAGATTGTATATAAAAATTCAACAAGTAAGCTGTAATATTCTGATTCTTTCATTTCCTTTTCGTCCATATCTAACATGGAAATTATCAAGAAGTTACGTCAAATAGTAATAGTAATTTAATATAAAACACAGTTGTGCTCACACTTTGTCACTATCTTGCTTCGTTTGCAAGTCTAAAAAACAAATAATAATAAAATTTTAGAATATAAATTTTGGTAGCGCACACTGTGTGTGTACGTGTGAGTGTTTTTAGCGTGGGGACTGGGGCGGGTTGCTGAAAGTCTATTTCCGACAACAAATCCCGAAGCAAAAGGTGAACCCTCAAAGGGCATGCATACCATGCCCCGTCACCATGCGATGGTCCACCTGTCTCCCATCCCACTCTATGGACCATTTCTCTCCACATGTCGGCCATTCTCACCCTCGCTAAATTCTTGAGTTCAAATGTTAGCCAATTTCTTTTTTAACTGCAAATTCAGATTACTGATCACTAGAGTATTATCATGTCATCAGGGCTATATATCCCGACTAGGCAATAGTGCCAATTAGGGATGAGCATATGACCCAAAAATCTGAGACTCGACCCGCCCGATATGGTAACTGGTCAGGTCACGGGTTTGATTTTATTGCACTGTCAGGTTTTGGGCCAGCCGGGTTTTGACATATGATGAACAAGTGTTCCTTAATCCCGAGAACCGAACCGACCCGCCCAATAGGGTGGGTAGGGTCACGGTTGGATTTTGTTGCATTGTTAGGTTTCAGGTTTGCACTGGTCGAGCCGAGTTTTGACTCGTGCTCATGCCTAGTGCCAATACACCAATTATAAATATGAGAAAAATCTTTTTTGTAAGATTCGAATCCATGACCTTATGGTCTCTAAGTCTTATCTCACCACCAATAGATACCATTAGGCTATTAAGTCATTGACTGAGTTAACCAATTTGATAAAAGTTTTTGATTTTTGAAGTATAAGTCTAAAAATCAAATCCTGATAGATGCGTGAATTGTTTAAGAGTAATGTATATTTTAATTTTTGATAAAGGTTTTTGATTTTTGAGGTATAAGTTTAAATAACAAATCCTAATAGAAGTGTGAATTATTTGAAAATAATGTATATTTTATATTAAATTTACCGATAAAAATAAAAGTTCAAGAAACTCAACATTATATGGTAATGCACTAGGCTGATTTTCCTTATACGGAATACTCAAAGATGGATTACAAGTTTTTTTTCAATTCAAAAGTAGCGGTTTAATCAAATTTTTTTGTCTGTGGCTGATTCTTAGATTTTTCTGGTCAACTCAAGTTATTTGCCAGTGATGATTTGTTATAAAATAATATATGTAAATGTGATTGATGTAAAAAGAGTGATATAGTTATTTTAAAGGTTGATGGATGTATGTTATAAATATTCATTAAAGGTATTATAGGTATCTTAGGTGAAGATGTTTAAATTAGTGATAAAAAAAAAGGTATTTTTGGGTTATTAACTACTTAGTTGAAAAATTGAAGAAAACAAATTTTTTATAATGTAGTAGAGATAGAAATTTAGACTCGAAGTAAAAAAAACAAGTATTAAAATAAAATAAATAAAATAATAGTTTTCTCCATTCAAATCCTTATCATGAAAATTACCGTGCATCATGAAAAAAATATCGTGCATCAATATATATATATTTGTGTTTCGTGAATCTTCGTGCATCAATTTTATCATGATCTAAGGGTCAAGATCTTGTCTATTTGTTTTACTTTAATACATTTACTATAACCAAATATATACTTGGGTGAGCCATGATTCGAACTTTTATATATTATATTAAACTTAAAAAGGTACGTGTGAATAAACTATTGGGTTTAATTCAAGTGTACAAGTAAGAAAACAATATACGGAGTATATAGTATGAGAAGGAAACCGTTCCAAGATATTAAGGCCGGGTCTTCTTAGCTTTTTGTTAACAAATCATATCTGTGCTTCTCTTTTTGTGTCAAAGTGTTTGTTAGTTTAAGCATAAAACAAAGCCAAACAGCTCACTGTGTTTCTTAATGGGTGTTTTGGTTTCATCTTTGTGAACCTACGTAGAAATTAACAAGTTTTTAATTAGGACCCGGCCATTGGTCTTTTTCTGATCATCTTCTAATTGATTTCATCGTATCTTTATTTTACTTTCGCTAACAACATCGTTTCCGTAGTATTTTTGATTTCATATGGTTTGTCTAGAAAGTAAAAATATCCCCATACCATATAATTATTTGGGGAAAAGTGAATATGGGGTTGTTCCTCATCTAAGCTCTCACATACAAATATTTTAATATTTTTTTGTATTTTAAATAAACCTTTGGGCTCCCATGAATTTATGATTAAAAAACCAAGATGTGAGGTGTTCCTCATTTAAACTTAGATGAAGGACAACCTCATATTCACTTCCCCTAATTATTTGATTAGCTTATATTAGTGTTGTCAATGTTAAGTTATCTCATTTGTTAGATATTATTGTCTTTGAAGGTGAAGTGTACATGGTTCAATTTTTAATCTTTAACATGAGGTAGTTGATCGTTGTCGTTGGACCGATCAAAAATATAAACTAAATACCAATAACTAGTATGGGTAAGTTGAGTATCGTATCCTCAGGGAATCATGGGAAAATGTTGAACAATTTACAAACTTGATTAAAATAAGCATAAACTTAAAATTGATTGTTGGATTGATTTGATTAAAACTAAAAATGATTGAAACTTAACAATAGAATTCAATAATAAAAAAAGTAGACCATTCTCACGATCCCAATTATGCTTTCAAAAGTATAACCTAACTTATATTCGTTGGAAATCACATAGACATGATTCGTTATAAAGCTTGGAATGAATGAACGTGAAGGACTAATTGATTAGGTTGTGATGATTCACGATAATGAAAATCGAGTAATTGACACAACTAAATTATTTATCCATTAACAAGATTACAATTTCATAAGAGATTATTCCAATAATGAATGATTAACAAGAAATTGAAATCAAAAGATAGATGGAATTCATTCAAAGTTATAAACAAATAATCATTCATTCAAACCAAATAACATTAGATGCAAAACACTAATCAAGAATTAAACATCTAATCCAACTTTAATATAAGAAAGGTTGAATACAATTGTCTTACATAATTGTTCACATGAGAATGATCTAAAGAGAATTAGCCTTCCATATTCATCAATGAATCTTCAATTTGGATTGTAATCTCCATGATCTTGTGATTGAATGATGATTTTGGGGCTTGGAAGAAGTGGGTTGCTGCTCTAGATCTCAGAAATTAGGGTATAATTAAGTCTAAAGTCGTATTTGCAAATATAACCCAAAATACAATAAAAACCCTTAAAATTCGAAATTTGTTCAAGTGAACCACCGTCTAGGACGGTGGTGTGTACCGTCTCAGACGGTCATTCAATTTTCTTCAGAAACCTTTACGCTCAACTGGACGTCTCAAACGGTGCCTTCAAATGGCCCACCGTCTCAGACGGTGGGTTCTACCGTGCCAGACGGTCACTTTATTTGGCCCACCGTTCCAGACGGTGGGTATTAGCGTCTCAGACGGTGGTCAGTTTTCCAGAATTCCGGAGTTAACTTTCTTTGACTTCAAGCTTCAATTGACCTTCTTCTTGACCCGATTAGTCCAAATTACCACTTAGAGCCTGAAATACTTAAACAAACATAAACGCGCCCTAATCTTCTATTAACATGCACAAAGTGGTCCAATTTTACCCATTAACATCATGTATTTTAGGCGTTTATCACATTCCCCAACTTAACCCTTTTTTGTCCCGAAAAAGTTATTCATCATGTGACAAGTTAACTTACAATCCCATAATACTTCCTATCACCCAAGAAACACCATATAAGAGTTATATCAATTATACATGCTTGTAAAATTCAACCCTCAAGCAATCTTCAAAGCACACTTGGGCGAAACTAAGCAATGCAAACCAAATCACATAACACAATCAACTCATAAGACTTACAACTATCAAAAGATTTACGACTAGCAAATAGAAATATATAAAGGTGCAATTAAACCTAATAAACCTCAAGTTTGCCACAACACTTGTATCACACTTCTCACAATTTGCACTCCTCTCGGTTCATATTTTGAGTGATTTAGCAAAAGATGTGCTAATATGTATATTTGAAACTCACAACCTATTATTGCAACACTAAAAGTCATAGGCTAGTGCACAAATCGAACCAAGACCTCATAACACCAAATTATCACTTCGGCATTCATACAAGATTGGTGGAAATATGGAATGAAACACGGTAATGATTCTCTTTTGGGTGATTTACTAGAATGATTTTGGAACATTTCACTTTGGTTCTCTTTTTGGTCAATTTACATGGATTTTCACTTTTGACCATATACTTTGACTTTTCAACCGGATTTTGCAATTTTGACTTTGATTTTTGTTCTTTCTTTCAATTCATCATAAACAACACAACTTTGAACAATACTCGAATTTCATGGTGAAGTGAGGTGGAATATAGATTGAATTGTATGATTGTTTTCATCATTTTAAGCACATAATCCGGGTTATAGGTCTCGACATGGTAAGTGCACTAGTTCTAACCTAATGTACAATAATGGTCCACACAATATAGTTATCACGAGAAATCATGCTACGCTAACAATCTAAATCAATCGTCGACGAGGCGTTTTCTCTCATGAAATTGAAGGATATAACGGATATATAAGTGTGATACATGCATTATGACTCACAATTGGCATATTACCCTTATTTGCACGTTTTTATGTTTTTACTTGCTAGCAACTCTATCAAGACGCTCATAAGTCAACCATGTCATGCAATCTAATCTACACTACCTAGCCCCACTTACATGTACAAATCCAATCACAAGAAAATCTCATTTTACAAACATGTATAGCTAATATAACTCGAATATTTTGCCCCTAAGGGTCAATTTCATATTACAAGAAAGTAAATTAACATCTAAACTCGAAACATAAATGAAATTAACAAGAAATTAAAATCTACCTACGAATTGAAAATGCAAAAACACAAAATAAACACATAGTCACATAATCACACAATAAGAACAGAAAGATAAATGGAAGGTACCATCACTGTCGTGGACCTTGCGGTCCAAAGATCGATTCCATTAAGCCCCGATATAGAGATTGGGTCTCAAACGGATCAGGAGCTGATGGTGTGGAACTCGAGCTCTCCTCAACTCGTCCGGCACATGAATGCCTCGGGAACCACTCAGAATCGTGGATCTGAGGATAGCATGGATGAGCAATGGAAACATAAGGCTGTCGGTAGTCATATGGAGGCGGAGACTCCACATAGTCAAGTCCCGCAATGTGGTACTGGTGATGGCGTACCCTCTCTGCATACTCAAATCTGTTCCTCACCTCCTGCTCAAACCTCCTCTGCTGCTCTGCAGACTGTCGAGCAGTCAATGTCCACATATGCTGCTCATAAGGTGACCACTGTGAGAACATCTCAGGCTGCTCAAAGCCAAAGCTCGGCCCAGTACCTCCAAATCCAGAACCTAATAAACCATCCCTCCTTTGTGGCTCTCTTTCCTCCTCAACCTCTCTAGCACCACTTGCTTCTCCTCTATCATTTCCACCCATGGGCTCCAGCTGAGCCATCGCCTCCTCTCTAGTAAACCCTTCCTTAGGAGCTATCAACAACCCCTTTGACTTCACATCCCTCAAAATTCTGCATTGGGGTCTTTCCTCCAACTTAAACTCTTGACTTTGCAACAACCGCTTCATGTTAAACACCACCTGATTAACCCTAATTGTTGGTGTGTTACGAGTAGCGGCTTTTTGGCTCAAAATGAGGCGAAAAATCAGCCTCGGGTAAGGAATGATTGTCTTTAACCTCTTGTTCCGGGTATCCCACACATTTGACATAATAATCTGCCTAAGTGACAAGGCTAGCCTCTCCGTTACCAATGCATACAAAACTAAAACTTCTTGAAATCTAACGGCCGCCTTATCACTATTTCTCGGACAAACATTCCAATTCAAAATATTCATGATCAATCTAGGAAGTGGTTTCAAATAAAAACGCTCTAACTTGAGGTTCAAGTTCAAAGCGTCTCTAGGGTAAGTAAACAACTCGCCTAGCATCTCTATCCAATTCTCACCCTTTTCCACCCCGGTCAAAATGTTCTCCGGCAAATAATCAAATCCCCTTCCCGAACTAGCAACCGAATCAAACTTGATAATCCTATCTAAGGTAACAAACGACATAGTTACCTTTTTACCATCAACAGTTCCTACTAACTTAGTGCTCTCAGGAGGGTTATTACCAACATGTCTTTCCAAAGTACCCATCCATTCGACAATTCCTTCTAAATTAACATCAACCTCATCATTATTGTTCCAAACCAATGCATTTTTCCATCCCATATTTTCAAATGCCTCAACAAAACCAAACCCTCTAAATTCCTGCCAAGCGGTTTTCCTTTCACCCAATAATTGTTTTTTCATAATTTCCGCCTCCCCCATTTTATCTCTAAACAATTCTAATTGCCATTTACGGGGTAAAGAGTGTAAAGGAGTACCGTGTTTCCATTCGGGTTTTTCTTCTTCATCAACTTCCATCTCTTCCTGTTGAGACGCTACTTCCTCTTCTTCTTCTTCTTCAATGATCAAGTGTCTTTTCTTTCTTTTTGGCTGACTAGAAGAAGAAGGCTCGGTTGACTTGGCCAACTTCTTCATCAACTTTCCGGCTGCTTTCTTCATCCTATTAACAAAAACTAACCAAAAACAACAAACCTTATCAATAGTTAGTAATTAAAAGCAAAAAGAAAGAAAAAAAAATCGTTTTTGAATTTACCCAAATCTCACAATCAAGGCTGAAATTGAACAAACAAAGATAAGGGTTTTGTAGCCCTTGAAAAATTATGCACTTTAGCCTCAAGAATCGTTAAATTTGGTGAGCAATTGAAGAAGTTATGGTTGAATGAAGATTTAGGGTTTTATGGAAAATAATTGGGGAAGAAAATTGAGAGAGAAAGAAGGAGATAGATGTTCAGATATGTGGTGAAAAAGAGATTAAAGTCGGTTATATGGCTGTAAATAAAAAAAAATCGATTTTTAGAAAACAAAAATAAAATAAAATGTGAGTCCCTTAAATACGATGGTTAACCTAGAAAGTGTATAATACAACAAGTCTAATAATCACTAGAATGGACTAGTATTACTTAAATATAAATGCAAGTATATAAATAAAGTAATACAATACTTAAAGCAATAAACAAGTAAAGTGGAACATTATGTATTTTTCAATGGTGTATTTTATTTATGATGTTTAAATAAAATACAAGGTTGTGCGGAATCAAGATAATACAAATAAGTATGTATCCTAACAACCTATGAATTACAAATGATCTATATTTGTCAAATAACTCTTTTGGATCGAGATACTTAAAGTTGTGAAGTATCCTAGTTTAAGATCGAGAGTATTTAGAAAAATTCACTCTAATGCAAAATGTATGCTTAAAAGTATTTTTATCAAGGAAATGACTTTGTATTTATAGGCAACAAAATTCACCAGTGAATTTTGTGTCGTACAAATATGGGTGCATGCATTTAATGATCCGACAAGAACATTAAATGCATTGGATAAGGTATAAGGATAAAGTCACATCAAATGACTTTGTATCCTTTTAACCAACCACCTTTACACACGTATAAACTTTGGTAAAGAACAAGTGGAATGTTATTTGGAAAGTGTGTAAAGGCAAAAGTCAATTACTCGATATCAGTGTTCAAACTTGTAAGGTCTAGAACACTGATAATCCTCCAGTGTACAGATCTGGTAAGACTTCCAGTGGACTCCGCCATTTGTCAGTCTTCTTTATTCTGACTTCAGTTTTTGACTTCAGTGAGTAGATCTGGACTGGGGTGAAGTCCAGTGAGCTAATCTGGAAAATACTCCAGATTTCCTATACAAGTATTTGCTCACTGGTCTTCCATTATTTCTGGACAAATCTTCAGAGGGACTCAGTTTCCAAGTCTGGAGTAGGTCCAGTAGAACACGTTTCTGGACAGATCTTCAGTAAGGCTCCAGTAGTCGAGTCTGGAGCGAGTCCAGTAAATCTGGACCTAACAAATTCCCCCTATTTTTTTAGAAATAATGCAAGTGTTTTCAAGCTTAAATCTATACAATTTTGTATGCTTGAAAAACACAAGTTTTGATTTTAGTCTAAAAAATCTAAGTTACTGGAAAACACTTTATAGATCATGAGTGTTTTCAGTTTCATCTTTTAAGTTCTAACTTAGACTAAATCTGATCATTTACTTTTATGAATCAAAAATTGCAACTATTATTACATACATCAACTGATAAATAGTTTACAATTTTCATAAAACAATAAATTTACAACAAGTAAATGATAAGAGTCAGGCCCTTCTTTTTGATGTCTGTCCTGGAGCATCTTCAGAAGCCTTTCTCTTTGGTGATGGAGAAGATGGTATTGATTCTGGCGATTTCATACCCATTGCAACTTCCATCTGTTGCTTTCTTCTCCATACCTTCTCAACTCTTTTCAGAAATGCTTTAACATCAGTCGACACATTTGTCTTCCCCCTGAACGTTAAAGCAATCTCTTTCAGTTCACTCCATCCAAATGTTTGGACTGAAGTACTTTTCCTTTCATCAGTAAAGTTACCCTCCCTGGTCAACTTTACTTCAAACTTGGACATGCCTTCATGATTTTCAGCTAATTTGATTTCAGCAACAGTGATCCTTCTAGCATCAGCCCTGAAATTTAACATTTCATTGTACTTGTCTTTCACTTTGGCTGTCTGGATCAATGCTTCAGTTTCCTTGGACACTCTCTTTTGCTCTACAGCAGATTGGAGTTGTTGACGATTGATTTTTCGAGAAGTGTCTAGGGGAATGAATTTGCTTACATCAGCATCTTTAATCGCTTTGATTTGTTTGGCAGTCAGTTTTGGTAAGCCAGTCATTTTCTTTCTGTACTCAAACTCCAGAGCACCAACATTCTTTCTAATCTTTCTCTGGAGGCTTACCAGTTCCTCCTTCCTCTGCCTGATGAGTTCTGGTACACTAACGCCATAAATTATAGAGTCATAAACCTGTTCTTCTTCGGCGTAAAAGGAGCGTACATGAACATCATTCAATGCATTCAGACATTGATGAACTCTGGGGTCTTCCTTCATCTTTTTGTAAACATTGATATTTATGCCTAACCTGCCAGCATTGTAAGAGTCCAGAGTACCCATAGATGCCATCTCCCTTTGATGGGCCAGCAGTTCATCTTTTTGATTTCTCTTGAAGATTTCAATCATGATGCATTCTTGTTCAAGCTTTTTGGAGGTTTCATCATCAGCAGTAGGATACTCTGATGATTCTTCAGCAGTTTGCTCTTCTTCTCCAGATACCATTTTTTCTTTTCCTTTAACAGCCTTCAGTGTAGTTGGAATATCTGGGAAGGACTCAAACTGGGGCTCACTGGCTTCAGTACCAGCAGCTTCTTTAGTCAGCATAGTGGCTTCAGTGCCAAATGCTCTTTGTGCCAAGTGCTTCAGTGTCACTTGTTTTTGATCACCATACGACTTTTCCCCCTTGGAATGATCACCAGTTCTGGACTTGAGATCATTCCATAATTGTTCTAACATATGTCTGTCCAGTGCACCAAAGGTTCTTCCTGCCACTGGAGTTGTATCAGTCACAACTTGCTTAAGTACCTGCACTTCCTTTTTAACATTTGCAACTTCTTTAGGCAAGTGTTTTGGCAACTTTTCTTCCAGCAACTTCTCCACTTGGGGTAACACCCCATCTTGAATGGTATGAAGAACAGTCTCAGAAATCTCTTTAGATAATTCTTTCAGCATACTGATTCTGAACTTCTTTGTACATTCATCACTAATTGTGCTAACAACAGCATCCTGATCAAGTGTGGACCTACTCTCCAGAGAACTTATCCTGGTAACCAACTTCTGAACCTCTTCTTTCAGACCTGGCAGTGGTTGAACAAGTTCACCTTGCACTGCAGTCTGAACAGAGTTTACCAGCCTTGTCTCCAATCCCTGGACTGCCACTTTGAAATTTTCAGTATTGTTGTTTGTGGCCAGTACCAGTTCATCAAGCTTCTCAAAAACAAGCTTCTCATTCCCAGCAAACAGATTCATCTCAGATGCAAGGTTATTTGATAATAAAGATTTAAAGTCTGAAATAACCTGCGATGAAGTCTGGAGTGATCTCTCCAGGTCCGCCACCTTACTTAAAAGGCCTTGGACCTCGGCAGAAGATGAAGTGGAGAGACCACTGGGAGGTTCAAGATTGGAAGGCAATCTGGTCATAAGAGGTACTTGTGCCCAGTCCTCTTCAGATGTTACAACTGTTGAGTCTAGCGCACGAGGTTCAGATATGTTGACTGGAGTTTGAAGTGGTGGAGGTTGAGATTGTGAAGTTTGAGTGGTTGCAAGAGTGAAGTATTGAGTATTTCTTGGAATTGAAGGTGGTGGTGGTGGTGGTGGTGGCATGTTTGATTCTGGTGGAGGTTCATTTGATTCTGGTGGTGGTGGTGGCATTTCAGCAGATATAATTGGTTGGGTGACTGAAGCAATAGCAGATGTGTCAGTATTTTCTTCTTCATCACCCAAGAAATTCATGTTTACATCAAAACCTTCAGACATTGGGGAATCTATATCATCCCATTCTGGAGCCATCCCAACTGTCTGATAAACAGTCTGTTCACCAGCCTGTTCACTAACTTGTTCACCAGCCTCTACATCCAAGTCTATTTGAGCCTCTTGCTCACCAGATACATGTTCATCAGTCTGAACATCTTGTTCAACTTGCTCAACAACCTGCTCAATAATCTGGGCAACATTTTCAATCTCCTCATCAGTCACCTGCCCAACAACTGGTACATTCTCTTGCTCAAAAATCGGAGACCCATCCAGATTCATTACATCACCAGGATGTCTTTCAGGATTCACCTGAAGTCTAGCTCTCATCAGACGCCTGTTAGTTCTAGGTCGTCTGGAAGGTTCAACAACTTCTGGTCCTTGACCTTCAGGAGCAATTTGTCGAATGGGTTGTACAGCTTCTATGATCTGTACATCTTGATCACCAGAGGGTCCTTCACTAACCTGACCTCTACCTGGAGCCACTTCAGCTTCTTCTCTCTGAAAGGAGAGCATGGACTGAGGAATATCTACCTCGTTCAGTGGAGATCTGAGGTTGACCAGATCCCTCATATACTCACTCATAGAAAAGTGAGTAGTCTCAAAATCATACTGGTCTCCAAGAGCTCTTTTAAACATGAGTGAAAGAAAACGGATATAAGGAACAAAGGGTTTTCTACCTTTCACTCTAAGACGCTCTACCAGGTCATCAAAAAGAATCTGAGCAAAAGCCACTCTAAGCCCAAACCATAGGCAGTAGGCAATCTGGAGATGGGTTTGATTTATCTGATCTAACCCTCCAGAACTGTCTCCTAGACATTCAACAATGTGGGTGAAGAAGTATCTCCATGAGTCTAACAGTTTGCTCATGTAGATAGTTCCTTTCCTGGATAGCTGGCCATGCTCATCCATGATATCTGTGTGCCCCATCAGTTTGCACACTTCCCTTGTATTGATACCAGAGGGAAGTTCAATAGGCAACTCATTCTGTTCAAAATAGTTTAACTGTAGAACAGACCTGAGTAGACTAGCAGTGAAACCAAGGGATCTGGTACCTCCCTTGAGAGAATAAGTGATTGATGAAGTTTCATCATCATATTTTGCAGTGTACCAGAATTCACAAAGGTAATCGTGGTACATCCTTCCTGGATTTAATGTTAAAGCACCATATAAAGGACATGAGAGAAAAAATGTGTTTAATCTCCCAATAACAGATTGAGCATCATGAACACTGGAGAGTGAAAGTCTGGCCATCCAGTTGTTCATGTTTATTCTTATGGCATTTGCCTCTAGAGTGATATGAGGTGCCCTTTCAACATTTTCAGAAGGAGCATATTCAGCGGCAAGCAGATTTTTAAGCGATTTGGATTGTCTAGGTGCCATTTTATAAAGAATAGATGAAGATGAAATTGAATATATATGGTTATGATGAAGATTTGATGAAGAATTGAATGGAAATGGAGTAAATAAGAGAGATAAATATGATTGGAAATTTAATGAAGAAATAAATGAAGGAATTTGAAAGATTTGGGAGTAAATATGTTCGAAGTAAATGCAAATGAAATTGAAAGTGGATATTTATAGGAGAGAGAATGTGGAACTCAAACGGTTTAATTTGAAATTATCAAATAAAATTTTGGTCGGGTTTGAGATCCGCATTAATTACATCACATCACACATAAATGTGTGACGGTTTACAGCCCACAAACATTAACAAGTTGCTCTTTTTGACTTCCCAATGTAAAAATACCATCATTACGTTGAAAAATTTACATGCCATGTAGGATTAAAATATCTTTAAAAAGGTTTGCTTACGTGGCACACACAATGATCAAGTATTTAAAAAAAATATTATGACTTATTTCAGTGCATCTGGAGGTTGACTGGACACTCCAGTATCACTGGTGGATTAGTCCAGTGAACATGTACTGATGGTACACTGGAGGGACACTCTAGTAAAGTACCAGTGAAAACCATTTTGAAAGACTGGTAACCTCAAACGTGCACGTCAACTAATACAGACAAATGAGAGGGACACATTTACAAGGAGACATAAGTCACCTCAAACACGCACTTCAACCTGTCCAATTACCAGTGAGAGGGACACATTTACAAAGTACCAGTAATATTTTCTGAAGAATTTGTCCAGTGAGAAAATAAATAAATTCCCCCTGAACTTAAAACATTTTTAAGAACAAAAATATCTTTCAAGTCTTCCCCTGGAATGTTGATCCAGAAATCTAATAATGCAAAGATAGTACACAAAGGCGTTCAATATCTGAGCAGTCACCAGATTTAAGGGTTTAACATTCCCAACTCACCAACAAGATATTCAAAAGTTTTGACATCCAGAGGTTTAGTAAAAATGTCAGCGAGTTGTTTGTCAGTGGGATAAAATGGAGTTCAATGTTGTTTTTCATAATATGATCACGTATAAAATGATACCTGAGATCAATGTGCTTCGTTCTGGAGTGCATGACTGGATTGTTCGAGATAGCAATGGCACTGGTATTATCACAAAAGATTGGGGTCTTTGAATACTTAATACCATAATCAAGCAACTGGTTCTTCATCCAGAGTATCTGAGCACAACAATTAGCTGTAGACACGTATTCAGCTTCAGCAGTGGACAATGAAACTAAAGTTTTCTTCTTACTGGTCCAGCTGACCAGTTTGCCACCAAGGAAATGACATCCACCAGTAGTGGATTTCCCGTCTATCTTACAACCTGCATGATCTGAATCTGAATAACCCATTAGATCTGTTGATGAATGTTGATGTGACAACAGCAACTTAGATTTGATTAGTCTTTTAGATTAAGACATTATGTTATTTTATGTCTTATTTATATATGTGTAATTGATAGATTATGGACTTCATGTTTTGGTAATGATCGATTACATCTTTTGGTGTTATATATATGTTTATGTATGATGTTTGTTATGTGTGTTATACAAGTACAAACATAATATATGTTAGGTTCTTTGTACATGGAGTACATGGAAAATAACTAGGCATAGATGTTGATGGTAATTAGTACTAACGAAGATAATCTTCGTTGGGTACTAACGAAGATAATCTTCGTTATATGGGCTGGGCTGCTAAGTTCGTAAGAACAAAGCCCAGCAGGCCCAATATCGATCAGAAACATATATAAATGAATGGAAACCCTAAAGTGAGGTAATCCGTTCAACTCTCACACACCTACGGCGACTAAGTTCGTTTCTAGCATATAGAAAACGAAGATAGACCACATACGGCTGATTATATACATATAATTGGCAATATATTCGATAACTAATCAAACTAGTTATCTCGTGAGGATTCCGCACTCACGACATAACAATAGACGATCTCGAGAGCAATCTGCAGCTATCGAGGGACTCACAAGATCCATGCCTGAGCCTTTGGGATACCAAAGACCTAGACTGGGGACACCTTTAAGGTACTTCAGTATGCGCTTTACAGCAAGCATATGAGATTCCTTTGGATTAGACTGATATCTGGCACATAAACATGTTGAAAACATAATATCTGGTCTACTGGCAGTTAAATACATCAGTGAACCAACCATGCCTCTATAGACAGTGGTGTTCACTGGTTTTCCATCTGGATTGGAGTCCAGTGTCAGTGGTGCAGAAATTGGAGTTGGTTTAGATGGTGAAGAGTTCATATCATATTTTTTTAAAAGATCTCTAACATATTTTTCCTGATTAATAAAGATGCCATCTTTGTTTTGTTTAATATGGAGTCCAAGAAAATATGTTAATTCACCCATCAAACTCATCTCATATTCAGTTGACATTATTTTTGAAAATTTCTGGCACATGTTTTCATCAGTAGACCCAAAAATAATATCATCAACATAAATTTGTACCATTAACAGATTACCTTTTTCATGAAGAATAAATAAGGTATTGTCAATTGCACCTCTTTTGAAACCATTTTTCAACAAATGTTTAGTCAGAGTGTCATACCAGGCACGTGGGGCTTGTCTAAGCCATAAGCGCTTTGTCCAAACGATATACCCAATGTGGATGCTTTTCATCAACGAAACCTGGTGGTTGTCTGACATAAACTTCTTCTTCAAGCTTTCCATTTAAGAAAGCACTCTTAACGTCCATCTGGTAGACTTTGAACTGATGATAAGCAGCGAATGCTAAGAATATTCTGATCGCTTAAAGTCTAGCCACTGGAGCAAATGATTCATCAAAATCGACATCTGACTGGCAGTAGCCTTGTGCTACCAGTCTGGCCTTGTTTCTGATTACGTGGCCATCTTCATCGACCTTGTTCCTGAAGACCCATCTTGTTCCAATTGGTTCTTTCTTTCCAACTGGGAAAGGAACCAGATACCAGACCTTGTTCCTTTCAAACTGGTGAAGCTCTTCTTGCATAGCAGTCACCCAGCTTGGATCTTCCATAGCCTCGTCAATCTTCTTTGGTTCCATCAAAGATAGAAAACTAACGTATAAGCATTGATTACTGGAGGCTCTTCTGGTCTGAACTCCTCTACTGGAGTCACCTATGATCTGATCAATAGGATGAGCTTTTGTCCATCTGGAGTACTGACCAGGATTTTTACTGACAACAATATCAGTGCAAGAATTCAGTTGAGTCTCCTCTGGAGTTGCTCCAGGAGGAGGATCTTGCCAGACTACTTCAGTATCTTCATCTGAGTCATTTAAATCACGATTTGCATCATGAAATTCTTCATTTGAAGGCATTTCTTGAAGTACTGGTTCAGTTTGGAATTCTTCATAAGAAGACATTTCTGGTATATTCTCAACTGACACTGATACTGGGGGAGTAGTACGAACATCTGATCCAATATTAATTTCAGAGGGTAGTTTGAAAATAATAGAAGGATATAATGGAGTACTACTGGAGTGTTTCTTTTTCTGAACAGGTTCCAGATCAGGATGACTGGAAACTGTGTCTTCTGAATCTTCTTTATTGTCGTTTATAGGATCAGATTCACAAAAGACAATTGGAGTTACTGGGGGAGTGTCAAGGGCTGGCTTCTTGTTGATTGCATCATTTGATTCATCAAATGTTACATGAATTGACTCATGGACCTTCTCCAGTCTCTTGTTGTAGACTCTGAAGGCCTTGCGAATGGCTGAATAGCCTAAGAAATACCCTTCATCAGCTTTGGCAACAAATTTGCCTAACTGACTGGAGTCGTTCAGGATGTAAACTGGACATCCAAAAACATGAAAATAACCAATATTTGGTTTTCTATTTCTTAAGACTTCATAGGCTGTCTTTTTGTGTCGTTTCACATACACTGACCGGTTCTGGGTGTGGCAAGCAGTAGCAATTACTTCAGCCCAGAAACTGGTAGACAGACCAGATTCAGCAAGCATACTCCTGGCAGCTTCTATCAGCGTTCGATTCTTCCTTTCCACCACTCCATTCTGTTCTGGAGAGCGGGCTGATGAGAAGTTCTGGGAGATGCCAGTGTCAGTACAGAATGACTCCAGAGTTGCATTCTGGAATTCTGTTCCATTGTCACTTCTTAACTGACACACCTTTCGACTGTACTTGAGCTCAATTTGCTTGATAAGATTGATGATTTCAGCAGCAGCTTCACTTTTAGACCCCAGAAAGATCACCCAACAATATCTGGAGAATTCATCTATGATCACCAGGGTGTATCTTTTACCAGCACGAGTCTGAACGTTCACTGGACCAAAGAGGTCCACATGAAGCATATGAAGAGGTTCAGATATGCTGAAATTCTGTCTGGTCTTGAAACTGGTACGTTTTTGCTTACCCATCTCACATCCTGGACATAGCCTTTCCTTTTTGAAGGAAACTGAAGGTATCCCATCTACAAGTTGTTTTCTGGACAACTTATTAATATTCTTGAAATTTAAATGGGATAACCTTTTGTGCCATAACCAGTTTATGTCTTCATCAGCTTGAGTATAGAAACACTGCTCTGAAGGAGAGCTTTCCATATCCATCACGTACACATTCCCTTTTCTGGGAGCAATCAACACTACCTTCCAGTCCTTGTTGAATACGATACCCTGAGCAATATTGAATAAAACTTGATAGCCATCATCACACAGTTGGCTTACACTGATCAGGTTATATTTCAAACCATTCACAAATGCAACACGTCTGAACTTGACTTGTTCAGAACACCGTATCCCTCAGTCTTTCCACAACTATCATTTCCAAAAGTAATGGAGGGTCCATCAGAAATGGTGAACTCCTCCAGCAGGGTCTTACATCCGGTCATCGTCCTGCCAGCAGCACTGTCAAGATACCAGATATATTTCTTTCGATCGCCCTGCACATACACCAGATATTATCAGTTAGATTTGGGAACCCATCGACTGATGGGTTCACTGGACCCTCCCTTATAGGTCCCTGGGGCAATCTGGTTTAGTTCACTTTCTTCAACAGTGGTCTTAGTTGAAAAGACCACTGGGGTTGATAGTTTTGAAACCTTTTTCTTTTTCTCAACTGGAGAAATAGATTTAACTTTCTTTGCAAAAGGTTTTGTATTTTGTCTAGGGCCAGATGAAGTACCCTCAATAAAGTTTAATCTTGCATTAAAACTTTGAAATTGAACGAGTCAGTGTTTGAATCTGGCTCTCTAACCTGGACAAAATATTTTCTTCAGATGATACCTTAGCCTTTCCAGTTCTAGGCTTAGGTAAGGGATTGGTCTGAGGCAAAGGTTTCGTCTGTTTGACCTTTTGAACTGGAGCAGTCATCTGGAATGCTCCAGTCTTAACCTCTGGGGATTGCACTGGGTAAATATTGGCCTTGGGAGTTACAGGCTCATCATAAACAGTGGTAGGCCTGAACCCCTCTGGTAATCGATCGATTACTGGTATTAATGATGCTACATGAGTATTTCCATCTAAATATGCACGTTTTTTAGTAGGAAATTGATTTACTCCAGCATCATATGGCTTTCTGGTTTCTAGCCATGATTTAATCACCAGTTTTTCTTTCTCTAAAATGATTTCAAGATCTTGTTTTTCTTGAATCAATTGTTCAGTTACCAGAACTTGGGCTTGAAATGCCAGTTCAATGTCTTGAAATTTAAATGGGATAACCTTTTGTGCCATAACCAGTTTATGTCTTCATCAGCTTGAGTATAGAAACACTGCTCTGAAGGAGAGCTTTCCATATCCATCACGTACACATTCCCTTTTCTGGGAGCAATCAACACTACCTTCCAGTCCTTGTTGAATACGATACCCTGAGCAATATTGAATAAAACTTGATAGCCATCATCACACAGTTGGCTTACACTGATCAGGTTATATTTCAAACCATTCACAAATGCAACACGTCTGAACTTGACTTGTTCAGAACACCGTATCCCTCAGTCTTTCCACAACTATCATTTCCAAAAGTAATGGAGGGTCCATCAGAAATGGTGAACTCCTCCAGCAGGGTCTTACATCCGGTCATCGTCCTGCCAGCAGCACTGTCAAGATACCAGATATATTTCTTTCGATCGCCCTGCACATACACCAGATATTATCAGTTAGATTTGGGAACCCATCGACTGATGGGTTCACTGGACCCTCCCTTATAGGTCCCTGGGGCAATCTGGTTTAGTTCACTTTCTTCAACAGTGGTCTTAGTTGAAAAGACCACTGGGGTTGATTGTTTTGAAACCTTTTTCTTTTTCTCAACTGGAGAAATAGATTTAACTTTCTTTGCAAAAGGTTTTGTATTTTGTCTAGGGCCAGATGAAGTACCCTCAATAAAGTTTAATCTTGCATTAAAACTTTGAAATTGAACGAGTCAGTGTTTGAATCTGGCTCTCTAACCTGGACAAAATATTTTCTTCAGATGATACCTTAGCCTTTCCAGTTCTAGGCTTAGGTAAGGGATTGGTCTGAGGCAAAGGTTTCGTCTGTTTGACCTTTTGAACTGGAGCAGTCATCTGGAATGCTCCAGTCTTAACCTCTGGGGATTGCACTGGGTAAATATTGGCCTTGGGAGTTACAGGCTCATCATAAACAGTGGTAGGCCTGAACCCCTCTGGTAATCGATCGATTACTGGTATTAATGATGCTACATGAGTATTTCCATCTAAATATGCACGTTTTTTAGTAGGAAATTGATTTACTCCAGCATCATATGGCTTTCTGGTTTCTAGCCATGATTTAATCACCAGTTTTTCTTTCTCTAAAATGATTTCAAGATCTTGTTTTTCTTGAATCAATTGTTCAGTTACCAGAACTTGGGCTTGAAATGCCAGTTCAATGTCTTGAAATTCTTTCAATTTTGATTTTAAGACAGTTATTTCAGAAAAATCTGTTTCTAGACCATTTACACAATCAGATCTAACAGTTTCTACAAATATCAAATCAGAATTAAGAGCTTCAGCTATGTCCAGTTTTAATTCTTGGTCAATTGCAGTATCATAATCACTAACCTTTTTAATAACAATGTCCACCCATCGTCCAGATGTGACATCTTCCTTCACCAGGTGCTCATCGTCTGCCAGAGCCATGTAACAGCAATCTCTTTCTTCTTCTTCATCAGCAGATGATTCATCAGAAGGAACCCACTTCTCTTCAGTTGTTGCGATCATGCACTTATTATTGTTTTCAATTTGTTGTGCCATGAGAGCAATCTGGGCCTTAAGCTTTTTATATTTCAATTTATAGCTATCATCAGGCTTATTATTTGAAGAAAATGGACCAGGCTTGTATACAAACTGGCTGGACCTGCAATCTTTCATGAAATGACCCTTTTTACCACACTTAAAGCATGTCAAATTGGTCTTATCAGTTGAAGAACTGGATGCAAATTGTCCAGATGGCCTATTTGCTCTTGCTTTGAAATGGTTAAACGTTTTAGCAATCATTGCAATAAGGTCATCATCATCAGTTTCATCACAACAGTCTGGAGAGATTTGACTGGACTCTCCAGAATCCATGAGTTCAGACACCATCTTCTTCAAAGAAAATACATTCTCAGAAGATATCAGTGCTGTATTTTGTGGTTCAGTATGACTAACCACATTAGGACTACTGGAGGCATGGCTAAAAGCATCTTGTTCTGCCACCACTCTCTGGGCTTGATTTTCTTCAGTGTACCTGAAAGCTCCATATAAAGTTGAGAGAGTGTGTGTGTGCAGAGTTTTACCTTGTCGTAAGACCAGGATCATGTGAGACCATTTGGTGGGCAGAATATCACAAAATTTCTCCAGAAGTATATCCTTGTCCTTCTCAACCCCAAGACCTCTCAACTGGTTTATGATACTCATAAATCCGGTGTAAGTACCAGTGAGAGACTCATTAGGCTGAGCAAAAAATGACTCATACCTCTTGTTTAAGGAAACCTTTCTGGTGACAATGGTGTCATCTCCTCCTTCATGCTGGTTTAAAAGTTCATCCCACATGGTTTTAGCACTAGGAAAAAGAACTAGTGTGGGAATTAGGGTTTCTGGAACGGCCCCGAGGATCATGTTTTTGAGAAGGGTGTCTAGATTCACCAGTCTCCTCTCCTCTTCAGACCAATGTTCCTCCCTCTTTTCCCTTCCTCTTCTAGATCCAGAAGGATCAAGAAGGGGATTGAGAGGTGATGTAGGGACATAAGGACCTTCATTTAAGATTTTCATCATGTTCCTCTCAATACCAGTGATATGCAAAACCATCCTAGCCTTCCACGTACCAAACTCATCACTGTTCCCACTGAATTTAGGAACAGATTATTTGAATAGTACACATGCACGTGTGGAGAAGCAGGAGTAGGAGGAGGAGGTGGTGGATTAGTGTTATTAACAATAGGTGGTTCATTATTTTGATCATTAATATTGACATTAGGATCGGGACCAAGATTAAAACTTCCTTGTGTATTTTCTTGGTTAGCCATCAAAGAAACAGATCTAGGCAATGTTTAGCCTTCTGCTCTGATACCAAATGTGAGTCCCTTAAATACGATGGTTAACCTAGAAAGTGTATAATATAACAAGTCTAATAATCACTAGAATGGACTAGTATTACTTAAATATAAATGCAAGTATATAAATAAAGTAATACAAGACTTAAAGCAATAAACAAGTAAAGTGGAACATTATGTATTTTTCAATGGTGTATTTTATTTATGATGTTTAAATAAAATAAAAGGTTGTGCGGAATCAAGATAATACAAATAAGTATGTATCCTAACAACCTATGAATTACAAATGATCTATATTTGTCAAATAACTCTTTTGGATCGAGATACTTAAAGTTGTGAAGTATCCCAGTTTAAGATCGAGAGTATTTAGAAAAATTCACTCTAATGCAAAATGTATGCTTAAAAGTATTTTTATCAAGGAAATGACTTTGTATTTATAGGCAACAAAATTCACCAGTGAATTTTGTGCCGTACAAATATGGTTGCATGCATTTAATGATCCGACAAGAACATTAAATGCATTGGATAAGGTATAAGGATAAATTCACATCAAATGACTTTGTATCCTTTTAACCAACCACCTTTACACACGTATAAACTTTGGTAAAGAACAAGTGGAATGTTCTTTGTAAAGTGTGTAAAGGCAAAAGTCAATTACTCGATATCAGTGTTCAGACTTGTAAGGTCTAGAACACTGATAATCCTCCAGTGTACAGATCTGGTAAGACTTCCAGTGGACTCCGCCATTTGTCAGTCTTCTTTATTCTGACTTCACTGAGAATGTCTTCAGTAGAGTAGATCTGGACTGGGGTGAAGTCCAGTGAGCTAATCTGGAGAATACTCCAGATTTCCTATACAAGTATTTGCTCACTGGTCTTCCATTATTTCTGGACAAATGTTCAGAGGGACTCCAGTTTCCAAGTCTGGAGTAGGTCCAGTAGAACACGTTTCTGGACAGATCTTCAGTAAGGCTCCAGTAGTCGAGTCTGGAGCGAGTCCAGTAAATCTGGACCTAACAAAAAATCTGACATCGCGAGCCACCGTCTCGCACGGTGAGACATACCGTCTCAGACGGTAATCCATTTTATTTGACCGTCTGACACGCTACCAGCCACCGTCTTAGACGGTGGCTTGGAAAATGAGTTTTTACCGTCGTGCACCGTAAAACAGAAGGTCTTACCGTCTAGCTACCGTAAAGCTTTATTGAATGATCCACGCCACCGTCTCAGACGGTAATCCATTTTATTTGACCGTCTGACACGCTACCAGCCACCGTCTCAGACGGTAATCCATTTTATTTGACCGTCTGACACGCTACCAGCCACCGTCTCAGACGGTGGGTTTACCGTTTCACACGGTCAAAAATTTTTATTTTATTTTTTTTTATTTTTTTTTATTTTTTTATATATTTTAACTACAGCCACAACTTGATTTCAAAACTTGCAATTACATTGAAATTAAACTCGGACAAACATTCCAATTCAAAATATTCATGATCAATCTAGGAAGTGGTTTCAAATAAAAATGCTCTAACTTGAGGTTCAAGTTCAAAGCGTCTCTAGGGTAAGTAAACAACTCGGCTAGCATCTCTATCCAATTCTCACCCTTTTCCACCCCGGTCAAAATGTTCTCCGGCAAATAATCAAATCCCCTTCCCGAACTAGCACCCGAATCAAACTTGATAATCCTATCTAAGGTAACAAACGACATAGTTACCTTTTTACCATCAACAGTTCCTACTAACTTAGTGCTCTCAGGAGGGTTATTACCAACATGTCTTTCCAAAGTACCCATCCATTCGACAATTCCTTCTAAATTAACATCAACCTCATCATTATTGTTCCAAACCAATGCATTTTTCCATCCCATATTTTCAAATGCCTCAACAAAACCAAACCCTCTAAATTCCTGCCAAGCGGTTTTCCTTTCACCCAATAATTGTTTTTTCATAATTTCCGCCTCCCCCATTTTATCTCTAAACAATTCTAATTGCCATTTACGGGGTAAAGAGTGTAAAGGAGTACCGTGTTTCCATTCGGGTTTTTCTTCTTCATCAACTTTCATCTCTTCCTGTTGAGACGCTATTTCCTCTTCTTCCTCTTCTTCAATGATCAAGTGTCTTTTCTTTCTTTTTGGTTGACTAGAAGAAGAAGGCTCGGTTGACTTGGCCAACTTCTTCATCAACTTTCCGGCTGCTTTCTTCATCCTATTAACAAAAACTAACCAAAAACAACAAACCTTATCAATAGTTAGTAATTAAAAGCAAAGAGAAAGAAAAAAAAAATTCGTTTTTGAATTTACCCAAATCTCACAATCAAGGCTGAAATTGAACAAACAAAGATAAGGGTTTTGTAGCCCTTGAAAAATTATGCACTTTAGCCTCAAGAATCGTTAAATTTGGTGAGAATTAAAGAAGTTATGGTTGAATGAAGATTTAGGGTTTTATGGAAAATAATTGGGGAAGAAAATTGAGAGAGAAAGAAGGAGATAGATGTTCAGATATGTGGTGAAAAAGAGATTAAAGTCGGTTATATGGCTGTAAATAAAAAAAAATCGATATTTAAAAAACAAATAAAAAAAAAATCTGACATCGCGAGCCACCGTCTCGCACGGTGAGACATACCGTCTCAGACGGTAATCCATTTTATTTGACCGTCTGACACGCTACCAGCCACCGTCTCAGACGGTGGCTTGGAAAATGAGTTTTTACCGTCTTGTGCACCGTAAAACAGAAGGTCTTACCGTCTAGCTACCGTAAAGCTTTATTGAATGATCCACGCCACCGTCTCAGACGGTGGGTTTACCGTTTCACACGGTCAAAAATATTTTTATTATTTTTTATTTTTTATTTTTTATTTTTTATTTTTTTAACTACAACCACAACTTGATTTCAAAACTTGCAATTACATTGAAATTAAACTCCCTTCCCCAACTTAAAGGTACATTGTCCCCAATGTACACCCGAAATTAGAAATGAGTTAATCGGCTTGAAAAATTGCAAAAACGACTCACTTTTTCACCCAAACCGACCTTCCCCAACTTAATTCTAAAGCATAGGTGCTGAGAATTAAGTTCCTTGTGTGATTATGCAACAAAAATTACCAAAACAACTAAAAAAAGTGCACGAAAAGAAAACATACTGAAATTGAAGCTATAAACAAACAAACAACGGGTTGCCTCCCGTTTAGCGCTAAGTTTATTGTCCTCAGCCCGACATTACCTCACATGAAATTCAAGCAACCTCATAGGATGGTGGACTTGAGATGAAGTTCACCATTTCCTTTGTAGCTCCATTGATGTCGGTTGCATCCAAATACGGCTTCAAACGGTGTCCATTGACCATTTGCTTCACACCATCTTTTGGATCTTCAATCTCAATCTCTCCAAACTTTCCAACTCTTGTGACAACATATGGACCCATCCATTTGCTTTTGAGCTTTCCCGGAAAGAACTTGAGTCTTGAATTGTAAAGCCATACCTTTTGGCCAACTTCGAACACCTTCTTCTTCAATTTGGCATCATGAACCGCTTTCATCTTGTCTTTGTAAGTTGATGCACATTCATAAGCCTCATTCCTTAACTCTTCCAATTCACATAGTTTCAACTTCCTTTCTTTGCCTGCATTCTCAAAATCCATGTTAACGGTCTTAACGGCCCATAATGCCCTATGTGCTAGTTCCATTGGAAGATGACAACCCTTCCCATAAACCAACCGGTAAGGAGTAGTGCCAATAGGTGTCTTAAAAGCGGTTCGGTAAGCCCATAAAGCATCATTGAGTTTGGTTGACCAATCTTTTCTATCGGGTCTTACCGTCTTTTGCAAAAATTTCTTTAATTTGCCTATTGGACACTTCTACTTGCCCACTTGTTTGTGGGTGATATGGAGTGGCAATCCGGTGGTTTATGCCATACCGTTTGAGAAGTTTTCCAAACTAAAATTTTTTGAAATGAGATCCCCCATCGCTTATGATCACACGAGGGATTCCAAATCTTGAGAAAATGTTGCTTTGGACAAACTTGCACACAACGGTATGGTCATTGGTCTTGGTGGCTATGGCTTCTACCCATTTTGACACATAATCTACCGCCACCAAAATATAGTAATTACCAAAAGAATTTGGGAAAGGACCCATAAAATCAATGCCCCAAACATCAAATATATTGACAACTAAAATGGGTTGCATGGGCATCTCATTCCTCTTAGTAATACTACCTAGTTGTTGACACCTAACACATTTTTTAACAAATTCAGCGGCGTCCTTAAAAATGTTAGGCCAAAACAAACCACACATAAGAACCTTATAACCTGTCTTTTGACCGCTGAAATGACCTCCACATGCAAATGAGTGTGCATGAGTCAACACCTCCTGAATCTCCTCATCCGGTTCATCCCAAATGTATTGCTTGGCTTGTGCAAGGAATTGTTGCTTCTTTCGCTTAGCCCAATGCTCCGGTAGCTTACCTGCGGACAGAAAATTCACAATATTTGCATACCAAGGAACAACAGAAACGGTTAGTAAATATTCATCCGGAAATGTCTCGTTGATCTCCTTGGTTGAATCATCATCCATAACTTGAATTCTTGACAAGTGGTCCGCCACCACATTCTCACTTCCCTTCTTGTCTCGAATTTCCAAGTCAAATTCTTGTAGTAGCAAGACCCATCTAATTAGCCTTGGCTTTGCATCCTTCTTTTCCATCAAATGTTAACCGCGCTATGATCTGTGTACACAATCACTTTGCTACCACAAATATAAGAACGAAACTTGTCAAGAGCATAAACAACCGCAAGCAATTCTTTTTCGGTGGTTGTATAATTCAGTTGGGCATCCGATAAAGTCTTGCTTGCATAATAAATCACAACGGGTTTCTTGTCCACCCGTTGTTCCAAAACAGCCCCAATGGCAAAGTCACTTGCATCACACATGATTTCAAATGGCATGGACCAATTAGGTGATTGCAAAATGGGGCTTCAACCAATTTCTCTTTTAAGGTTTCAAAAGCTTTCAAACACTCATTATCAAACTCAAAAGGTACATCTTTCAACAACAAATTGCACAATGGTTTGGTAATGACACTAAATCCTTTTATAAACCTTCTATAAAATCCGGCATGTCCAAGAAAAGAACGGACACCCTTAACATTGGTCGGGGGAGGTAAAGTAGAAATCACTTTGATTTTGGCCCGGTCAACTTTCATGCCTTTCTTTGAAATCACATGACCCAAAACCGTCCCCTCTTGAACCAAAAAGTGGCTCTTTTCCCAACTTAAGACCAAATTCGTTTCAACACATCTTTTCAAAACTTTGGTTAGCTCATTAAGACAGTTATCAAAGGTTTGACCAAAAATTGAAAAGTCAACCATAAAAATCTCTAAGGAATCACCGACCATATCCGAAAAGATACTCATCATGCACCTTTGGAAGGTGGCTGGAGCATTACATAACCCGAATGGCATTCGCCTAAAGGCAAAAGTTCCATAGGGACATGTAAATGTGGTCTTATGTTGGTCATCGGGATGAATAGCAATTTGATTATAACCTTAATAACCATCTAGAAAACAATAAAATTGCTGACCTGCAAGCTTTTCGATGATTTGATCAATGAATGGCAATGGGAAATGATCTTTTGAAGTAGCGGTGTTCAACTTTCGGTAGTCAATGCATACCCTCCACCCGGTGATGGGTCGGGTCGCAATTTGTTCACCACTATCTCCTTTCACCACTTGAATTCCAGCTTTCTTAGGTACCGTTTGTGTTGGACTTACCCATGTATTATCTGAAATAGGGTAAATAATTCCAGCATCCAACCACTTTAGCACCTCTTTCTTCACCACTTCACGCATATGAGGATTCAATCTCCTTTGAGCATCACGTGAAGGCTTTGCTTCAGAATCGGTGATTATCTTATGCATCACAATTGATGGACTAATGCCTTTCAAATCGGCAATTGTCCATCCAATGGCCACCTTATATTCCTTGAGCACCTTAAATAATGCTCTTTCTTGCATTTCTTCCAAATTTGATGCAATGATCACCGGCAAAGTTTGTTTATCTCCCAAAAATGCATACTTCAAATGAGATGGGAGCTCTTTCAACTCAACTTGTGGTAGACTTTCAATGGATGGCTTGAGATGAGTATCAATACGGTCCGGTAAACTTTCCACTAAATGAGTCCATGGTGGTCTACCTTCTTGAATTGCCATAATCTCCCAATCTTTTTCTTCCTTCTTCAATGTTTCACTATGCTCCAAGATTAACCTGTCAACCAAAGCACAATTCTCCCGTGTGTCTTCCTCATTTTCATGAGGAATGCACTCATCAATGACGTCCGCCATAAAGCATTCGTCACTAACTACGGGGTTAGGAACACTAGCAAAAACATTCAATCTTATCTTACGGTTGCCAAAAGTCATTTCCACCGTACCCCTTCTACAATCAATTAATGCATTAGCGGTGGCCAAAAAGGGTCTACCCATGATGACATTGGGCTGCCTAACATTACCGCTTGGTGCAAAATCAAGTACCAAAAAGTCTACGGGGTAATAAAAGTCCCAACCTTAACAATCACATCTTTGACAATTCCTCTAGGGAGTTTAAGGGACAAATCAGCCATCACCAAGGTGGTGTTGACTTTTTCCAACGGTCCAAAGTCATATTGGTCATACAAACTTCCCGGAAGAATGCTCACACCCGCCCCCATATCCAAAAGTGCCTTGTTCATTTTGAAATCACCAACTTGAATAGTAATTAAAGGCGCTCCCAGATCTTGGAGTTTAGGTGGGAGTATACCCATCACAACGACACTAACTTCCTCATTTAAAACAATTTTCTTTGGAAGCTTATGATGCCGTTTTTGGGTACACAAATCCTTAAGATACTTAGCATAAGCCGGAACTTGCTTGATTATGTCAATAAGAGGTATATTGATTTTCACTTGTTTAAAAATTTCCCACATTTCTTTCTCATGGGGACCTCTTTTCTTAAGTGTAGGCCTAAGTTTTGGATCAATCAAAGCCAAAGGAAAAGGAATGGTATTATCCTCCATATCCTTTTCTTGTTTTTCAGAAAATTTACCACTAGACCTATTGTTTTCTACCTCTTTAAAAGACACTTTTTTATTTGATTTAGGTTGAACAAGTTCCGGTTCATGCTCACTATCTTCATTCTCATCAACATCCTCCACCACACCATCAACAAGTGATGATGGAGGCACAACTTTATTATCATAAACTTTACCACTACGAAGAAGGCTTACATTGTTTATCTCCACATTCTTGACATTCTTTGAGCCGCCACTTTGATGTTGTGGATTGATCTTCGTATCACTTGGTAGCTTCCCCGGATTCTTCCTCAATTCCGATACATCCTCCGCCAATTGCCCAACTTGCTTTTGCAAACTCTCAACCATTTTATCCCGAATCTCATTCTTCCTATCCATCTCTTTCAAGTAATCCATAATCTCCCGAGTTGACACATTATCACTTCCCGAAGACCCACCTTGGTAATTCCCTTGGTTGTAATTTTGGCCTTGAAATGGTTGAGATGGTACCCCACTGTTTTGGTTATTTCCTTGAAAGTTCGGGTTGAGTTGGTTTGAAGAATTGCCATATCTAAAGTTTGGATGATTTCTCATCCCCGGATGATAAGTGTTGGAGTTCATGTCATATTGCTTCTTCTCTCCATACACTTGATTCACTTTTCAATTTGATCCAAGTCTAATGGGCATTGCAAAGCCGAATGTCCCAACTCATCACACCTTTCACAAATCGGATAGTCTTGAGATACTTGATAAACACCCCGATTTTCAGCCTTCCCCAACTTAGCAAACTTTTGCTCCAATGCTTCAAGTCTATCTTTTGTAGCTTGATCACTAGTTGATGAAGAGGCTATTGGACGTCTTGCTCTCCTATTCGATTGAGCTTGCCTTTTTGAGTTCACACTCATCTTCTCCAAGAATTTCCAATCAACATCTTCGGGATTTGTCAAGAAAGTACCATTGCTAATCGAATTCACATCCCTCTTTTCTTCCGATAGCAAACCATCATAGAAAGCCGTGATCAATTCCCATTTAGCAATTCCATGATGGGGACATACTCTCAACAACTCATTAAACCTCTTAAAAGCTTCATAAAATGTTTCACCCGATTGTTGCTGAAAAGTTCTTATCGAATTCCTTGCATCACTAGTCTTTTGCATGGTTGTAATACTCATCCAAAAATTGTTGTTGCATTTCAGCCCATGAAAAGATACTACCCGATGGCAATGTCAAGAACCATTGCTTTGCCTTATCCTTCAAAGTAAACTGAAATAAGACTAGCTTAACTTCATCCGGTGAAAATCCTTGGCCTCCAATAGTACCACAAATCGCCTCAAACTCCGACAAATGCAAATAAGGCTCTTCCGCCGCCATCCCATGAAAACTTGGCAAAATACTCAAACATTGAGGTCTGACCTCAAATGCTCTACCTCTCAAAACCGGTGGAACAATGGGTGAAGCATTAACGGCTATGGCGGGTCGAAAATGACTATCAACTCCTTGTGGTGGAGGTTGATAGTTCATATTTGGCATGGCCCGGTTATGTGGTTGGTAATTTGGTTAGGCTACACGATGGTTAAGGCGAGGTGGTGGACCTTGAGGAAGAACTCTTGGTCCTGTGGTTTATGTATTGAGGTTGGTTATATTGGGGTTGGTTGTATTGAGGATATCGAAGGTTTTGTGGTTGCTCATAATCTCCCCCATGGTTCCAATCATACCCATCCGAATTATTATCAAACCTCCTGTCATCCCAATGATTCACCCTATCATGGAGCCTATCATAAAACGACCCATCCGCATCCCGTGATGCATCTCCAATATAAGTTGGTGTTCTAGGTCGGTTTGGAGTTGTGTAAGCACTTCTTATTGATGGGGGTGGGTTTCGTGGTGGAGTTTGATTTTGGTTATTTGGTTCAGGGTTGGTTTCTTGTGGAGTTATGGTGGGTTGGATGGTTGGTTGTGGATCTGGTTGACCACCCATGTTTACACGATGAAATATCCGATTCCTTCTAGCTATTTTCTCAATTTCCGGATCAAACAACAAAGGTGATGTATTCTTGGAATACCTCGTATGCATACACTACTTGAAATCTGCACAATCAACACACCTCGTGTAATACTGAACTACAAGAATGAAAAAAGAAACAAACAAGAACTGAAACAAAACAAAACAAAACTAAATATTTTTAGATTTATCTGAAAATTTTAAATAAACTACTTGAAAACAAAATTTCAACACTTTGCACACCGATTCCCCGGCAGCGGCGCCAAAATTTGATCGTTGTCGTTGGACCGATCAAAAATATAAACTAAATACCAATAACTAGTATGGGTAAGTTGAGTATCGTATCCTCAGGGAATCATGGGAAAATGTTGAACAATTTACAAACTTGATTAAAATAAGCATAAACTTAAAATTGATTGTTGGATTGATTTGATTAAAACTAAAAATGATTGAAACTTAACAATAGAATTCAATAATAAAAAAAAGTAGACCATTCTCACGATCCCAATTATGCTTTCAAAAGTATAACCTAACTTATATTCGTTGGAAATCACATAGACATGATTCGTTATAAAGCTTGGAATGAATGAACGTGAAGGACTAATTGATTAGGTTGTGATGATTCACGATAATGAAAACCGAGTAATTGACACAACTAAATTATTTATCCATTAACAAGATTACAATTTCATAAGAGATTATTCCAATAATTAATGATTAACAAGAAATTGAAATCAAAAGATAGATGGAATTCATTCAAAGTTATAAGCAAATAATCATTCATTCAAACCAAATAACATTAGATGCAAAACACTAATCAAGAATTAAACATCTAATCCAACTTTAATATAAGAAAGGTTGAATACAATTGTCTTACATAATTGTTCATATGAGAATGATCTAAAGAGAATTAGCCTTCCATATTCATCAATGAATCTTCAATTTGGATTGTAATCTCCATGATCTTGTGATTGAATGATGATTTGATGATGATTTTGGGGCTTGGAAGAAGTGGGTTGCTGCTCTAGATCTTAGAAATTAGGGTATAATTAAGTCTAAAGTCGTATTTGCAAATATAACCCAAAATACAATAAAAACCCTTAAAATTCGAAATCTGTTCAAGTGAACCACCGTCTGGGACGGTGGTGTGTACCGTCTCAGACGGTCATTCAATTTTCTTCAGAAACCTTTACGCTCAACTGGACGTCTCAAACGGTGCCTTCAAATGGCCCACCGTCTCAGACGGTGGGTTCTACCGTGCCAGACGGTCACTTTATTTGGCCCACCGTTCCAGACGGTGGGTATTAGCGTCTCAGACGGTGGTCAGTTTTCCAGAATTCCGGAGTTGACTTTCTTTGACTTCAAGCTTCAATTGACCTTCTTCTTGACCCGATTAGTCCAAATTACCACTTAGAGCCTAAAACACTTAAACAAACATAAACGCACCCTAATCTTCTATTAACATGCACAAAGTGGTCCAAATTACCCATTAACATCATGTTTTTAGGCGTTTATCAGTAGTTTAAAGTTATTTGATGTACTTGAAAAATAAAATAGATTTACCGTTAAAAATATATATTTTTTAAAACGGCCGAATTTTATTAATTCTCATATTATTTTTTAAAATTTGTGTGCATTGCATTTTTTAAAAGTAATAATTAATTCAATAACAATTTGTAAAATATATGCTAATATGAAATTATCATGTCACCAAAAATAAGTCAAAAGCATTTCATTTTTATACTCCCTCCGTCCCACTAAATGTCCTATTTTGAATTTTAAAGTCTTCTTTATAAACTTTGACCTTAATATTTTAATTTGTGTTATATAATATTTGATAAAAATTATATTAGTTGATTGAGTTTTAAATGTATATTTTAGCCCTATTTTATTTAATCTATATGGACAGACTTTAAGTTTATGTACTGGCCGGTCTCAACTTTGAAATAAACACATACACTATAACATAAATAAATAGAACTGAATCATCTATGTGTATATACGACAAACATGGACCATTTCCTGTAGGGTATTACAAATATACAAGTGGCTTCATATTTTGACTCGTTACCTAAATTATTGACGAGGTGTAAATGTGTAATATATCTTACATTTTTTATGCTATCTATTTTATGTACTTCTATTAGAAAGTATGTATGGTTAAAGTTATTGTTGAACTAACCTAGAATACGACAGAACCTAAAACTAAAACAGGGCTAAATCACTAACGTACATTCAATAATTTACTCTTAAATTTAACTCGATCAAGTAAGAAAATCCATAATCTTTAGAACTTTTTTGTTATCTGTTAAATATATATTAAGATGCAGAAAACTTAAACATACTCTAACTCAATTAACATTCAAATGTTAATTACGTACATGATCAATTAGCCAGCTAAGAAAGAAGCGCTGGGATTTTCAAGCGTGCTGGGATTTCTGCTAAGAAAGAAGCGCCAGTGAATTTTTTGACCGACCCAACGGAAGGAAGATCAACCTAAGACCAGCTGACATTTTGGTCTTTGGATGGATGAGAGGAAAACATGCATGTGTGGATCTTACGGGGGTCTCCCCTCTCGTGGGCTTAGGGTGTGGTATGTTCACAGTGGGTCATGCTGCTTTAAAAGCTGCTTCATTCAAAGTGGCCAAATGTAACACCCCAGAGATTTAAGGTAAAAAGAATTTAACCCTTTTATAGTTTCGACATTAAATTAATTTCCTAGTATTTTATTTTTGGAAATGGGGTTAATTTAGTTGGAACTTTAGCGGATAGCGGGTATTTTATTACCCAAAAAGTAAATGGGGCGTGGCAGCCCCATAGTGTGCCAGCCACCCTTTTTGTTGGTGATTCACCATTCCACAACTCCCATCTATTCTTCTCATTTCATCTTCATTGCTTTCCATTATCAATTCATGCAATTCAATCAAGCTACTCTAAGATCATCATAACAATAACCTCTTAAAATCAAGTAATTGAAAAGCTAGGGTTTGAGGAAAGAAGTGGTGGTGGCCGAAATTCTAGAGGAAAAAGGGGAGAAAAGAAGTTGTAATCCAAAGTCTTGATTTAACTTATTGTTTGTTGAGGTATTGACTTCCCCTAAATTTAGTCTTTATATTCTTGTGAAATTAGGGTTCAGGGATGAACCAAATTGGGGGTTTTGCTAGAAAATGAATTATGGCTAATTTCCCCAATTCCTTAGTTAACCTAGTTGTCATTGAGTTATGTGTTGAGTTTGATTATGAAATTGATAAGCTTATGTGATAATTTTGGTTTATGAGAAAAGATGAGTTTTACAAGTAATTGAAATGTTGATGAAAATGGTAGGTTGAACTACCTATGATATGGTGGAAGTAAAAAGGAGACTCAATGACAAATGGGTTGGGTTTTGGGTTTAGAAAGGCTAGTGATTGAGTATGGCTAGGTTAAGCTAGTCAAGTTGTGATTATAAGCTTATGCATTTTATGACATGATTATAGGTTGAAGCTTGTTTGTGCTTAATCGTTTTAGCTTTGTTGATCTAGTTGCGGAGGAGGTGAGTATATTTGCATACCTTTATGTTTACGTTGGGTCAATTGACCACATCATGTTGAAATGTGTTATTCATGTGTGGTAATTGATTTGGCTAGACCCGGGTGGGGTCAATTGTTATGAGGCCTAAGAACCTCCGGGGCCTAAGAACCCCTATTGTTGTTGAGAAAATGCCTAAGAACCTCTCGGGGCCTAAGAACCCCGATATTCTCTAATGGATCCATATATGTTGTTTATTGTACAAAGGTGAGCATGTAGGTATGGCACGACGGTGTCATGGGTTACATGTAATAGTCCTTTGTGCGTTGCCCTCCTTCGTATCCGTAAATGTATGCAAGTATATTCACTAAGCCTTTGCTTATATTTTAGTTGTTTACCATTTTATAGGTAGTTCCGGAAGAAGGAACTAGTGTTGTTGAATTGAAAGCCTTGGTTTAGAGCTTGAAGTGTTTTTGGAAGACGTGAAGGTACTAGGTCATTCTTGGATGAATGACAACTTTTGGTTTAGAGGCTTAGAAATCCCTCTCCCCTTGGCTCTTGGTACATTTTGTTTTGATGGTCATACTTTTGTTAAAACTATGTAAAAGTCCAGGAGTAAAGCTTTTGGAAAGTTTGTGAAGTTGCATTTTGGTCGAAATTGTGTCAAAATGGATAAATGACCCATTTGATGGTGTTCATGGGATTCGAAACAAGGTGATGTTGTAATGTATGTTTAAAATGTGTCCATGAAGTTGATATCAGTTCCGATTTGTGTTTTAAGATGTTTGTTTTGAAATTCGAAGGTTACAAGCTTGGGCAAGTGTTGAAATGATTTTTAGGTCTGCTGTTTCTGATGCTCACTGCGGCGCAGTGGGGTTGGTTTTGCCCACTGCGGCGCAGTGAAAACCCACTGCCATAATTTCTTTCCTCCCACTGCGGCGCAGTGGGAGAGTGTAAAACCCACTGCGGCGCAGTGGGGTATATATATAAAAAAAAAAAAAAAAAAATAAAAAAAATAAAAAAAATCTTGTGTTTTCGGTTTATCGAGTTCAGTTCTTTCAAGTTGGTATCAAAGCCGGGGTTTAAGGGATTTAGGTATTCCCTTGTAGAGAGTGCCTAGACTTAAACCTTAGTTGAGACTCGACCTTAGGTAACCGAAATTTTATATGGGACTGAAAAATGGTAAGTTGAACTACCTATGATATGGTGGAAGTAAAAAGGAGACTCAATGACAAATGGGTTGGGTTTGGGTTTAGAAAGGCTAGTGATTGAGTATGGCTAGGTTAAGCTAGTCAAGTTGTGATTATAAGCTTATGCATTTTATGACATGATTATAGGTTGAAGCTTGTTTGTGCTTAATCGTTTTAGCTTTGTTGATCTAGTTGCGGAGGAGGTGAGTACTCTTGCATACCTTTATGTTTACGTTGGGTCAATTGACCACATCATGTTGAAATGTGATATTCATGTGTGGTAATTGATTTGGCTAGACCCGGGTGGGGTCAAATGTTATGAGGCCTAAGAACCTCCGGGGCCTAAGAACCCCTATTGTTGTTTTGAGAAAAGGCCTAAGAACCTCTCGGGGCCTAAGAACCCCGATATTCTCTAATGGATCCATATATGTTGTTTATTGTGCAAAGGTGAGCATGTAGGTATGGCACGACGGTGTCATGGGTTACATGTAATAGTCCTTTGTGCGTTGCCCTCCTTCGTATCCGTAAATGTATGCAAGTATATTCACTAAGCCTTTGCTTATATTTTAGTTGTTTACCATTTTATAGGTAGTTCCGGAAGAAGGAACTAGTGTTGTTGAATTGAAAGTCTTGGTTTAGAGCTTGAAGTGTTTGTGGAAGACGTGAAGGTACTAGGTCATTCTTGGATGAATGACAACTTTTGGTTTAGAGGCTTAGAAATCCCTCTCCCCTTGGCTCTTGGTACATTTTGTTTTGATGGTCATACTGTTGTTAAAACTATGTAAAAGTCCAGGAGTAAAGCTTTTGGAAAGTTTGTGAAGTTGCATTTTGGTCGAAATTGTGTCAAATTGGATAAATGACCCATTGGATGGTGTTCATGGGATTCGGAACAAGGTGATGTTGTAATGTATGTTTAAAATGTGTCCATGAAGTTGATATCAGTTCCGATTTGTGTTTTAAGATGTTTGTTTTGAAATTCGAAGGTTACAAGCTTGGGCAAGTGTTGAAATGATTTTTAGGTCTGCTGTTTCTGATGCTCACTGCGGCGCAGTGGGGTTGGTTTTGCCCACTGCGGCGCAGTGAAAACCCACTGCCATAATTTCTTTCCTCCCACTGCGGCGCAGTGGGAGAGTGTAAAACCCACTGCGGCGCAGTGGGGCTTTTCCAGACCCGAGTCCGAGAGTTCCCACTGCGGCGCAGTGGGAGGTTCTCCACCCACTGCGGCGCAGTGGGGTATATATAAAAAAAAAAATAAAAAAAAAAAAAAAAAAAAAATCTTGTGTTTTCGGTTTATCGAGTTCAGTTCTTTCAAGTTGGTATCAAAGCCAGGGTTTAAGGGATTTAGGTATTCCCTTGTGTAGAGAGTGCCTAGACTTAAACCTTAGTTGAGACTCGACCTTAGGTAACCGAAATTTTATATGGGACTGAAAATGTGTTTGATAATGTTAGATTATCTATTTGTTAGTATTTAAAGCACAATAAGAAGCCGGCCTTATTGCGGTTGAAATACTAAGAAATTTATAAACTAGCGGCATCAAACCTTGGGACGGTGTAGTATCAAGTTATAAGTTTTGGCTCCTAGTCATAGAGTTAGATAGGTTGCGTTTAAATTCGTTTTATCTACTCTTATTGAAGTATGGCCGACGATCATAATGAGGGAGAAGAGCACCACAATCAGAACGAAGAAGAAGAGCCCTTATTTGCCGAAGGTAGCATGGATATCTCGGATCAAATAGGGAGAGCATTAGAGAAATATACACCCCTACTACTTAAGAAATTGAATGAGACTATGGAAGGGGCTGTGAATGATCACATAGCTCAAATGATCAGAGAGGAAGTGGCTTTGAATGTGCAACTAGAGTTTGAGAAGAGGGATGGCAAGGGTAAGGACAAAAAGGATGAAGAAGAGAAAGAAGTAGAAGTGACGGGAGAAAGGGGTTACAAGAAGAAGTTCACCTTTCGAGACTTTGAAGTGTGTCACCCGCCGGAGTATCACGGTGATCGTGATCCCATCGTTTGTACACGATGGATATCTGAGATTGAAGGGGCATTCCGCACTAGTCAATGCCCCTCGCACCTGAAGGTCATTTTTGCGGTTGGTATGCTAAGGAACAGTGGAAAGAGATGGTGGGATAGTTTGTTGGCAATAAAGAAGGAAGCGTTAGATCATGTTGAATGGCCCGAATTCAAGACAATGTTTTTCAAGGAGTTTAGATCAGAAGCTGAAGTGACCAAGTTGAGAAGTGAATTTCTCAATGATTGTCAAGGTAGTATGAGTTTGAACGAATTTCGAACCCACTTCTTGGACAAGGCTCAATTTTGTCCGGAATTTCTTGAGAACGACCAATTGTTAAAGGAGCAATTCTTTATGAAGTTGAAGAAGAGCTTGAGGGAAAAGATAAGCCTACGTCAAATGGAGTCTTTTTCCATGTTGGCGGATGTGGCTAGAGACCATGAAATTGAACAATCAAGAGTCGATGATGATGGTGAGTTGAAGAGGAAGCATGAGGGGACCAACTCTCCGAACAAACGGTTTAGACAAGAGGGTAGTTCCGGCAACCACTCTACTAGAAAGAATATCCCTTGGTGCCGACAGTGCAAGAGGAATCATTGGGGGGTGTGTAAGGTGTCGGGGAGAGGTTGCTTTACTTGTGGGAAACCGGGGCATTCAAGCCAGGAGTGCAAGTCCAAGCCACAAAAGGCCATCATATGCTACAAATGCTTTGAGGAGGGCCACATGAGAAGCTCATGCCCTAAGTTGACCCATGAGGAGAGACTCGAGGAAAGGAGGAGGGAAGCGGAAGGAAAAACGCCCAAACTCACGGGAATCAACGAGGAAGGTCCTTTCAACTCACTGTGGATCAAGCAAGGAACACGAATGATGTTGTCACAGGTACATTTCTTGTTATAATGTGCCTATGCGAATTCTCTTTGATTCGGGGGCGAATAGATCATTCGTTGCAACTAGAGTAATTCATGTTATTCCCGTGTCGAAGTCATGTCTAGAAAATACTTTGCAAGTTGAGGTTGGTAATGGTAGAATGGAATTAGTGAAGGATGTGTATAGGGGATGTGAAATTAAAATTTCTTCGGAACTCTTTCAAGCCAATTTAATCCCTTTTCCGATGGGAGAGTTTGATATAATCTTGGGTATGGATTGGTTAAGCTCATGTAACGCCAAAATCGCGTGTGATGAAAAGGCGATATATTTGAAGACTTCTAAAGGCGAAGACTTGGTGGTGTATGGTGATAGGAAGGAACGTTCTATTTCCGTATGTACTTTTGCTCGTGCCAAACGTTACATTTCTCATGGATGCCATGCTTATCTTGCTCACATCGTTGATGTTGAAAAGAAACCTCTAACTATCGAAGACATCCCTATTGTTAGTGAATTCGCCGATGTTTTTCCTGAAGATTTGCCGGGCATTCCTCCCGAACGGCAAGTTGAGTTTTCCATTGATCTCATTCCGGGGGCTAACCCCATTGCAAAAACTCCTTACCGTTTGGCTCCATCGGAAATGCAAGAGATGATGAAGCAATTACAAGAATTACTTGATAAGGGTTTTATACGACCTAGTAACTCTCCTTGGGGCGCACCGGTACTTTTTGTCAAGAAGAAGGATGGAAGCATGCGTATGTGTATCGACTATCGGGAACTCAACAAAGTCACCGTAAAGAACAAGTATCCTTTGCCTAGAATCGACGACTTATTCGATCAACTTCAAGGAGCGTCATATTTCTCAAAAAATAGATCTTCGTTCGGGTTACCATCAACTCAAAGTGCGTGATGAAGATATTCCTAAAACCGCCTTCCGTACTCGTTATGGTCATTTTGAGTTGTTGTCATGCCTTTTGGTCTTACAAATGCTCCCGCGGCTTTCATGGATCTCATGAACCGTGTTTGTCGCCCTATGCTTGATAAATCCGTAATCGTATTCATTGATGATATTCTTATTTACTCTAAAAGCTCAACCGATCATGGAGTTCATGTACGTGAGGTGTTGGAAGCATTACGCAAGGAGAAGCTCTATGCCAAATTCTCCAAATGCGAATTTTGGTGTATCATCCCGGGAAGGCTAATGTGGTAGCGGATGCCTTGAGTCGGAAGAGTTCTCATCATACCTTAGTCGTTTCACCCCTTTGGATTTTGATCACCAATGACTTCTTTGATCAAAGTAGAGAAGCTCAAGAGAGGGCCCTGCAACGAGATCCTAAGAAGGAAAGAATACAAGGAGCGTGACCTTACCGTACGTTTTGGGAGGATTTGGATCCCTTTTTCTTGTGAGTTGAAACAAGTTCTACTTGATGAAGCCCACAAATCCAAATATTCTATTCACCCCGGTGCTACAAAGATGTATCATGACTTGAAAGTAGAATATTGGTGGCCCGGAATGAAGCGGGATGTGGTGAAATATGTCGAAGGGTGTTTGACTTGTGCACAAGTGAAAGCGGAGCATCAAAAGCCCTATGGTATGATGCAACCCTTGGAAATTCCCAAATGGAAGTGGGAAGATATTACTATGGATTTCGTCACCAAATTGCCCAAGACACCTAGAAACCAATTCGATACGATTTGGGTAATAGTGGATAGATTAACTAAGAGTGCTTTGTTTCTTCCTATTCGTGAAGCGTCATCATCCGAGGTATTGGCAAAGATCTATGTGAAAGAAGTTGTAGCTAGACATGGAGTTCCCATCTCCATTGTTTCGGATAGAGACACTCGTTTTACTTCACACTTTTGGCGGAAATTTCATGAAGATATGGGTACCAAGCTCAAGCTTAGCACCGCTTATCACCCACAAACGGATGGTCAAAGTGAGAGAACCATTCAAACGCTTGAAGACATGCTTCGGGCATGTATAATCGATTTTGGAGGCACTTGGGATCTTCACTTGCCTTTGGTGGAATTCTCTTACAACAATAGCTACCATTCTAGTATCCAAATGCCGCCCTATGAAATGTTGTATGGGAGGAAATGTCGATCTCCAATTTGTTGGGGAGAAGTAGGTCAAAGAGAAATAGGTGGCACGGAAGTAGTGTTAAAGACCATCGAAAAGATAGACGTGATCAAAGAGAGGCTAAAAGCGGCACAAGATCGACAAAAGTCTTATGCGGATAAAAGGAGGAGACCGATTGAGTTTCATGTGGGCGATCGTGTTTTGTTGAAAGTCTCCCCGTGGAAAGGTGTTCTACGGTTTAGAAAACGTGGAAAGCTAAGTCCTCGTTTTATTGGCCCATTTAAAATTTTGGCCAAGGTTGGCAAGGTTGCTTACCGTTTGGAGTTACCGGATGAACTTTCGGGAATTCATCCAACTTTCCATGTGTCTCATCTTAGGAAATGCCTTGCCGATGAGTCTTCTTATGTGCCATTAAATGAAATTGAGATTGATAACAAGTTGAACTACATTGAAGAGCCGATTGCCATAGTTGAAGAAGAACTTAGAAGGGTACAAATTAAGACGGTGAGGACTTATAAGATTTTGTGGAAGCATGGTAAGATGTCCGATTGTACGTGGGAGTCCGAGCGTGATGTTCTAGTTTACTATCCGTCTTTGCATATGGCTTGGATCACGAGGCCGTGATCCGTTCCAAGTGGGGGAAAGTTGTAACACCCCAGAGATTTAAGGTAAAAAGAATTTAACCCTTTTTATAGTTTCGACATTAAATTAATTTCCTAGTATTTTATTTTGAAATATGGGGTTAAATTAGTTGGAACTTTAGTGGATAGCGGGTATTATTACCCAAAAAGTAAATGGGGCGTGGCATCCCCATAGTGTGCCAGCCACCCTTTTTGTTGGTGATTCACCATTCCACAACTCCCACCTATTCTTCTCATTTCTTCTTCATTGCTTTCCATTATCAATTCATGCAATTCAATCAAGCTACTCTAAGATCATCATAGCAATAACCTCTTAAAATCAAGTAATTGAAAAGCTAGGGTTTGAGGAAAGAAGTGGTGGTGGCCGAAATTCTAGAGGAAAAAGGGGAGAAAAGAAGTTGTAATCCAAAGTCTTGATTTAACTTATTGTTTGTTGAGGTATTGACTTCCCCTAAATTTAGTCTTTATATTCTTGTGAAATTAGGGTTCATGGATGAACCAAATTTGGGGGTTTTTGCTAGAAATTGATTTGTGGCTAATTTTCCCAATTCCTTAGTTAACCTAGTTGTCATTGGGTTATGTGTTGAGTTTGATTATGAAATTGATAAGCTTATGTGATAATGTTGGTTTATGAGAAAAGATGAGTTTTTACAAGTTATTGAAATGTTGATGAAAATGGTAGGTTGAACTACCTATGATATGGTGGAAGTAAAAAGGAGACTCAATGACAAATGGGTTGGGTTTTGGGTTTAGAAAGGCTAGTGATTGAGTATGGCTAGGTTAAGCTAGTCAAGTTGTGAATATAAGCTTATACATTTTATGATATGATGATAGGTTGAAGCTTGTTTGTGCTTAATCGTTTTAGCATTGTTGTTCTAATTGCGGAGGAGGTGAGTATATTTGCATACCTTTATGTTTACGTTGGGTCAATTGACCACATCATGTTGTAATGTGATATTCATGTGTGGTAATTGATTTGGCTAGACCCGGGTGGGGTCAATTGTATGAGGCCTAAGAACCTCCGGGGCCTAAGAACCCCTATTGTTGTTTGAGAAAAGGCCTAAGAACCTCTCGGGGCCTAAGAACCCCGATATTCTCTAATGGATCCATATATGTTGTTTATTGTGCAAGGGTGAGCATGTAGGTATGGCACGACGGTGTCATGGGTTACATGTAATAGTCCTTTGTGCGTTGCCCTCCTTCGTATTCGTAAATGTATGCAAGTATATTCACTAAGCCTTTGCTTATATTTTAGTTGTTTACCATTTTATAGGTAGTTCCGGAAGAAGGAACTAGTGTTGTTGAATTGAAAGTCTTGGTTTAGAGCTTGAAGTGTTTTGGAAGACGTGAAGGTACTAGGTCATTCTTGGATGAATGACAACTTTTGGTTTAGAGGCTTAGAAATCCCTCTCCCCTTGGCTCTTGGTACATTTTGTTTTGATGGTCATACTTTGTTAAAACTATGTAAAAGTCCAGGAGTAAAGCTTTTGGAAAGTTTGTGAAGTTGCATTTGGGTCGAAATTGTGTCAAAATGGATAAATAACCCATTTGATGGTGTTCATGGGATTCGAAACAAGGTGATGTTGTAATGTATGTTTAAAATGTGTCCATGAAGTTGATATCAGTTCCGATTTGTGTTTTAAGATGTTTGTTTTGAAATTCGAAGGTTACAAGCTTGGGCAAGTGTTGAAATGATTTTTAGGTCTGCTGTTTCTGATGCTCACTGCGGCGCAGTGGGGTTGGTTTTGCCCACTGCGGCGCAGTGAAATCCCACGGCCATAATTTCTTTCCTCCCACTGCGGCGCAGTGGGAGAGTGTAAAACCCACTGCGGCGCAGTGGGGCTTTTCCAGACCCGAGTCCGAGATTTCCCACTGCGGCGCAGTGGGAGTTCTCCACCCACTGCGGCGCAGTGGGGTATATATAAAAAAATAAAATAAAAAAAAAAATCTTGTGTTTTTCGGTTTATTGAGTTCAGTTCTTTCACCAAACATGAGAAGACGTGTCTGGATAATCAACACGTATTTATACCATTTGCATTTGATACATTTGGGTTTCTTGCACCTGAGGCCGTTGAGTTACTTAGTAGGGTCCAACGGGTCATGCACACTAACGTCATGATGCCAAGATACATGAATGTAGTTTTTAAACGTCTTGGTTTTTCTATTCAAAAAGGGTTAGCGGCGCAGCTTGTTGCCCGTTTACCTTCTATCCCTATGTAAAATTCTTAAGTTGAATGCCAGTTTGGTAAAAAGAACATATAGAAAGGAAAACATGAAAGGCCAGTTTTATTAGAATTTTAACAGTTTAATATCTATGATTTTATATGTAACAGATTGTAATATAATATCATTAAGGATCATGTTAATGAACAGTGGCACTTGGAATGAACAGTGTCATCGACAAGTGATATTGTTCTATTGTCACTTTAACTCTGCATCACTATTCAGATTTTTCCATATCGGATCTCATTCAGGATTTTTTCCCGGTTTTTATTGGTTTTTAGCACAACTTTTTTGCTTTTGATTCATCTTATACTCCGCATCATTATTTTGACCAAGCAAATGAAGAGTGCCACTTATTATATCATTTCAGGTGTCATTTCTCGATTTGTAACACTTTGATTTTTTGACGAGAAATAACCGTTTTTTTTCTTCAAAGTATAAAGTAACTAATTTGTTTTCATTACTTATGGTCTTTTAGTTTGTGTACTTACAAAGATGTAGATGTTGATGCAAAAACAAATAATGATGTTACTGCAATGATACTTAGTCTAAAGTCCAAACATTAAGTCTAGTATACAAAAAGTCAAAAACATAGTACTGTTGGGTCACCTCTGCCCTTACCAAAATGTGCCGAGGTGGAGGATGTAAGGAACCGATTTACTTAAAAATATCGATGAAAATAACCGAATGAACCGATTACATTATTGCCCCTAATTAATTTAGCACATAATCAATTTTCTCTATTATGTCTCACCTTTCAGATATCATTGTACAATAATAATCTATGTGGTATCTATGTGGTTCACTAGACAAGCCAAGTGGAAAGGAGGTTTGGTTGGGTTTTAGACGCTTTAGATGGTTAGGTGTTTCATGCAGGGTGGAATTTACCACCAAAGGTGGGGCCAAGTTTATATAGTTATCTACGTGGTTCACTAGACCAGGCCAAGTGGAAAGGATGTTTGGTTGGGTTTCAGACGCTTGGTTGGGTTTTAGAAGCTTTAGATGGTTAGGTGTCTCATGCAGGGTCAAATTTACCACCAAAGGTAGGCCCAAGCTGTCTATCTTGTTTTTCACCAACATAGGAGTAACATTTTCCATAAAGGAATTATTGGTGGGTTATGAAACTCAAGTGAGGAATATAAATATTACTAGCTAATCAACCCGGGTTTAACCCGGGTTAACTTATAAACGCTTTGCAATAAACCGAATAATACTCGGGTAGCTTTAAAATATGTTGTCATATTAGAATGTACAATAATAACGTTAAATAAGTTGAAAAGTTGTGATAAATTATGCAAAAAACAAAAGTAAACGAAAACAAAAGTGGTGTATTTGTGGACATACGTTGAAACACATACGGTTGTAAAAGAAAAAAAGTAAAACCGTTATCCGAAAAGACATTATAGTTTTCGGCTTATTATAACGAAAAATTAAGGTGATTAAAATCTTACATAACAATGTGAGTATTTAATAAAAATTTACATCAATGATATATATAGAAAAGGAAAGATATTTTAAATTTTGAAATTAATAAAATATGATGATGTCATAATTAAATTCAAAGGATGTGTGGGAGTTTCTTTATTTATATAATAGATGGGTGATGTTATTGAAGGTGATGAAGTGAATCTGTTTATGAATAACTTTAATCTTTATAAAAAACTATTTTATTATAAAAAATGTATATATTTTACAAACCTATATGATATAACTATGTATTGTACATATTTTTGTATATAGTAAAAAAAAAGTTATGTAGGAATCATCTCTTATTACTTTCAGATGTGAGAGTATATTTTACGATGTTAAGCATGGATTTTATTTTTTATATATCCACACGATGCGACGAAATGGTGATAGCGGCGGCGGTGGGTGGTGGTGGTGGAGATCGAGATTGGTGGTGGGGTGGCGGTATTAGCGAGTAGTGTATGTTATTGATTATAAAGGTAATTGATGTAAAAGATGATAGTGTACTTATTTTAGGAGTTAAGGTATGAATTTTGTAAATGAGTTTATTAAAGGTACGTATATTTGGTAGACCATATTTTTTAATTGTTATATGTGTTGATTGTACAAAAAGTATGATTGGTTTTTCAAATATTTGTTACCTGAGAAACACAATAAAATGCTTTATATGATGTTGTTATATTATTGTTGGAAGAAGTTAGAATTAGAATTAGAATTAGAATTAGAATTAGAATTAGAATTAGAATTAGAATTAGAATTAGAATTAGAATTAGAATTAGAATTAGAATTAGAATTAGAATTAGAATTAGAATTAGAATTAGAATTAGAATTAGAATTAGAATTAGAATTAGAATTAGAATTAGAATTAGAATTAGAATTAGAATTAGAATTAGAATTAGAATTAGAATTAGAATTAGAATTAGAATTAGAATTAGAATTAGAATTAGAATTAGAATTAGAATTAGAATTAGAATTAGAATTAGAATTAGAATTAGAATTAGAATTAGAATTAGAATTAGAATTAGAATTAGAATTAGAATTAGAATTAGAATTAGAATTAGAATTAGAATTAGAATTAGAATTAGAATTAGAATTAGAATTAGAATTAGAATTAGAATTAGAATTAGAATTAGAATTAGAATTAGAATTAGAATTAGAATTAGAATTAGAATTAGAATTAGAATTAGAATTAGAATTAGAATTAGAATTAGAATTGAATTAGAATTGATTAGAAAAAATGTATATATTTTACAAACCTATATGATATAACTATGTATTGTACATATTTTTGTATATAGTAAAAAAAAAAAAAAAAAAAAAAAAAAAAAAAAAAAAAAAAAAAAAAAAAAAAAAAAAAAAAAAAAAAAAAAAAAAAAAAAAAAAAAAAAAAAAAAAAAAAAAAAAAAAAAAAAAAAAAAAAAAAAAAAAAAAAAAAAAAAAAAAAAAAAAAAAAAAAAAAAAAAAAAAAAAAAAAAAAAAAAAAAAAAAAAAAAAAAAAAAAAAAAAAAAAAAAAAAAAAAAAAAAAAAAAAAAAAAAAAAAAAAAAAAAAAAAAAAAAAAAAAAAAAAAAAAAAAAAAAAAAAAAAAAAAAAAAAAAAAAAAAAAAAAAAAAAAAAAAAAAAAAAAAAAAAAAAAAAAAAAAAAAAAAAAAAAAAAAAAAAAAAAAAAAAAAAAAAAAAAAAAAAAAAAAAAAAAAAAAAAAAAAAAAAAAAAAAAAAAAAAAAAAAAAAAAAAAAAAAAAAAAAAAAAAAAAAAAAAAAAAAAAAAAAAAAAAAAAAAAAAAAAAAAAAAAAAAAAAAAAAAAAAAAAAAAAAAAAAAAAAAAAAAAAAAAAAAAAAAAAAAAAAAAAAAAAAAAAAAAAAAAAAAAAAAAAAAAAAAAAAAAAAAAAAAAAAAAAAAAAAAAAAAAAAAAAAAAAAAAAAAAAAAAAAAAAAAAAAAAAAAAAAAAAAAAAAAAAAAAAAAAAAAAAAAAAAAAAAAAAAAAAAAAAAAAAAAAAAAAAAAAAAAAAAAAAAAAAAAAAAAAAAAAAAAAAAAAAAAAAAAAAAAAAAAAAAAAAAAAAAAAAAAAAAAAAAAAAAAAAAAAAAAAAAAAAAAAAAAAAAAAAAAAAAAAAAAAAAAAAAAAAAAAAAAAAAAAAAAAAAAAAAAAAAAAAAAAAAAAAAAAAAAAAAAAAAAAAAAAAAAAAAAAAAAAAAAAAAAAAAAAAAAAAAAAAAAAAAAAAAAAAAAAAAAAAAAAAAAAAAAAAAAAAAAAAAAAAAAAAAAAAAAAAAAAAAAAAAAAAAAAAAAAAAAAAAAAAAAAAAAAAAAAAAAAAAAAAAAAAAAAAAAAAAAAAAAAAAAAAAAAAAAAAAAAAAAAAAAAAAAAAAAAAAAAAAAAAAAAAAAAAAAAAAAAAAAAAAAAAAAAAAAAAAAAAAAAAAAAAAAAAAAAAAAAAAAAAAAAAAAAAAAAAAAAAAAAAAAAAAAAAAAAAAAAAAAAAAAAAAAAAAAAAAAAAAAAAAAAAAAAAAAAAAAAAAAAAAAAAAAAAAAAAAAAAAAAAAAAAAAAAAAAAAAAAAAAAAAAAAAAAAAAAAAAAAAAAAAAAAAAAAAAAAAAAAAAAAAAAAAAAAAAAAAAAAAAAAAAAAAAAAAAAAAAAAAAAAAAAAAAAAAAAAAAAAAAAAAAAAAAAAAAAAAAAAAAAAAAAAAAAAAAAAAAAAAAAAAAAAAAAAAAAAAAAAAAAAAAAAAAAAAAAAAAAAAAAAAAAAAAAAAAAAAAAAAAAAAAAAAAAAAAAAAAAAAAAAAAAAAAAAAAAAAAAAAAAAAAAAAAAAAAAAAAAAAAAAAAAAAAAAAAAAAAAAAAAAAAAAAAAAAAAAAAAAAAAAAAAAAAAAAAAAAAAAAAAAAAAAAAAAAAAAAAAAAAAAAAAAAAAAAAAAAAAAAAAAAAAAAAAAAAAAAAAAAAAAAAAAAAAAAAAAAAAAAAAAAAAAAAAAAAAAAAAAAAAAAAAAAAAAAAAAAAAAAAAAAAAAAAAAAAAAAAAAAAAAAAAAAAAAAAAAAAAAAAAAAAAAAAAAAAAAAAAAAAAAAAAAAAAAAAAAAAAAAAAAAAAAAAAAAAAAAAAAAAAAAAAAAAAAAAAAAAAAAAAAAAAAAAAAAAAAAAAAAAAAAAAAACTTGAGGAAATCGGTTTTTACTCACCCCTACTTTTAACTATGTGGGCATGACCTTTGGTAAATTCAAAGAATGAGATTAGAAGAGAAAATTAGTAGGTTACACTTATCATGATTTACACTGTGTTCTTGAGTTTTTTTAAGGATAGAAAGGAAGTGAAATGATAAGAAATGGAATGATAATCTAATTGTTTTTGTTAAATAAATTTTCGTCCCATATTTAGAATGATCAGAAAGGATCATATCTTTTCTATTCTAATTTAATCCAATTTTTTCTTTTATATAAGGTTGAAAACTTATTCTTTTGATATAATTGTAAGGGAATTGATATCTAATGCAGTAATACAATATAATTATTTAAAAAATCGTTTTAAATATCCTTTTAGGGGTGAGATTGGGTCGGTTTTGGTCGTTTTTTGCCTGAAACCGAAACCCGAACCGATCTGTTCGGTTTCTAAAAAACAAAAACCAAACCAATCCATTTGATTCGGTTTTCGGTTTATTCGGTTCGGTTTTTTTTTTAATGTAGAGGTGAATGACACATTTTTATAATCAATATATTTTTGTAAAGTTCAAATGGTTGGTGTTTCTAATACGTAATTATCAAGTTTCAATTTTTTTTTTGTATTGTGTTTGTTTTTTTTTTAATGTAGAGGTGAATGACACATTTTTATAATCAATATATTTTTGTAAAGTTCAAATGGTTGGTGTTTCTAATACGTAATTATCAAGTTTCAATTTTTTTTTTGTATTGTGTTTGTTTATTTGGGATGGTAGGAATAGGCATTGTGATAGTCATGTGAATATTTATTGGGATGTAACACATGGACATGTGACCGTTTTATATTTTCTCTTTTCAAAGTTTATAATTTTTCCTTTTATATAAGGTTGAAAACTTATTCTTTTGATATAATTGTAAGGGAATTGATATCTAATGCAGTAATACAATATAATTATTTAAAAAATCATTTTAAATATCCTTTTAACTAGGGGTGAGATTGGGTCGGTTTGGGTCGGTTTTGGCCTAAAACCGAAACCCAAACCGATACTTTCGGTTTTTGAAAACCAAAATCCGTTGGATTCGGTTTTGGCTCGGTTCGGTTTGTCGGTTTTTCGGTTCGGTTTGTCGGTTTTCGGTTTGGTTTCGGTTTTTTTTTTAATGTAGAGGTGAATGACACATTTTTATAATCAATATATTTTTGTAAAGTTCAAATGGTTGGTGTTTCTAATACGTAATTATCAAGTTTCAATTTTTTTTTGTATTGTGTTTGTTTATTTGGGATGGTAGGAATAGGCATTGTGTTTTACTCAGGGCATGCAAATTATATAAAATATAGTTTATTTGTTTGTCAAATGGCTAAATACTGATTGTAAACTACAAACTATATATTTCTTCTTGTACAGTATGCATTCATGGGAAAAGGTATAGAGATCTGAAATATTGTATGCTAACCAACAATGTATGGTACACCACTATATATGGATTACTCCCTCCGTCCCATTGATTGTGTCACATTTTGAATATTCAAAGTCATTCTTTTTTAACTTTGACCTTAAATATATTTTTTGGGTTATATAATACTTGATGAAAGTTATACCCAATGAAAATATATCGAAAACTTAATCAATTCATATAACTTTTATCAAATATTATGTAACATCAACAAAAATATTTAAGGTCAAAGTTAAAAAATAAAGACTTTGAATATTCAAAACAAGACACTTTTAATGGGACGGAGGGAGTATTTATAAAAAAAATACTCGTAAAGCACTAGCGGAAAAAAAAACTAGTAATACATATAAATATAAATAAATATTAAAACATAAATGGATTTTGGTTTGGTTCGGTTTTAGGGGTCGGTTTTTACATATGAAACCGAAACCCGAACCGATCTGTTCGGTTTCTAAAAAACAAAAACCAAACCAATCCATTTGATTCGGTTTTCGGTTTATTCGGTTCGGTTTTTTTAGGTTTTTTCGGTTTTCGGTTATTCGGTTCGGTTTTTGCTCACCCCTACTTTTAACTATGTGGGCATGACCTTTGGTAAATTCAAAGAATGAGATTAGAAGAGAAAATTAGTAGGTTACACTTATCATGATTTACACTGTGTTCTTGAGTTTTATTAAAGGAAAAACTGAAAAGAATCCAATTGATTTTAAAACAAGTTGTGTTCTTGAGTTTTTTTAAGGATAGAAAGGAAGTGAAATGATAAGAAATGGAATGATAATCTAATTGTTTTTGTTAAATAAATTTTCGTCCCATATTTAGAATGATCAGAAAGGATCATATCTTTTCTATTCTAATTTAATCCAATTTTTTCTTTTCTTTTATAATTAAACTCAAGAACATAGCATTAAGGTTTTTAAAATGATTATTAAGCTATTTGTTAAGGGATATATCATTTCCCATTATAATATGTATTTTTGATTAAAACACCTTTCTATATATGTTAATACATAATCTTGCATGTTGGTGTACAAAAATGACGAGTTTTGTTAAGTTGTGTTCCGGTAACATATGATAAATAATATTTAATAAAGCCAAAATTTCCCTTTTAATGAAAATGTGCACTAATTATCTGTATTTTTTTACAGCGCATTAATAATCTATTCTTAATGGTAAATGTTAAAATGATAATCTTATTCCTCTTAAACATGTTTTATACACTTCTCATTGTATGATTAGTATTGTTACAGGTTTGGACTTGTAGAAGATAAAAGATATAAACTGAGGGACTAAAGCTGCTGGTCTTGGAACTTGAAGGACTGAAGATGGACAAAGAGACACAAGTTCGATGGTGTATAAATACATCTTTTAGGGTTAATCTTGATTCATTCGTTTCTGCTGCTTATTTTATTTTCCTCTCAAAATATATTCATATTTCTGTATATCTATATCAATAATATTGATATAGAAGTTAGATTCATAATAATCTTGTAATAGTACATTCAACATATTAAGTTGAGTGAATCTTCACTGATTAGCAGGGAAGATTGTTTCTGCTGTGATTGTTTCTAATTGAGATTCGAGAGGTAGTTTGATTGATTAATTGAGATTAATCTCCATATTCTGATTTTCTTCATGGTATCAGAGCGGCGTATGATCATTCGATCACCGTTATGATTTGATTGTTCGTTTCGATCGAAGAAAACCCTAATTTTTTAGAAAATTAGGGTTAGGGTTTCTGTGTGGATTTTTTGGGCGATTTCGATTATATTCTACATTTTCTGAAGAATATTCTTCTAGATCTGGTTTTATTTTGGTTGAAGGTTTAAAAACTCTAAAATCAATTAAAATATTTGAATAATAAATAAATTAGGGTTTCTGCTTCAGATCTGGTTATTTTTTCAATCGACTAAGCGAATCGATTGAAATTTGTTTCAGATCGTCTTTCTGCTTGTTCAATCGACTAAGTGAATCGATTGGGAAGTAGATCTCGTCTTCCGCTGAATATTTTCAACCGATAGCACTGTTTGCATCCTTCTTCCTTATCTCCTTATTATTTTTTGTTTTATATCAAAAAAAAATTTCTTCTTATCTCTCATAAAAACATTCGTGTTAAACTTGACCTATCTCCGTGAGAGGTGTGGAATCCTGTCCCTGACACGTTTGTGGGAGAAAGATATTTTCAATATATATATATTTAGTTTTTTTATTTTATTACTGATTAAGTGTCTATAAAATTGAAAGGTACTGAAAATTATCAAGTTTGGAGTTGTGCTATGCTACTTGCTTTAGAGGCTAAAAATAAAGTTGGTTTTATTGATGGTACATGTAGAAGATCTAATGTAGATGAAGTACTAGGAAAACAATGGGATAGATGTAATGCTGTGGTTATTTCTTGGATTTTGAATTCTATTTCAGAAGAACTGTATCTTGGTCAAATTTTTTCCAGAAAGGCTTCTCTTATATGGCAAGAATTAAAAGAAACCTATGATAAAGTGGATGGCTCTGTGATTTTTAATTTGCATCATAAGATTAACTCTTTGTGTCAAAATGGAATGCCTCTGTCTGATTATTATCACAAGTTAAATGCTCTGTGGAAACAGTTTGATGCTCTTGTTCAATTGCCTAGATGTACTTGTCATGCTGCTCAGGATTTCACTAAACATACTCAATTAATTAAACTAATGCAATTCTTAATGGGTCTTGATGATGTTTACATGAATGTTAGGAGTAATATCTTAACTAGAGATCCTTTGCCTGATCTTAAAACTGCTTATTCTATTATTTCTAGAGATGAGTCTCACAGGGGTTTATCTTCTTCTGCTGCTAATAAGTCTCAAACCTCTGCTTTTGTTTCTAAGTTTGCTGGAAAAAGTAATTTCAAAGGGAATTTTACAAATAATAACAAAACTTCTCAATCTTCTGGTTTTCAAAAAACTCAATCTTCTGTTGTGTGTGAACATTGTGGCTTTAATGGGCATTCTATTGAAAAGTGTTTTAAGCTAATTGGTTATCCACCTGATTTTGGAAAAAAGAGATCATTTAGTCAAAATAACAAAAGATTTTCCAGCAACAACAGTTCTGCTTCCACCTCTACTTCTAATTCTTCACAACAGTTTTCTGATGAGCAAATGACCAGGATCATGAATTTGATCAAAGATAATCCCAGTTCTTCCCAGGATATTCACTCTAATATGGCAGGTGTGATTTATAATCCTAGCAAAAATTTTCACAAACACTTAATTTTTTTTTTTTGTTCTAATAGCAATATGCAACCTAAATACACTAGGAAAGGGTGGATTTCAGATTCAGGGGCAAACAATCATATAACTTATACTGATAAAAATATGGTTGATGTTATTGATGTCTCTAGTTTAAAAATTAGAGTTGCTCATCCTAATGGTACTTTTGCATACATAAAGAAAATTGGAAATCTTCAAATCACTAGCTTCTTGATTCTGTATGATGTTTTGGTTGTTCCTGATTATTGTGTAAGTTTATTGTCTGTTCATAAAGTTGCAAAAGATAGTAAAATTCTTGTTGCTTTTGATGAAATGTTGTGCTACTTTATGTATCAGGATTTGACTCATATGAAAGTTCTAGGGACTGGTAAACAATCAGGAGGTCTTTATTTTGTGATAGATTGTATGCAAGGTATTAATAAGGATATTTTTTGCAATGTGTCTAAATTTATTTGGCATTGTAGGCTAGGACACCCTGCTGATATTGTTCTTGATAAAATGCATCCTATTCTTCATTTTAAACATGAAAAGAGTCATATTTGTGATGTGTGTCATCAAGCTAAACAGGCAAGAGATCCTTTTCCATTAAGTGAGCATAAGTCTTATGAACTAGGTGAATTGATACATTTGGATGTTTGGGGACCCTATAAAGTCACTAGCAGAGGTGGCTTTAGATATTTCTTAACTATTGTTGATGATTTTACTAGAGCAGTTTGGGTATATCTTTTGAAATCCAAAGATGAAGTTTTTCATAATGTGACCAGTTTCTTTAATTTAATTAAAAATCAATTTGGAAAAACCATTAAAACTTTGAGAAGTGATAATGGTACCGAGTTTATCAATCAATCTTTTAAAACTTTTACTGAAGAGAATGGAATTGTTCATCAGACTACAATTGCTCATAGTCCTCAACAAAATGGTATTGTAGAGAGAAAGCATAGACATTTACTCAATGTGGCTAGATCTTTAATGTTTCAAGGGGGTATTCCTCTTAACTTGTGGTCTGAATGCATTCTAACTGCATGCTATTTGATTAACAAATAAAAGATATAAACTGAGGGACTAAAGCTGCTGGTCTTGGAACTTGAAGGACTGAAGATGGACAAAGAGACACAAGTTCGATGGTGTATAAATACATCTTTTACAACCCTTTTAGGGTTAATCTTGATTCATTCGTTTCTGCTGCTTATTTTATTTTCCTCTCAAAATATATTCATATTTCTGTATATCTATATCGATAATATTGATATAGAAGTTAGATTCATAATAATCTTGTAATAGTACATTCAACATATTAAGTTGAGTGAATCTTCATTGATTAGCAGGGAAGATTGTTTCTGCTGTGATTGTTTCTAATTGAGATTAGATTCGAGAGGTAGTTTGATTGATTAATTGAGATTAATCTTCATATTCTGATTTTCTTCAGTAAATATTAGATTGAATTAATGAACATTGTTGATTAAGTATTTGCTAACCATAGTCCTTAGCAAGATTGCAGGTGTTTAGTCAAATTTGACTTATAAAGGTGCCCACTGTTCCAGAGAAATTGTCCAAAGTCGTCTGGGTGGCAATGGCTAGTGTCAAGAAGGCATCTAGAATCAAGGGTGTTTTTGTCAATCTACATCTTGTCAAGATATAATAAGCTTGCTATGAATAAGTGCTTTAAATATGCAAATATTGAGTTCATTTTTTGTTTATTATTATTTTGACAGGTGACTTTCAAATAGAAATTAACCTCGTGAAAATGATGAGGTTCTAACTCGACAACGAATAGTAATTGTCTAAAACCGAAATTCGTTACCACGAGTTGAGCAACGATGCCCACTAGGCTCCCCCAGCAACTAAATATTAATAGAATATGAAATTGTATTTGACAATATTCGAAACTCTGCCTTATGTGTAAACTTTGAACCATGGATCATTGACTTAATATTTGGTTTTTACTATTAATGATTTTAAGTTTAAATATGTGATGTATATAAGAATCCAAAACGTATTATGTTTATAGGTTTAACGGGCTAGCCCAACCCAACTCAAATATATTTTATTCATAACTTTGGTTCAATCGCCTAACCATTATATCTTGGCATGCTTTATAATCAAAAAACGAATGTTTTCACAGCAAAATACTGCTTCACGTGAACCAATTTTAGACTTTTCAAATGAAGGCCGAATGCGAAAGTAAAACAACCTGGCCTAAATACACAAACTAAGTCCGCGTTATCCAATTTACTTCATGCAACACAAATCAGCGTCGAGCTAGTAAGGAGGTTAGGGGTGTTTGGTTCCCTTCAACTATCTCAATTTCCGGTATAGATTTCATTATAGAGCTCAAGTTCAAACATAAGTTCGTACAAACGGTGCCTCACGATCAACCAGTTAACTATAGAAAATTAATAAACCAACAATTTTACATTTCCTTTTTTGCTGCTATTTGTCATCCGTCTTATTTGATCTACTCAATTCAAGTATGAAGTTGACCTCTCTTAACGTTAAATCCTAACTTCGCCCCTCCAAAATCATTTGTATATGCAGTCCAACTTTGTCAACTATGCAACTATACAACTAGATCCAAGACATAATTGTTAACCTCCTCCATCTGTTCTTGCGACGTGGAAGGAGTTTTTTTTTTCTCTCGATATTTATAAATGTAATTTTACTTCTTGCTGGTTTACTTATCAGTGGTGCTGTCAACCCATCAAGTTCTATCACACGAGTCATTTGTAACTATGTCCTTTCAAGGACATGTATTGACAATTTAAAACCATTTCTTTATTGTTTATTGGTAGCCGGTCCCTGTGACTAACATGTTAAATAACCAGTCCCGATCCTAAGTGAAATGGATGAAGTTTGGATGTTTTTGAAGAGAATCTGTCTTTTCCTGTTGTCTTTGAAAAGAGAGATCGAATAATTTGGCATGTTGGGTTAGCTTGGTTTTTGCCTTGTGGAAAGCACAGAGAAATGACATGCAACTGCAATCAAATAGCAACTAAAGTTATAGTTCTGCTATTCCGAGAAGACATGTTGATATGATAACAAACCAATCTAACAATTGTTGTAACTTGAAGCACACAATTTGACACATAAAGAGAACATTTCCTTTTATGAACAAATATTGAATGTTGTATCATTCATCTTCTGTACTATAAACTAAAAAATACACATATTTTCAATAGGGTATATCAAAATTTACACTTGCTCAACATGATTTCTATTCTAATTTGGTAGCTAATAAGCTATTATCGTCTTCAACCAATATCATTGCAGACTCTTCTTTGGAGGAGCACTATGATATGCGATACTAGCAGGGAAGAACATTTGCCTCACTCCTTCCGCTTTTAAAATAGGAAAGATGATTGCTGATGCGCCCTGGTTTTAAATAAAACCTTTAGTAAACATGGTAAATGGATTGTACGTCTGAAAAAAGGAAAAATTTGATTGATAAATACTCACCATAATCAACCTGATTCCAATCCATAGCCGCTTAGGGGTGGGTAGAGGTAGTAAAAGACGACCAACCCCATAAATAGCCACAGCAAAGAAATGAAAAACTAAAGAAAGTGGACTTGAGTTTAGCCCAGAAAGTAGAGACACCGGTCCTGTTGAACAAGCTCCCCCTAGGCTCAAGTAGCCAAAGCAAGCTTCCCGCATTTCCGTCATGGCTGGGTCAGGTGAAGCACAAAACACCTTGTACAAAGCCCCGGCTAATGTATTAATAGTAGATGCCATAGGCTGCATAAACAAAAAGAAAAACTCCCTGTTAAGTAGCAAGTAAAAGTACAAGTATATACAACACCTTTGGCTAATATTAGAAATAATCATAGGATTGTGTCCCTTTTTACCTTACGTAAGGTGTAGAATGATTCTAGATATTTGGTAAGCGAATCTGCATCGCTGAAGTCATGCAGTGGTTTAAGGAGGTCTCGTAACACGACAATGTCAGAGAGTGCAACAGTCATCCCTCCACCAGTCAAAGGATGGCGCATGTTAAAAGCATCACCCAATAAAAGTGCTCCGGGTGTAGGAACAGGTGATGCCGGCATGCTTCTGTTTGGCATTGTTCTTATAGAACCCTTATCAATAGCAGCTATAAAAGCATCATGGACCTCTGGTGGCAGCTGAGGAGCTACACTGGTCTTCAAATATTTTGCCATATCCCCATTAGCAAGAGAAGGGAGCTTTTTACCAGGTATGTCAACCAAACATCGAACTTCACTGCTACTAATGGGATAAAGTAAAATCGGTGAAGGATCTGCTAAGATAACATGCCCGTGATTTGGATACGGAAGTTCACAGTTCTCCAAAACCAACCCAACAAAGCAGGAGGGAACATCAACCTGTAATTCACCAAAAGTCAATATTGAAAGAAAAAAAACTAAATAGACAACGGAAAGACTAGCCAAGCTTGCTACAATGTACCTGTGGTTTGCAAAGAGAACGACGCAAATTGGAGAAACAGCCATCACACACAATGGTAAGAGGTGCAAATGTTTTCAATACTTCACCAGATTTAGTTTTAAACTGAACACCTTTTATAGTCCCTTCATCTTCAAGAAGGGATGTCACCGTTCCTTGCTCCAAATCTACACTGAAAATTTACTCATCTTGATCAATAGAAAGAATACAAAGATGTTTCAAGAAAATCAATGAAAAATATCTGGTACTAACTTAGGGAGAGTAGAAGCTTTCTCTCGCATCTTCTGTATAAAGCGCCCATTGTGAAAACTTTTACCAGACACATTTGAATGAAACTTCTCTAACGGATATGATATTCTGGTGCTCCTTCCATTTTTAAAAAGAGCATATCCAATCACCCTTTGAGCATCTATTTCCTCTACACAGTCTGCATTCCAATAACAGATTTTTACAAAGTCAAGATTCTGCAGTTGAGAATCATGGTAATTATGTCAAAATATATTATCCTCTTAACTTTTTCCATCTACAGATTAATGCTAGCTAAATAAATATACCTTCAAGACCCAACTCAATTAGCTTAAGGTATCCACCTGGTTGTAACAATTCGCCTACAATCCTGTCTGGCTCCGTTAAATCTCTCTCAATTACACGAACTTTACATCCTTCCTGTCACAACCAATCACAGGACACACGCTTAGACTAATTCTGTAGTAAAGACGTAATTACTCATAAGAAAAAAACTCATTCCATTAAAGTTGTCCTTAAAGATCCTTTTCAAGTACACAATTTACTTTCATAACTCACTTTCAAAACTTAAAAACTTCGGTATTGTTCATAAAATAATCTGGCAGCATAGTTAAATAATCATACAAAGGACCAGGTTGATTAAAAATAAATAAAAAGAAACCAAACTTCGGTATTGTTCATAAAATAATTTCACAGCTGTACGCATACTCGCATAGCACCAGAAGATCCGAAACAACAAATTCCAAAGGATCTCGCATTCGGCAGACGACTTGTGAACTTATACAATGCATTGGATGCAACAATTAATCCATAATCCACCTATATGTATCTCTTATACAGTATATCTTAGGAACTATCACAGGCTTTCCAATTAATTTCATACAGAAATTATATATATATATATATAAAACTTATTTTGTGATTCCTACTAACCTAACAATTAAATAATACATAAACTATTATCCACCTAAAATCACATCAGACTCATATTTCATCATCATTATTATAAAATAAATAATAACAAAAAAAATGTAAAATATCAAGTATTAAATTATAATTATAATAATAAAATAAAGTGAAATACAGAATGTCTCACCATGCCTAAGGTATAAGCAAGGGCAGCACCGGAGACACCAGCTCCGACGATGATGACGTCAGCATCCGAAGATCCATATATATTCCGGATCTCTCCACGTGTCCGATTTCTAAAAATTATATTATTATTATTATTACTATTATTATTAGTCGCAATCTTCTTAGAATGAGAAATGACTGAATTGCCAATACGACGTCGCAAAACAGAGAGAATAAAAAAACCTAATAACGAAGCGTAAAACGTGCCAACAATGTAGCTATTATCAATCGTATTCTCCATAGTTAATATTTTCCTTGATGACGTCACTCTCCGTCTGCTGCGGTGGTGGTGGCGATAGCTGATTGATCGGAAATTAGTGACGGTTAAGATAGTTGTGTGTGTGTTTTTGTGTGTGGAATAACGGAGAAACGTTAGAGAGTTAATGGATGATGTGGCGGGTTTTATAGAAAGAGAAAGAGCCATTTATAAATATGTGTGTGTGTCAGTTGAGTTTCCGTTTCCGAATTTTAAGTTGAAACAAACTGCCGTTAAGTTAAGTGTTAATGGGAATAATATTATTTAGAGTTTGGGGGTAAGTTACGTGTTTAGGTCCTTGTAGTTTTCAATAAAAGTTAATTAACGTTTAAATATTTTATAGTAGTAGACTGACTAGTAGTTGTCCCCATATGGCCCATTTGTTCGATGCCTTTCAACAAGATGTAAGAAAGGTGGATGGACCATGCAATTCATATGAAGGTACAAAATTGAGAGGTGTTTTAATCTTTTGTATGTGATGACGATGGTTAGCAAATAACTAATCTTTAAAATATTTGATTGGTGAATCGTTTTTATGTTTCATCAATATTGTACAAAAATGAAGCTTGTATGTTGAGAGTGGGCCAGGAACTCCACAATTGTAGCACCTTTTGTCTGATGTCTTCCCTTTCTCAACTGCTTGTTTCTCATATGCTTCCTTCTTTTCACTGTACCTTGAACCAGTAGCTTCAATTTGATCATTGCTCCTTGGATGATAGTGTTCCTTCTTGGGAAATGCACTTGTTGAAGAAGTGCGGAGATTGTTGTTTGTTGGCCTCGCTTTATAAAATCTCTTCTTGAAATGCTTAGTTACTGCGGCAAGAGCTTGATATAGATCGTCTGATACACCATCTCTTGTAGCCAGCACATCATCTCCCTCCTCATCTGACGAAGAAACAACCACCATTTGCCTTTTAAGGACTTCAGAAATCTTCTTTTCAACGATCAATGCCAAAGGATCAGAAGATACAACTTCCGGCATTTTGTTCGATGAAGCTTTGTTAAGGACTTGGTTCTCATTGAGTTTGAAGGATTCATATAGAGTATGAATGGTGAACTTGGTCAGGTTTTGATGTTGCTTGATTTGGGTTCCAAATTCTTCCCATTCTTGACCAAGTGCTTTGATGAACTTGATGTTTAACTCAATCTCAGTCTTCTTGACATTGTTCTTCCTCAGTTCATTAATGACATTGCAGAATCTGTAGTAAACTGCCTCAAGAGATTCATTTGGCATTTTGGAGAAGTTGTCAAACTCAGTCAAAATGTTGGTCAATCTGATTGTCGAA